>OY776678.1:61984399-62311567 GCA_963675555.1 Leptura quadrifasciata | reverse complement strand
AGGGGTGCCAGGACACATCCCTGCTTAACTCCAGTGAGGGTTTGGAAAGGTTCGGTTGCCTCATTATTATACATAACCTGGGCGTTGTTGTTTGTATGTAGACTGCGACATCCTTCCACAAATTTTCTAGGGATACCTAAGCGGAGCATAATTTTCCGGAGCACTTCCATGTCCACCGAGTCAAACGCCTTGGTTAAATCAATGAAGGCCATGTGAATTTCTCCTTGATGTTCGAGTGCTTTTTCTTGAAGCTGTTTAAGTGTGAAGATTAGATCCGATGTGCCTCGGTTTAGCCTAAAGCCACTCTGCGTTTCAGGAAGTAACTTTTCCATAACAGGTGTTAGCCATCGCTTTAGTGAGTATCTTCCCTCCAACAGCCAGGAGAGCTATACCCCTGTAATTTCCACAGTCCGCAGCGCTCCCTTTGTTTTTGAAGAGGTTGATTAAAAGTGTATCACGAAACTCCTGCGGAGCTTGACCACTTTCCCACACGACATCAAACAGTTTTTTGAGGTAGGGTATGAGCTCTGACGACACAGCTTTAAAGATCTCAGCTGGGAGTGAGTCGGTGCCGGGAGATTTGTTATTTTTTAGCTGCCCAATGGCGGTTAAGATCTCTTCCGTTATTAGTGGTTTATTTAAGTCTTCGAAGGTGTCATATTGAGGGATAAGATTTATAATATCGTGATCGGCTTGACTTTGCTGGTTAAGAATGTTAGAGTAGTGTTCTTTCCATCGGGCTCTTATTTCCTGCTCTTCTTTGAGGAGATTTCCATTTATATCTGGGGCCGTACACTGCTTTTACTCCTTGAAAGAAATTCCTGTAGTCGTGTGAATCGGCGTACCTTTGAATTTCTCTGGCATTGCTTGCCCACCACTCGTTCTTTATTCTTCTGATTTCGCGTTGCGTTTCATACTTAGATTGGGTAAAAGCTTCTGCTTTTGGTGAGTCGTTGGGGTGGTTGATAGCGTTTTGGAAGGCAATATGTTTGCGGTCAAGAAGTTCTTGTATAAAAGTTTCATTATCATTGAACCAGTCCTCCTGTTTTTTACTTGCTGCGGTGCCAAGAATTTCCTCACTCGCACTTTTTAAACTGTCTTTAATTTGTGTCCAGGTAGTAGCGACATCTACAGAATTGGTTTCTTCTAGTGCAATCAAATTCTCTTGAACTTTTTGCTTTGGCTGTTCGACGGTTTGTTGGTCACGCAATTTACTAATACAGAGACGGGGTCTACGTTTTACTTGAGTTCTTCGGTGTTTGCGTCTCATAACAATTTTCATTTTAGAGACAACAGGACGATGATCGGTCCAACATTCGCTATCAATGCGCGCCTTTGTAATTTGGACGTCCTTGAGATGCTTCCTACGTACGATAACATAGTCCAATTCAATTCAATTCAATATAACTTTATTTTGAATTTTAATTACAGTTGCCTCCCCAGAGCCCACTCCGGGTCCGGTCGTGCAACCACCGCGCGATTCGCGGTGGCTGAATGCAGGGCCGGGCGGATTGGGTCTGGCTTGGCTAAAAAACAATTAAAACTTAAAACCTATACTCCTTCTGCTAACAAACAGATTAAAAAAGGTATTAAAATTAAATATATCTAAAAAACAGATTTTATAAAACTTAAGAACTACACATTTTTTAAAAAACTTTCATCTTTCACCAAGTAATTTTGACACTGACGCTGACACCTCAACATAAACGAGGAGCTTTCCGAGGGGTGTGAAATCGCCGGGCTGCGCATAGGCTGGCCTAAACTGTGGTTTTTAAATTTTAGGTTTTTCGAGAATTTTGGTTTTTTTGTTGAACATTTTTGAATGGAAATGAATTTAGACAAAAATGTACAAAAAGAATACAAGAAATAAACGGGATAAAAGGAAACAAACAGAAAAGGAGAGGGGGACAGGAAAGATTTAAAGATTCAAAAGGTATGAAATATCAGTAAAGGTGGATAGGGTAAGCGGAAGTTATAGTTGGTGAAGTTTGGCTACAGAGGTTGCCGGAAGATCGGTAACGTCTGGTATGGTAAACCGTCCGTATTGTCTCATTTATATGCGTGTTAAACGTCAGTCGCTGGTCTAGTCTGACCCCCAAGTACTTCACGCACCTTTTAGTTGGAATTTTGTTTCCCCGGATCGAGATTGGTGTTAGGATTTTGTTTTCAGTGAAACGGCGTGTGAAGACTATCGCTTCCGACTTTTCAGCATTTACCCGAATCTTCCACTGGTCGTAATACGCCGTGGCACGAGCCATGTACGCCTTCAGCAGCATGTTCGCTGCTTGAGCGTTATGCGAATGCGCGTACATAGCCGTGTCGTCGGCGTACTTGGCCAACTTCGTATTCGATAACTCTGGGAAGTCGGAAACGTACAGGTTGTATAACTTTGGTGACAGGCACGATCCTTGTGGGACTCCCGCGCGAATGTCCCGCCGTGTTGAGAGTTTGTTATTCACTCGAACCTGCAGGGATCTACCCGTCAAGAACGAGTGAATGAGTTTGATGAAATAAGTCGGAAAATTGTAGTCGTGCATTTTGTACAGTAATCCCGGAATCCAGACGGTATCGAACGCCTTTTCAATATCGAGGAGCACCATAGTGGTTTCTTCCCGAGGTTGTATTGTACTTTGACGTCGTTAACTATCCTAACGACTTGTTGTACCGTGCCCCTGCCCTTTCTGAAGCCAAACTGGGACTCATCGTCGATGTGAAGCTCCCCCTGAACAGCGTCTAATCTGGTCAGGACGAGCTTCTCCACCAACTTGGAGATCGCCGAGAGTAACGAGATGGGCCTGTAGCTGCCGGCGAACTTCGCGTTCTTGCTTGGCTTAAGGATTGGCACGACCACGGCGCATTTCCACTGGCTAGGCCAGTGTTGCAGCCGCAGGATCGCGTTAACGATGTACGTCAATTGCACAATACCTTTCCTCGGGAGATATTTGAGCAGTTTGTATTCGATGCCGTCTTTTCCCGGGGCTTTGTTGTTTGGTAAGTTTTTGACAATATCTACTAATTCCGAGGGCTTGGTCATGACCTTCAGAAATTCTCTTCTTGTCAGTTGTGCGTCATGACCAATGATTTCGTTTATATCATTTTCGATGCGGTCGTGCTCTAAATTATTTGGTATGTTGTTATTATGTATGCTTTCGAAATGTGAAGCTAGGTCGCTGGCTTTTTGCGCGTCTGTCATCGCCGTCTGTCCGTTCGCGCATGTTAGCGCGGGTATGGCCTCCCGCGTATTTTTCAGGGCCCTCGTCAGCTTCCACAGCGAGTTGTCCTGAGGATTTAGCGCTGCCAGCTTGTCCCCCCATTTCTGGTTCCTTACAGTGTTGATGGAGGATCTGATTTGCCTTTGCAGTCTGATCATCTCGGCCTTAGCGTCGACATCGCGATTTCGCTGCCAAAGCCGTCTCAGTCTGTTTTTCTCCTGTATGTCTTGTATGACCGCTGCGTCGAGTTGGTCTTTGTTGGGGTTTATTGTGATAGTGGTGGCAACAGTCTGTTTGGCATCCTGCAGCACTCTTGTAAACTCTTCCACTACATTTTCCAGCTCGGCGAATGTGCTGATTGTGTTGTTCAGTATTAAGTTTGTGTTAACATGTGCTTTATAGAGGCGCCAGTCGGCACCCCTATACGATGTGATTTTTCGTGTGATATCTTCCCTTGACATATCGTTCAACTCTAAGATGATCGGGTTGTGATCGGATGTGAGTTCCTCCAGGGCAACTGGGGCCGTGGAGTTCCTCACGCCCTTATTGACCACTATGTCAAGGGTTGTCGGTGTTGTACCGTTATCCGGAAAATGCGTGGGATCGTCCGGATACTGCAAGATGACATTATGTCTATTGACATAGTTAAAAAGTGTGTTACCGTTCGCGTTGTTGCGATGGCAGTTCCAGTTACGATGTCTAGCGTTAAGGTCGCCTATGAGCAGACAGCGCGGGCTTGCGCTCATCAAATTCTCCAGGCAACCCGCCGTAAAGCCGTTTGCTGGCCTATTGTACGCGGTTATGATGCTCATGCCGCCCTCTAGCGTCACACACATATTCTCTACGGTTGTGTTCCGTATAGAATGGTGCGTGTGTGCAATATCTGACTTTATGAGCACGGCTACCCCGCCGCCTCTGTTATTGTCGGCCCTATCTTTTCGAAGTACCGTATACCCTCGGATTCGCAGCTTGTCTTGTCTGGTAAGTTTCGCCTCATTTAGAAGCATAATGTCAATTTTATGCCTCAGTTAGTAATTGATGAGAAAAGGAATTTTGTTACCTATACCATTGGCGTTCCAGGAAGAAAGTTTAATTTTTATTTAGAATGCATCCTGGGGTATTGCTTCAAGGAAGCGATGCATAACAAAGAATTTCTCTCCTGCGTTTAAACACCTCTCAAGCTCATCGTTTAGGTTGCTGTATAGCGCCAGTAATTTGTCCAAATCTACTAGCGAAGTCATTCTGCGTTGCTGCTGTCGGAGGAGCTCAATCTTCTCCGCGGTGGTGGTGGCGGCGGCAGCTCCGTTCCTTTAGGGGAGGGGTGGGCAGCAAGGCAGGTCCTCTTCTTTCCTCCGTCCTTTGGGAGGCTTGATTGAATGCCTGACTGGGCGGCGGCGTCTGCTGAGTTCTCCTTCGCTCTTCCCATATGTTGGTCTTAGGCTGTGGCGCAGCCACATATTTCATTGTTGGCGCCGGCGGTATTCTTATATTTCTCCTCTCAATTTGCTCCATTTTCTTTTTGTAGGAGATACAGCTGACGCTATTCGCCGGGTGAGGGCCCCCACAGTTAATACATTTTGCTGGGGTGTCCCTGTTCTTCGTGCATGTGCGGGTGAGGTGGCTTCCCGCACATTTCAGACAGTTGGGGGCAGCTCTGCAATTGGTTGTTGCATGCCCCCACTGCTGGCACCTATGGCACTGTATTATGAGTTTGGTGTTTACGTGCCTCTCCCAAGTTATGGCCGTATAATCCAGGTACCTCACCTTATTCTGCAGATCTTTCAGTATAATCTTACTGTCTGTTATTAGGAGATAGGTGGGGTACCTGGTTCCCTTCATGGTGTACAGTTCTTTCGGCGTAATTTGGTGCGTGGCTTTTAGTTCCTCTTTTATTTCGTCTACGCTTACTTCATGATGAAGTCCCCTCAGGATAAATGCATGAGTTTTCTCCTCTCTCGGCGTGTATGTATGGTACTCAACTTTGCTCTCCTGGAAGCACTTGTTTATAACGATCCAGTCTTCCTTAGACGTTACCTGCAATGAGGTGTTGTTCATGGAGTGCTTCCAGAAGTATTTTCCTGAGAGGTGATTTTTTAAATATTCATTGACTCCCTTATGATTTTCGAGGTGGCCATGTATGACCACCGGCGGCGGCCTCCTTTCACTTGGTCCTTGTTTTCGGTTGTCTTCCTCATTACTCCTTTGGGGGGGGATGACATCCATGTCTGCAGGCAGTGGAAGTGGCCCCTCGAAGCGATTTTTGGCTACCGCTACCTGCGACTGTGGTGTAGTTTTTTGTTGTCTGTTGGTCCCCGGGTGAGTGAATGTCGGGTCGCTTGAATCTGTAAGCTTCTGCCTCTTTGACTTTAACTTGAAAATGTCGCTGTCTTGACTGGTGGAGCCAGCTTTGTCTTTGCTGCTGGAGGCCAGCTTAACGCTTTCTTGACTGGCGTCCGAAGCACTGTCCATTATCATTTTCTTCTCGGCGCCTGTTTGGGGTTTACGTCTTATCTTTCTTTTAACCGTCTGCCTGTCAAGGCTGGCGCAACTTCGGTCCGTCTCACACCCCGACAGCTCGAGACCGATTTTGACGTTCGTTGCCGTTTTCTGTCTGTTTATCGGCACTGGAGGTGGCGGTTTTCCTACCATTTCCTGCCCTTCCTCTTCAATGTTTATATTTTTTGCGCGGCTCTCAATTTTTATGGTCGACCGTAGATGTTCCCCAGAATGTGTGCTCCCTACCGGAAAAGCCTGTTAAAAATTGTATTGTTTTACCTTTAGGTTATGTCCCCCGTCCGGCAGGGGGTGTTCGCCAAAAAACTTGCGGCTTTTTAGGTTATATTCCGCGTCTACTGTTCCTAACTTCACTATTTTTTAAATTTGACCAATCAGTGTTCAGATTCCGAGATTGAGGTTATGCGCCTTGCGTCTATATTCACTATGATTAAATTAATTATTAAATTGTCACTGTCAAATAAATTGCGGATATGGAGGAAAACTCACCCCTTCTCGCGCTCACAGTCTTATCTTTAATATGCTGGTATCTCTATCACTTTGTTAGCCCTACTGCAGGACTTCACTTTCGTTCGCACAGGAAAAACTCAAAAAATTCATAACATAGTCCAATAGATGCCAGTGACCTGATCTGGGGTGACGCCAGGTGCTTTTAAATTTATCCTTTTGTCGGAAAATGGTGTTTGTTATAACTAGATCATGTTCGGCGCATTTAGTTAGGAGTAGTTGACCGTTAGCATTCATGTTGCCCAAACCGTTCTTGCCTATGATGCCTGGCCAGGTGTCTGCATCTCTCCCTACTCTAGCGTTAAAATCGCCAAGAATAACGAGTCGTTCCGTTTTAGGTATTCTACAGAGGGTTTCTTCCAGCTGTTGATAGAAGCTTTCCTTGGTTTCATGACTTGCATCCAGAGTGGGAGCGTAGGCGCTTATTAGATTTACCGCGTTGCCATCTGATAGCTTATAGCGTAGCAGCATTAGACGCTCGGATAGGCCTTGTGGTACTTGTGTTAAGTTGGATACAATTTGATTCCGAACGGCAAATCCTACTCCATGTATCAATATTACCTGTATCATAAATTAAATTCCAAGGTAGTGACTCAAGTTCCCTTTGAAATTGAAAGTGGTTGATATTTTTTAGAGATCTGTATATTTCTTTTTTTAATCTGTATTTTCCGAGGTATTTAGAATAAATTTACATTTTACTAAATAATGATATGAAATTTTGGCATCCTCAACGGCAGATTCACATATGTTCTCCTCAAAATTTGTGATAATTAAATCTAATAAGGATATGCTAGTATCAGAAATGCGAGTAGGTTCATTAATTAATTGGTTAAGATTAAAGGATTCTAGACTTGCGCTGAAATTTGTATGTGAGTTTGTATTTAAGTTTAGCATATTTATTATTTTAGTTTGAATTTGGAGGTCTATACACATTTCCAATAGCAATAATTTTACTGTGGAGAATTACTTTTAAGTAAAGGTGTTCTACAGTATCATTATATTCACTCAATATAAATTGAGATTTTAAGCTGTTTTTCACGTATATACCGACTCCGCCCTCTCTAGTTGGTATATTGATCAAGTCTTACAATGTCACTGCTAAGGTTTGAGTTACTCCAATTATATCATAACGACAATTAATTATTTGATCGCGTAATCGATTAAAATTTGCAACAAGTGATCTCACGTTAATATGTGCAACATTTAATGCCATCCTAAATAAATTTTTTTATAAGATTATCAGGCCAAAAGAACAAGAAAAAATACAAAAAAGAAGCTAATGTAAAAATTTAAATAATGTAAATAAGAAAGAAAAGGTGTGTGTAAAGACAATGATATAGTTGGGTAGTATATACTGCAATAACATAGAAACATGTAAATAAATATATATATACACACACACACACACACACACACACACACACACACACACAATATATATATATATATATATATATATATATATATATATATTGTTATGTTATATTGACACACAATATCATTAAACCCAGTTGTGATAAATTGAATTTTATATACGAGATAAATGTGGGCGACAGGTAGCCTAGTTGACTACCAAGATGAATATATTATTACTTGATGGTATATGAGTTTCCTGCACCAATATAAACAAACTTTAAAATCAGCATGAGTCGTGTTTACCCGTACAGTCTATCTCTCTCCCAGGGTGCCAGTTCCTAAATTGCTCATTTAAAATACACATGTGGAATTACATTTTAAATTATATGTCAAAAGTGAAATAAAATACCAACAGTTCTGACAATTTTAGATATATTAACAAACGGTTTGAAGGTAATGAATGAGTATTGATTCTCCCTTAAACATTTGACACAAATGGTAAATTTTTGGTAAAGAAAACTTATATATCATAGATGTCTCCATGGTATATAGCGACTTGCCATTTTGCAAGTACCGAGAGCGGTGACCTTCAGCCTTGGTGGACTTAACCCATATACTGTTATTAATAACAGTATTAGTCTGTATAAGACTAGCAGGTTGGCCACTGTCATTTGTCTGTTCCATGACCTATGGCATACTGATGAGAACTAATAAATTCGAAACCGGCCTATGTCTAGTTAGGGAATTGACAAATGACATTGGCTACCAATCTTTCATGATTTGTAAGGTATAATTCAATGCAGGTCGGGGTATTTGCCCGCTGAGCAGTTGTTTCCTGCAAATCATGTATAATAACAGTATATGGGTTAAGTCCAAAAAGGGCTGAAGGTCACCGCTCTCGGTACTTGCAAAATGGCAAGCCGCTATATACCATGGAGACATCTATGATGTCAGGTGTATAGTAGCATTAGACCACATGAGAGGAGTAACTTACCTCTCACCACTATACCATATATATATATATATATATATATATATATGTATCTCTATCCACATAATGGAATAACCCTAACAGGGCGGAATAACCCTTACCTTTTGCCGTGAGCACATCCACCTTCTCACTAAGAGTGCGGTAAAAATAACCCACCGCACACAAAGGTTGCTTTTGGAATCGTTTGGTTACCCCACCGTCGCAGTCTCCTTCTGTGCCATGGGACCACACCACTCGCCTCCCGCAACCGAGCTGGTCCGTTGCATACTTGCTCCAGCTAAAACTTCAAATGCAGCTTCGTTTTCAGTCGATTAAGGCTTAAAAAAAATGATGGAGCGTTCAAGTGGGACAAAATTACCGCTCTCGGTACTTGCAAAATGGCAAGCCGCTATATACCATGGAGACATCTATGATGTCAGGTGTATAGTAGCATTAGACCACATGAGAGGAGTAACTTACCTCTCACCACTATACCATATATATATATATATGTATCTCTATCCACATAATGGAATAACCCTAACAGGGCGGAATAACCCTTACCTTTTGCCGTGAGCACATCCACCTTCTCACTAAGAGTGCGGTAAAAATAACCCACCGCACACAAAGGTTGCTTTTGGAATCGTTTGGTTACCCCACCGTCGCAGTCTCCTTCTGTGCCATGGGACCACACCACTCGCCTCCCGCAACCGAGCTGGTCCGTTGCATACTTGCTCCAGCTAAAACTTCAAATGCAGCTTCGTTTTCAGTCGATTAAGGCTTAAAAAAAATGATGGAGCGTTCAAGTGGGACAAAATTACCGCTCTCGGTACTTGCAAAATGGCAAGCCGCTATATACCATGGAGACATCTATGATGTCAGGTGTATAGTAGCATTAGACCACATGAGAGGAGTAACTTACCTCTCACCACTATACCATATATATATATATATATATATATATATATGTATCTCTATCCACATAATGGAATAACCCTAACAGGGCGGAATAACCCTTACCTTTTGCCGTGAGCACATCCACCTTCTCACTAAGAGTGCGGTAAAAATAACCCACCGCACACAAAGGTTGCTTTTGGAATCGTTTGGTTACCCCACCGTCGCAGTCTCCTTCTGTGCCATGGGACCACACCACTCGCCTCCCGCAACCGAGCTGGTCCGTTGCATACTTGCTCCAGCTAAAACTTCAAATGCAGCTTCGTTTTCAGTCGATTAAGGCTTAAAAAAAATGATGGAGCGTTCAAGTGGGACAAAATCATCCGGAAGTAAAATACCCTCCCGATCGGATCTCCGGGGGAGGGTGCCCACAGGGACACCTCATCGAATGTCGAAAAAACACCGACAAGTTAAATCCAAGAAAACTAATTCTTTCATCTACGGTGCTTGGAATGTTCGTACTTTGAACGACAGCACTCGCACCGATCGGCCTGAAAGAAGAACTGCTCTAATAGATAGAGAACTTCACCGACTCAATGTTGACGTTGCAGCTCTCAGCGAAACTCGATTTTTGGAGGAAGGCTCTCTCACAGAAAAGTACTACACCTTCTATTGGAAAGGACTTCCCACCAATTCAAGAAGACAACATGGAGTAGGATTTGCCGTTCGGAATCAACTTGTATCCAACTTAACACAAGTACCACAAGGCCTATCCGAGCGTCTAATGCTGCTACGCTATAAGCTATCAGATGGCAATGCGGTAAATCTAATAAGCGCCTACGCTCCCACTCTGGATGCAAGTCACGAAACCAAGGAAAGCTTCTATCAACAGCTGGAAGAAACCCTCTGTAGAATACCTAAAACGGAACGACTCGTTATTCTTGGCGATTTTAACGCTAGAGCAGGAAGAGATGCAGACACCTGGCCAGGCATCATAGGCAAGAACGGTTTGGGCAACATGAACGCCAACGGTCAACTACTCCTAACTAAATGCGCCGAACATGATCTAGTTATAACAAACACCATTTTCCGACAAAAGGATAAATTTAAAGCCACCTGGCGTCACCCCAGATCAGGTCACTGGCATCTACTGGACTATGTTATCGTACGTAGGAAGCATCTCAAGGACGTCCAAATTACAAAGGCGCGCATTGATAGCGAATGTTGGACCGATCATCGTCCTGTTGTCTCTAAAATAAAAATTGTTATGAGACCCAAACACCGAAGAACTCAAGTAAAACGTAGACCCCGTGTCTGTATTAGTAAATTGCGTGACCAACAAACCGTCGAACAGCTAAAGCAAAAAGTTCAAGAGAATTTGAGTGCACTAAAAGAAACCAATTCTGTAGATGTCGCTACTACCTGGACACAAATTAAATACAGTTTAAAAAGTGCGAGTGAGGAAATTCTTGGCACTGCAGCAAGTAAAAAACAGGAGGACTGGTTCAATGATAATGAAGCTTTTATACAAGAACTTCTTGACCGCAAACATATTGCCTTCCAAAACGCTATCAACCACCCCAACGACTCATCAAAGGCAGAAGCTTTTACCCAATCTAAGTATGAAACGCAACGCGAAATCAGAAGAATAAAGAACGAGTGGTGGGCAAGCAATGCCAGAGAAATTCAAAGGTACGCCGATTCACACGACTACAGGAATTTCTTTCAAGGAGTAAAAGCAGTGTACGGCCCCAGTCGGAAAAATATGTGCCCTATTAATGATTTAAATGGAAATCTCCTCAAAGAAGACCAGGAAATAAGAGCCCGATGGAAAGAACACTACTCTAACATTCTTAACCAGCAAAGTCAAGCCGATCACAATATTATAAATCTTATCCCTTAATATGACACCTTCGAAGACTTAGATAAACCACTAACAACGGAAGAGATCTTAACCGCCATTGGGCAGTTAAAAAATAACAAATCTCCCGGCGCCGACTCACTTCCAGCTGAGATCTTTAAAGCTGTGTCGTCAGAGCTCATACCCTACCTTAAAAAACTGTTTGATGTCGTGTGGGAAAGTGGTCAAGCTCTGCAGGAGTTTCGTGATACACTTTTAATCAACCTCTTCAAAAACAAAGGGAGCGCTGCGGACTGTGGAAATTACAGGGGTATAGCTCTCCTGGCTGTTGGAGGGAAGATACTCACTAAAGCGATGGCAAATAGGCTAACACCTGTTATGGAAAAGTTACTTCCTGAAACACAGAGTGGCTTTAGACCAAACCGAAGCACATGGGATCTAATCTTCACACTTAAACAGCTTCAAGAAAAAGCACTCGAACATCAAGGAGAAATTCACATGGCCTTCATTGATTTAACCAAGGCATTTGACTCGGTGGACGGGGAAGTGCTCTGGAAAATTACGCTCCGCTTAGGTATCCCTAGAAAATTTGTGGAAGTATGTCGCAGTCTACATACAAACAACAACGCCCAGGCTATGTATAATAACGAGGCAACCGAACCTTTCCAAACCCTCACTGGAGTTAGGCAGGGATGTGTCCTGGCACCCCTACTTTTTAATTTATTTACCACTGCTCTAACAATTATTGTTGACAACAAACTGACAGTCAGAGGAATAGGTCTCAGATACCGTTCTGATGGCGGTCTCTTTAACATAGGGCGCACTAGAGCTTTCACGAAGACACGCACACGATTCATTTGTGATCTCCAGTATGCGGATGACTGTGCACTTTTAGCCTCTACGCCGGAAGAGCTTCAAGAACTTTTAGATGTGTATGCCCAGAGCTATGATTCCTTGGGACTTAAAATCAACATTGGAAAGACTAAGATTATGTCAACTCCTCATCAAGTGAACCAAATAGACATTACACTTAACGGAAATTCTCTTGAAGTGGTGGATCAGTTCAATTACTTAGGCAACGTTGTTAATGACAAAGCAAACATGGACAGCGAGATTCGCAATAGAATTAACGCTGCATCTAGAGCACTCTGGGGAGTTAGAGAGAGAGTACTTGACAACCACGACCTTGCTTTGTCAACGAAAATGACTGTCTACAGAGCAGTTGTCATTCCAACACTGCTATATGGATGTGAAAGCTGGGTCACTTACCGTCGCCATGTGAAAGAATTAGAACGTTTTCAGCAAAGACACCTCAGAAGTATGATGAAAATCCGTTGGTTCCATCACATATCAAACGTGGAAGTACTCAGGAGAGCAAACAGCCTTCCAATTGAGGTGCTTATTTCAAGAGCACGCCTAAGATGGGCAGGTCACGTTAATCGTATGCATGATAACCGCCTTCCTAAATGTACACTTTATGGTGAATAGCTAAGCGGTAGAAGAAGGCGTGGCGGTCAACGAAGGAGGTTCAAAGACGTTCTCCATGAAAATCTAAAATCCTGCGGTATTCCAGACGAGCAATGGGAACAACTTGCAGCGGACAGAACCGAATGGCGAGGGGTTGTGGCCAGCTATCAAGGAAATGTTGCTGCAAGAAGGCCGAATCCAAGACCTAACCAGGTCTATGTTTGTCCTGACTGCGGTCGACATGTGCTCTCCCGAATTGGCCTCTATAGCCATAGTCGTGTGCACCGTAGATGAATGGGAATTACAATAGACTACACCTTTTACTTGTTTTTTATTACACACAATCTATCGACTGTAACATTTTTTTTATACTCGGACTCGAGTAAAGACTAATAATAATAATAATAATAATGTATAGTAATGTATAATGTAAGCAGGAGAGGCTGACTTCCATCTATCAAGCCTTTGGTGAGTGGCGCCACCACTTACTCCAGCTGGGGTGCAAAACCGAATCGGCAGCCCTAGTGCACCCGGGAGGGAAAAAAGCGTCTTCCCCTCTGGTGTCGGTCGTGGGCCTGCTGGGCTAACCACCCACAGGCCCTAAACTTTGGTTCCGGCAGGCCGAAAACAGGGCCCCCACGATCGACCCCGTGCGGATAGGGGTCAAGGGCAAGGTGGTGAGGCCCAACCGGACGGACCGCCCGTTGGCGAAATTGGCAATGTCCAAGGACGCTTTGAGTGGACAGATGAACTGAGGGATGAACTTCTGCATTGCTATGAAAGCAGTGAGCCCGCGCGGAGGGGATACATGGCGCGGATGCATGCTCTGTGGTGTGAGAGGCTACCAGAGCATAGCGCCTTCACGCCACAAAATCTGCGTGACTGTGTATCCCACCTTCGTAGTAGGGGCTACGTGAGGGCTGCTCCTGGACCAATGAATGAGGTGGCCGAAGAGCCGCCACAATCACCGGTTGAGGACGTAGCTCTCCTCGTTCCGCCAATACCAGAAGGCCTCAGTACCAGAAGGGGGTTACACCACCTGAAAACCCCCGGGCCACAAGATCTGGCCAGAGTGGACGCTGAACTCCGTACAGCGCTACCAGAAGAGGCTGACACCTGGCACATAAATTGTGCCGTGCATGCCGCTGCTCAACGCTCGTCTCAGGTGGAGAGGCGAAATACCTCTTCCCCACAGGAGAGAGCGCAGCGGCGCATACAAAAGATGGAAGCCAAGATCCGGTCGGCGAGGCAACACGCATCCCGTATCCAATGTGTGATGGACTATATGGCGGCCAACAGGCCGTTCACGCCTAAAGTGCGTCAATTAGCCGCCAACTTAACGCGTCCATCACACACTCAATGAGGCAGTGCTGCGAACCACCAAACAGCACTGTTTCGACAGGATACGGATGCTAGTGACTTGCAAAAAGTCACTAGTGAGGCGGGCGAGGGGGCTTGCGGAAAATAAACTGTTCCGCGAGAAGCCCTCGCGCCTTTTCCAACCGCCTCCGCGTGTTGTAAACAATCCGCCGACTGCAGATCAGGTGGAGAACTTCTGGAAAACGCTGTACGAGGAGAGGCTTTCACTCAACCGAGATTCTCCTGCTCTTGCACACTTTGAAGCCTTTTGTCAAAGGCTTCAGCAACCACAGGAAGTGTGCGAACCAATAACCCCAGAAGAGGTTCGTAGGGCTCTTGACGGCTCTAAGAACTTTGCTGCTCCAGGACCCGATGGGATAAATAACTTTTGGTGGAAAAAGTTATCGAGCACCCACCACCATTTGGCCAGAATTTTTAATTCCTGGTTAAATGGGGAGCAGCAAATCCCTTATTGGGTTGTTGAGGGGCGGACAGTGCTGATCCCCAAGAACGGAGATTTGTCCAACCCAAAGAATTACAGACCGATAACCTGTCTAAACGCATGTTACAAGGTGTTTACACGCATTTTGTACATGCGGGTGCTCCACGCAGTTGAACCGGTTTACGAACGGATATGTGAGCAACGAGGGTCGAAGAGAGGTGTCGCTGGCTGCAAGGAGAACCTGTTGATCGACAGATGTGTCACACAGGACTCCATGCAGTATAAGCGGAACCTCTCTATGGCCTGGATCGACTACCGCAAGGCATTTGGCATGACATCGCATGAGCTCATTGTTCACTTGCTCCGATGTCTTGTGGTACCCGGTCCTGTAGTGAGATGTATTGAAGAACTGATGCCACTCTGGAGGACTCGCTTTACCATAACATCGGGTAACGATAGAGTCCAAACAGAGTCGGTGACATTCAGAAGAGGAGTATTTCAGGGAGATTCCCTCAGCCCCCTTCTGTTTTGCATCTCACTACTGCCATTATCCGTCTCGCTCCGGAAAACCCGTGGCTACAACTGCGGTACCCCCGGCGACAGGAGGCATAAGGTCACCCATCTATTTTATATGGATGACCTCAAACTTTATGCCTATGGAGAGAGGGATCTCCAACAGTCCCTTATGGTGGTACAGGAGTACACGCAGGCTGTCGGTATGCAGTTCGGGTTGGACAAATGCGCACTGATCCATCTCAAGAGAGGACGATGCGGTGACTATGGAGAGGACGCGCAGCTCGTGGACGGAAGCATCTTACACCATCTAGATGCCGGAGAGTCGTACACTTACTTGGGTGTCGAGCAACGCTCCACCCAAGAAGTGAATGTAGTGAAAAACGCTCTCCGCGGCAAGTATCAGCACCTACTCCGACAGATCTAGTCTTCAGAACTGTCGGGGAAGAACAAGGTGTCTGCTACAAATATGCTTGCCGTTCCGATCCTTCTCTACTCTTTCGGAGTAGTGAAGTGGACTAGAGAAGGGCTGCATCAACTCGATGTAGTAACCCGCAAGAAGATGCATCTCAATAGGAGCTTGCATCCTAAATCGTCCGTTCCACGGTTATATCTCCCACGACATCGGGGAGGCCGTGGACTCTTGAGCTTGGAGAGTCTCCATAGCAGGATGGTTCTGGATGGAGCATGTAAGGTCATCAGGAGTTCGGATCCCCTCCTCTGCATGGTCCGAGACCATGAAAATGCAGAGGTAGGAGCTTTTCTCTTTAAGGCAGCACGGAGAGCAGCCGATGAACTTGGTCTCATCTTCGATGTCGAGCGGGTAAACCCCGACTCTGTCACCGAGTTGGAACCCGTTCGACTAAAAGCCCACATTAGAGCTGCAGAACACAACATCCTTCTGCAGCTCGATAAGGATAAGCCATTGCACGGAGTATTCTATAAAAATATAGAAGACCTCGGCTTATCCGAAAGGCTGACCTTCGGCTTCTTAAGGTCAGCTGGGCTTAAGTCTGAGACCGAGGGATTCATAATGGCTTGCCAGGATGGTGTATTTAACACTCTCGTGTCGTGTCGTGTCATGGGTATGGAGGTCCCTGATGTCAGCTGCAGGACCTGCCGCAGGGCGCCGGAGACTGTAATGCACTTACTGTCGGCTTGCCCGACATACGCAGTTTCGGCCTATATTCATAGACACAACGCAGCATTACGAGTGCTTTACTATCATCTAAGGCACTCGTATGGGATAGACGAAACACCAGTGCTGCCTTACGTTCCGGGGGATATTGAGTCCGTTGTGGGGAATGAGAAGTGCCTAATTCATTGGAACTACTCGTTTCCCACCGTCAGGCAAATACAAGCCAACAAGCTTGACATAGTACTCCTCGACCACCAACTCAAGATAATGTATGTCGTGGAATTCTCAGCTCCCGCTGAGAGCAACATTATCTTGAAAGAGGAGGAAAAACGGACAAAATATCGAGATTTGCTCTTCGAACTCCGCAGCCTTTATCCAGGCCATTCTGTTAAAATAGTGGTACTGATTATAGGAGCCCTTGGTGGAATGAGACAGACGCTGCTTTCAGAACTAAAGATCATACCGGCGTGCCGAGATTCGGCAGATATCTTAGCCGGCAGAATGCTGTCATCCTCGGTTCATTGCGTCTACTCAGGGCACACGATTCGCGGACCCGGTAGTCACTCACCCCACGGGCGTGGGTGGGGAGTGGCTATTGGTATTACCAGCTCCCCTCTGTGAGGGTTGGAGCCACAGAGTAGGGTGACTGGTTTTTTTGTAAAAAAAAAAATAATGTATATGTATATATCTCTATCCATATATATATATATATATATATATATATATATATATATATATCTATCCATATATATATATATATATATATATATATATATATATATATATATATCTATCCATATATATATATATATATATATATATATATATATATATATATATATATATCTATCCATATATATGAAGTGTTGTTGTACTTCCGGGTGCTCTCCCGCTTCGATGGTCGACTCCTCCAGGAGTCATGGTTGTCTAAACGACGTTTCGGCAGAATCTCATCTGCCATCTTCAGGTTCTCGCTAAAAGCTGCCTACTGCTGCTCCTCGTTGCTCGAACTGAACTGACGTTCCCCGCGTTGTGCAGCTCCTTATATATGCTCCAGTCTAGGGCGCGCCTGCGCATTTGGCTACGTGTTACCGGTTACCCACCACCTGTGGTACGTCACGCTCCACGTGACTTCTCGGCGGTGGTCGGGCATCCTCGTGTCCGATCGGTGCCGCAGAATGCCGTGATTCTCCTTGATTGGTCCGTGCTCGGTTCCGACTCCTCGTGATAGGTCCATTTCGGGCAGGTTACTGTGCTTCTTCACTATTTGTCAATACTTGAACATGCCTCCTCGTGATTGGTTCGTCCACGGTGGATCGTCGTGTGTTTTCGGTTAAGTATTTTCCCACAAGAGCGGGCTTCCAGGAACTGGGCAATCTCTGCGTATCATCTCGTTTATTAAGATTTTGTGGTCTTTTTTCGATCTCTATGGCCTCTCTGGTAATCCTTGACCTATAATGCTCGATATTAGCTACTGTTCTGGTGTTGTCGAAGTCTATTTTGTGTCCTGTGGATTTTACATGCTGTGCTAGGGACGATGTTTTCTCCTCTTTTCGTACTGCATTCATATGTTCTTCCTTTTTTACACTAACACGTCTGTTGGTCTGTCCTATGTATGATTTGTTGCAATCTTGGCATGGGATTTCGTATACTCCTTGATTTTCTAGGGTTGCTTTTGATTTTGGATTACGGAGGACTGCACTGATTTTTCGGTCTGTTTTAATTCTGCCGAAACGTCGTTTAGACAACCATTACTCCTGGAGGAGTCGACCATCGACGCGGGAGAGCACCCCGAAGTACAACACTTCATTTAACACCCGCGAAAACCTAAAAAACAACATATATATATATATATATTATTGTATTGTTTTGGAAATTTTAATATTCTTTCTTTTCTTGTTCCCGCTTAATTTATGAATCTGACATTAAAACAAAATGATATCTCTTAACATACGATAATATCCATAAAAGTGCTTCCTTCCTTTAATTGATGATGAAATTTAATTAGAAATAAATTTCCTACCTTGTCAATCCGAAATAGTACCACCAACAGAATTTCAATCCTTAATTTCCTTAAATTATAATAATTATCCAGACTAGCTCAGTAGCAGTTCCAGGGCTTGATCTATGTATAAATAAAATATATTAAAGCAAAATATCTAGCAATATCAGTGTTTCCGTTTATTCCTTTCCGAAATTATCAACAGAAATTTCAATTTTGACTTTTATAAATTTTTAAATGTCATTGGTTAATTTATATTCTCACAACCTTAATGTCCGAATAATTTACACTAAATTTTCTTTCTTCTTAATTACTAAATTCTTTGCTCCTTTTGTTTTTATACTATCCTCGACTATCCAGTTTAAAATTTCAGTCCATGTATCTTCAAATGCTTTACTCTTATTATTGTTATCTCCTTATGTCTTCCTTTTAAATTCTATATCTGTCTTCAACTTTCTTATAATATAGTATTATGATATATGATAAATTTTCGTTTTATCAATTTCTAAATATCCAATCTCTCTACAAAATTAATTAATTCCTGCTTGTCAAAATTCTCAAAAATCCACCTTTCAAAATTCATTACTTCTCCTCCCATTTTCTTCCGTCGCTTAACGACCTCCTTCATTTTTTTTTTATATGTTTATCACTCTGATCTCCAAAATCCATTTATCTCTATCTTTAATTTCAAAAAGAAACACAAACAAAAACAAGCAGATTTCCACCTTAATACAATATTAGGGTCTACCCATTTGAAATAACACGTATTAAACAAAATTATAAACTAAATTAACCTATTCAATAAACTTTTTTAAAAATCAATTTAAATTATGCTGTCTGAACGACAAATTTCAAAATTAAAAATATTAAGACTATTAGTAACACTATGTTCGGATATAGATAAATTTTTTTTTATAATTTTGAATTTATAAAATGAAAATACGAGTGCACCCATTTGCGAATACATAGCTATATATATATATATATATATATATGGAGACATCTATGATGTCTGGTGTATAGTAGCATTTGACCACAGGAGAGGATTCACTTACCTCTCACCGGTACACCATTTACATCAGTTTGTATAAAACTAGTAGGTTGGCCACTGTCATTTGTCTGTTCCGCAACCTATGGCATGCTGACGAGATAAGTCGAAACCGGTCTATGTCTGGTCGGGGAATTGACAAATGACATTGGCTACCATTCATGACTTGTAAGGTATAATTCAATGCAGGTCGGGGTATTTACCCGCTGAGTAGTTGTTTCCTGCAAGTCATGTGTAATAATATATATATATATATATATATATATATATATATATATATATATTATATATATATATATATATATTATATGAAAATATACCCTGTATCTCTGAGACATTGGCCTCACCACTCTCAGCGGTATTATATTACATAGATATCAGATAACGACTCCTCTCAGCATCCGCTCTCCCGAGAATTAGATAAGATGGTATTCTTGCAAAACTGTATAACAGTTTCTTTGTTCCCAAATGTTATAAATGGGAGTAGTGTACGTTCAGACAGTAGTCTTAAACTCATGTTGGAATAAACAAGTCAAAATTATTATTGTTCTAATTTATAAAGAGCCAACGTTGACTCCATTAATAAATAAATAAAATTTTAAAAAAGTTATATCTACAATCGAAAATCTAACGTTGGCACAGTCATACGGATCTAAAAAACACCCTGTAACCCAGAGGTGGTGGATTTTAATCCTTCAATCAGAAAAGAATCTATGAGAAACAAGAATAATACAATTTTACGCAGACAAGCAACGTCTCAACAAGCTCACAAGAAGCATCATATACAAAGAAACACATCGAGAAACAATTAGCAAGTAAGAAACATTCCTGGTCCCTGAAAGTCGGTGTCTTCGGCACTAGGAACACGTCGCCGTGGATAGGAACACGTAGTGATACCCCTGACGGTACATCCCAGTTTAGCAACGCTTACGAAATCGCATTCGACCTTCTATCTGGACCCAGGCATGAAGATAGTAATGTAAGTAATTTAAGAATCATCTCGATTTATTTTCTATTTCAAAACTGCAATAAACAGTTTATATCTTTATCATTCGTATATTTCATACACATTTGCATTAAACCCACGACAGTTCTGCAATCTAATTTAGTTGAATGTGCTATCTAAATATCGTATTGCTTAGCTGATATTTTATTTTATTTTTAACGCATAAATATTTTCATTGCGATTAATATACTAATTTGACCTATGGCAAGTTTAATCTTTATCTTGTAACATTTTTATTGCAATTTAATACTACAATACGTTAACCTTTATACTATATGACTATACCCAATATCTGAATAAGTGCAAATGCCATCGCAAAAATAATTTGTTACATACTTTATAAAGGAAGGAATACACTCTCATTTCCTTTTATTCATTATTATTACCAGTAGCGTACTCTTGCTCCCTTTACAATTAATATTTTTTTGTGTGTACCAAATTAATTTTTGTTTGTTGATATGAAATTCATATATAAACCCTAATAAGTGAGATTTTCTCAATAGTTCCAGAGTTCGACGGGAACCCCATTTTCTTTCAAACCTTTATTTCTGCGTGTGTTTACGCGAACGGAATGTCTATAGAAGACCAGCGTATTTTACTTACTCTACGCATTAAAAATAAACTTCGGGGAAAAGCTGCCGAATTAATAAATTCAAGGAACCCTGCCACTTGGGCAGAAATTAAAAGCCTACTTGTGGCCCATTTCGGTGATTCACGCGACTTGACAGCCCTTATACAGGACTTACAACGCATTCACCAACTACCCAATGAAACTGCCCTGACATTTGTATCTCTTCGTGTTTGTAACACATAATGCCAAAATGCACGCTGCTGTGCAAAAGCAGACTTTGACTTTGGAAGAAAAGACGGCCCAATCATCTCTAATTGAGACCATGACTATAACAACATTACTTACCGGACTGGAACCCAAACTTGGACAAATAATCCGTGCCGGAAATCCTAGCAACATGCTCGACGCAATTAATAGAATCAAACGCGAACTCCAACTGTCCTACTTCGAGTCACAAAAATTTCCAAAACAAACAATCAACAAAAACCCTATTCAGAATCAACAGAGGCGTCCCAACTCCCAACAATTCTGTAATTTTTGTAAACGAAACGGGCACAATTTTAATGAGTGCCGTACAAGACTACAATTCTCACAACAAAATCAGAACTTAGTAATTTTCAACAGAATAGGCCTTCTGTAATAACACCTAATCCAAACTTTCAGAGATCCCCAAATCAACAAAATTCAAATTTCAATCCTAACTTTAACAAACAAAACCCGCAGAGAACACACCACGTTAATTTTGACAATCATTTCGACTCTCAAAATTACGATACTAACTTTTACCATGAAACTGATAATTTCAGTAATCAACAATTTAATGACCAACAATTCCATAACTTCGGAAACTATCAAACTAATTCTAGCATTGATAATATGGCAAACATGCCACAAGTAAATTATGATGATTACCCCCATTTCCAGCAAAATAACAACGACGATAACATGCCATACCAAAATGAGAGTTATACCGCTAATTCTCAGATGTCCCAGGATTATAATGCTAATCCTCAGGATTTTCCATTAGGCCCGGAGTATTCCATGAATACTCCAACCCAAGAAATAAATTTCGAAGTCGACCAAATGTCCAACCAAATCCAAACATTAAACCTGAACGACAATTACAAACCCCTACTGAATTTCTCAGACCAGAACTTCGCTTAAATTGGCCTACATACACACTATTGACTGTGAATTCTAGTAATCTTTACTACATAAAAGACATTTCGAAAAAATTTAGACTCTTAATTGATACTGGCGCAGGTATTTCGATTTTTAAACATAAGACGGCGGGAAATTATAAAAATAGATCTCCAGAAAACGCGATTATACAAGGCATAACCGATGAGAAAATTAAAATTAGCGAATCTGTTCTTATACCATTTAACGCACGCGACCCGCACAGGGTCTATATTCACAACTTGGACATAGACTTTGACGGATTATTAGGTGCCGACTTCATGGAACACTACGAATGTAGAATAGATTTCAAAATCAGGAAACTAATTACAAATTTTAAAACATTGCCCATTTTCAAAGTAACTGATGATTCACCAACACCCGAAATCAACAAAATCCGACAAAATTATAATTCTAGTCAAAATAATATCCAAATTGACGGAAAAGGTTTACAAACTAAAGTGCAACATTAGAAACACTGACGATGTACTGTCAGCGCAGGAAAACGAAAAAGTTCGTTTGCCTAATGCTCTTGTCAGGGTAAACGAAAACGGAGAATTTTTGACAACAATCAATGCAAATGTCATTCTGAAAATTATCAATTTTTCTGATATAAAAAAACCATTGCAAAAATTTAAGTCGACTTTAAGAGCTCAAAATTCAGACTCCCATCAAATAGACAAAAGTTCTAAACTTTCAGACATCTCCTGTAAAGACAAAAACCAAAATTCTATTTTTACCGAATCTCGTATCAAAAGAATAACTAAACATAAGGTACACGAAACAAAAACAATTTCGAATGTAACCCCTACGGTTAACCGACAAAAAATGAACCTTTCAGAAACAAAATCATCTCCTACAGACAAATTTAAATTGACCACCTTAAATCCAAATATGTCCAATAACAATTCGAAACAAACAATAATATTAAACAGAAAAATGTTTATTTCGCAAACAGTATTCAAAATTAATAATACAATATTCAGGAAATCGAAAATTAGAAAAATAAATAAAGTAAAGAATAATCCAAGAAACACGCATACGATCTAGCGTAATCAAAACAAAAGAAAAATTTATATACCCCACACAATCAGGAAAATATACCAACGAACTTCATTTCTACCACCGGTAAAAACAATACCTACCGAAAATATAGTAGAATTTTCAAACTTAAAATTCGAACCCGTTCAAAAATTCAAATATATATTTAAACTTAATTGATAACGATAATACCGATTCCAGTCTCAACTATATGCCGACCCTGCGAAATAAAACACTTACAAAAAAACTTACAACCCTAAATTACTTTCAAAATTATCTCACAAATATTTTTTTAGTCGCCTAAACTAAATCTTTTAGAATATTATTATCAAAAAAATTAACAGTTTATATTAACAGTATTCTCCATTTTTCTTAGATCTTTCTATATTAATACTACCGGAAAATTTTACAAAAAAAAACAATTGTATAACAAATTAATTAACTATCAAAACACTTCTTATGTAAATAATTGTATTCCTTATTATTCTTTATTGCTAGGAAATTCCTTCTCCTGTAATAAATTCTATTTTATGAAACAAAACCTTATAACGAAATATTTTTTTGTTCATTTAAATAAATGCACATAAAGTATTTACATTTAATTCAAAGAAATTCATAATAGTAGTACTACTTTGATAATAGTACCTTATACTTTTGCACAGATGCACGTCTTGTGTGTTTACGAACTTAAACATTTTAACAAGAATCGCACGATATCCAACACGAGAGTATTGCATTGTACTCGTTATGATCTTTCATTACATCAACATAAATGCCTTATAAGCACAAGTAATAACAGCTGTTAACTATATAATAATTATTGGTAAGGGTAGAAAATTAAATAATATACAGATTTTAATTAGAATTTAAACTCAGAACATATCTTTTCAAACTATAGAATCGAATTACTCATAAACTCTGAAAAAATTATAAACGTCCAGAAGAAATTTCAGGAACAGAAACTTAATCATTCTTAAAAAAAAAATCTTTCAATTTGAAAGGCCCTAAGTACAAACAAATGAATATATTTCAGATAAAATCACCAACAAACAAATAATTCAAGAATTTAACACTTTCACACGACTATACAAAACCAAATCTTTAATTGACTACTCTAAAATTCAAACTTCAAACAAACAACTCTTGTACTGAGAAAACAAACACATCATAACTTTCTTTCAACAAAATAACGTATAAGAGATCTTCATCACCAAATTATTGACGACATTTTCGAGGAAAACCCCGAATTTTACGACGACAAAATAAACCTCTCCAGTAGATCAGTTAGATATAGGAAATACTATATCATTCCTCTACCCTTTGACCTTGAATATGTAGTAGAATATTTGTTCTTAGCAATATACAAAAATCAAAATGAATTAGACCTTTCTAATACTTACCATGTCGAAAATAACTTAGATCTCCTCATACTCGATATTCTGTCATTTATCAGACACGTATAACGTTGGAGACGAAGTATATGTAAAGGAATCCCAAATCAAAAGTAAGTCACAAAACAAATTCCACGGCCCTTTCGAGATCAAAGAAATTTTCCAAAATTCTGCCACTTTGTTAAACCCCGAGACAGACCAAACAAGTAAAGTAAATTTCAATGGAATGAAACCATATATTGAAGATTAAAATTTATTTTCAGGTTTCTACTGCTGTTCGGATCAGCATTTGCTCAATACAAAATAACACCAACAAACAATACTATCGGTGTTTACTATCACAAAGACACGGGCATTGTCATCTCACACAAGAAATGGACGTTACTCGTACATAAAAATATATCAACCTTTAAGACAGCCCTTGACAGAAACGACAAAATTTTACGGACAATCCTTACCACCCTTGACCCAGCATACCAAAACATGAATGAATTCGCGAGTGAAGTTAAAACGCATTTAAGCCTCCTAGGACAAATCTCAAAATCCATACAAACTAAATTTGACGAAATACATCTCGACACGAAACGCTACAAACGCGGAATCATAAACGGAATTGGTACAATATTCAAAGCAATTCCGTAAATTTAGACGCTGAAGACGGTAAATACTACTCTGACTGTATCAATAAACTAAACCAAGACGAACGTCAGATAGAAAACCTGATGAAAAATCAAATATCAGTTACAAATTCAGTTATTAAAATCTTCAACGCGACAATTCAAAAACTACTAATAGACGAGGAGACATTCAATAAAGACATGAAAGAAATCGAATACGCAATCTTAGACATTACGTATAACGTACGAGCAGTTGAAACAATATTAAAATTTTTGGAAATTTGTGAACAACTCATGGCGAGCTACCTATTTATAGAGGATAACCTCAACGATATTTTAAATTCGATCGCTTTCGCGAGACTCAAAGTAATTCACACGCCTATCATTAACCCCCAAGATTTGGTAAACTCATTGCAGGAAATCTCACAGAACCTACAAAAGAACAATTTGCCACTCCCAATTAAACTTTCAAAAATTGCACAGTATTTAGATACTATTGAATTAAAAGCTTTCCAAATGAACTCAGAATTAGTATTTGTATTAGATATACCCCTAGTAGACCCTCAAACGTACTCTGTTTTCCAATTATACCCCATTCCTATCTTAGATAGTAGAACTGGTCTGTATCATATTTTGTCAACTTCTCAAAAATATATCGCGAGAGATGATGATTCTTTGATGTACATACCCATTGCTGACCTCAGAGAATGCAAGCCACTCCATACAAATATTAAATTATGTCCAAATCTGTTTGCATATCCAATTGACAACAACGCCATACGCGAAGCCCGCCTTTTCAAGAATCTAGAAACCCTACCAGAAAACTGTCAGACGTCAACTATACAAATCCCGTTCGAGTGTTGCAACCAGGTTCCGAACAAAGTTCGAGTGCCCAATCTAAAACCACTAAAACTAAGTGATCTGAACACCGAAGACCTCGATATCGCCAGACACCAATTAGACCAGTATTCAAAAGACTTAGACGACCTAATCAAGGAACCTTTCGTCACACATTTCTTGGTTTACTTATCTTACTATTGTGCTAATTTTCGGACTCTTTTTCTTGTATCTATTCTGTAAGTGTAAAGCAAGAAGACGAAGACTAGCCATCAACGTTTCTACGACCCCTCCATCTCTACCAAGGCCTAGTGAACCCCTCAGGACACTTACTAGCCTATTTCATCAATGAAGACGACCCCCACTAAGAAGAGAGGACGAAGAAGGTGAAGACATCGAACTTAATTAAACCAGACTGTTTGTGCCTTTTACTGACTTTTTGTACCAAGACTCTTCTTTTTTACTTCATTTCATTGTTTATTTAGTGCATTTTATTATTCCTACTTTTGTTAGTTTCAAATGACTAACATTTTAACATGCTTTTCGTAACACAAACAAGCTAAACACGCTTGCGTCTTACGCCTAGCATTTTTACATTTTATGCTTTTACATTTAACGCTTTTTGCATTTTTATATTTTATATTTTTATATTTTTCAATTTTACAATTTCACCATTTTACATTATTTTATATTTTTGAATTCTTGTTAAATCACAAATTTTGTTCAGCTCAAAAGTTGCTGTATAAACAACAACTTTTTTTATAAGGGGGAAGTTGTTATATGAAAATATACCCTGTATCTCTGAGACATTGGCCTCACCACTCTCAGCGGTATTATATTATACTTTATACGAGGATAATTGGAACTGGTCAGTGTTAAAGCACAGGACCGTGCGCACTGAACTTGATATTTTGTCCTATATATTTAGCAATGGTATCGAGATTCGAACGGTAGTTGAAACTGTGCAGGCGAGTCCGAGACTGGCAATGTAATCAGCCTGAGTGAACCATCTACGACTGCACTGGTTTAATGATAATAAAACGGACAGGCCTACTAGCATAAAAAAACTCGTAAATCGCTTCTCCGTAGTCAACGGTGGACTTGTGCTGCGCTGTTAATGTGCCAGTGCAGTGCGTAAATACCGGTTATAATATCAAGCGTAGGAGTTTAGTTAGTTATTGTTCACATTTATAAATATTTACTACTTACTATATAAAAGGTAAAATATTTTAATTATTTCCTAATTTACCATGGCTTTCTGGAGACCATTTGAAACAGAGGATAATATAATAACGCCCGAAAATCTTATTATTTTCTTATGACAAGCATTTCTATTTACCTCAGCCCATATACAATAAAGAGATGCCGACTGTTTTTTGTCGGCTTTTAGTTTTTATACGGTTTCAATTAAGTTCGTTTACACTTTACATAGATATCAGATAAAGACTCCTCTCAGCATCCGCTCTCCCGAAATTAGATAAGATTGTATTCTTGCAAAACTGCATAATTGCAGTTCCTTTGTTCCCAAATGTTATAAATGGGAGTAGTGTACATTCAGACAGTAGTCTTAAACTCATGTTGGAATAAACAAATCAAAATCATTATTGTTCTAATTTATAAAGAGTCAACGTTGACTCCATTAATAAATAAATAAAGTTTTTAAAAAGTGATATCTACAATCGAAAATCTAACATATATACATATATTAAAAATAATATTTCAGTCGCAAGCTCCTCTATGAAATCCTTATTTTAAGGAATGTAACCAGACTGCAACCAACAGCTACTCTCCGGGCTATGTGCCCCGCCGAGCGCTGAATTACAAGTTACAAGCTTGGCGCGTTGAGTGTAATAATTGCATATTACCAACCAAACGCTAATGCTTAGATTGCAACAAACACCAGCCGAAATACTGATCCTACTTAAAGTAGTCCCATATCACTTGCAGACTGCAGTTTCGAGCTGTTGGCTCTCGTCAGTGCAAGGTAGGCATGTGACGAACGACACGAGGATCCTTTGACTATTTGGTACATCTCGGTATCTTTACGATAACGACATGCAAAATAGTAAGCAGGCACCATCTAGCGGTCCAGTGTCTGTTGCAATCGAAAAATAAATAGCCTGACTGGGCTTAGCATAGTTAAAGTGTGCTTCTAGAGGGCAGAAATATTAAAACATAATATTTCAGTTGCAAGCTCCTCTATAAAATCTTTATTTTACTATAAGGAATGTAACCTGACTGCAACTAACAGCTACTCTTCGGGTATTGTTACAGTTCAATTTAATATTAACAGTTGAGTGGCACTTGGTATATGCAGCAGCTCTCGCATTTTGCTCTATACTGTGGTGCATATTATCGGGGCTGCTTAGAAATTATTCTTTAAGTAGATTTCTATATTATACGATCGAAAAATAATCTTAATTTTCTCCGCGAGAGTTCACTCTGAGCTTTTCTGTCTTTCGACCTTATCTCACTCATTTTGCTGTTACTTGTTTATGGTCTACGTGCTTTTCGAATTAGTGAATTAATTTCAGTCAAATTTGGGATTTATTCGAAAAGTTATTTATCGATTATCCACTTATTGTTTTGTTGTATTGGATGCGTAATTCTATGGAATATTGGAAATCGATTGTCTTCGATTTGAAGGATTTGTCGTAAATACCATTATACCATGGACGTTGAAGCAGTACCTTGTTAGGTCAGGAACCCTCCGAAGAGGTAATTATTTTTATTACTATATTCAAACTAGGTAAATAACTTATATGTACTTTGCTAAAAGGAAAATATATTTTTTTTTTATATATTTATTTAACGTCGGCCTATTTCCGCTACTGAGGCCTAACACCGACGCTTGTAGACGAGCTACCCCCAACCAGGAATTTTGCCGAACCTCTTCCCTTAAGAAGAGTAGGGATCTTTTACTTGTCTAACATTTAATGGACAAGGGACCGACGGCTTTACATCCTCTCCGAAGGATGGTATATCTCCTATACAACCCTCGCCTAAGGTTGTATAGCTTCCGCGCATACACTGATATACAAGCCACTGGAAGATGGGTGAGGCGAGGACGTGGTCTTCGTTGGAACGGTCACCAATCCAACTACTAACCACGCCTAACGTTGCTTTACATCGCATATCGAAGTATGTACATAGTAAAGACGCACCTACGCTCGCCCCCCGGAAAATATTATATTATTAGGGTTTTTCGCCTACAGTTTTCAACTACAATTTTCACCTATGGTTACTTTCCTATAGTTTTGTCCCTGTTTTGAGTAGTTGTTGCCTTCAGTGGTTTTTTTGCTGCCGTATTTTTTAGTTGCTCTGGATTGGATGTTTTTATGGTAGCCATCCATTTCGTTGAAGGAGTTGACGTTGGAGCACTGCTGAATCCTGAGGACCTTGTGTGAGCCTTTTGGAGACTCGTCTGTCCATCTAAAATTTCCCAGAAGGAAAACCCCGCAAGTATTTGTGTTCTGTATCCTTATTTTGCCCTAGTGTTTTTTTTAAATCTTGATATATATACTGCTTGAAAGAAAACAAGCCTTTATTACCGGAATGTCTATAGAACTATAATTTTAAATCTGTTAATACTTATTAATATATAGAAAGAATATTTTGTCAAGCGGAAATTAATAGATTATCAAGTGCGAAAGATTTTTATTTTAATAATACTCTTGAGATTTAAGCGCTTACGTAGCTGCGTTACAACTTCGTGGGTAAAATACATATATTTTATTTTAATTACCGCTTTAACATATACTGTAATCTAACCTGGTTTATAATTTACTATCGTTCTGTTATACCACAACCCCTTGTTATTTGTTTAGTAATAATTCATTGTTATTATTAAATTTTAAAATATCACTTGGATTTTTTTTTATTATTGTTATTGTCTTGCCAAGTAACTGTTTAGTAAATTTGAGTTATAGTTCACTTCGGCTGGTATCTGTAATTTATAAAATTTACTTGGCGCCCTAGAAGATCGAAACAAATCTAGAACCCCGACCATCTCCACTAGTAGTCGGCCGGCAAATACCGTCTGTCAGCAGACATAGGGACAACTTGTTATGCCCAATGCATTTATTGAGCAATTTGGCGTAGCACTACGTGCCCCGCCGAGCGCTGAATTACAAGTTACAAGCCTGGCGCGTTAAGTGTAATAATCGCATATTACCAACCAAACGCTAATGCTTCGATTGCAACAAGCACCGGCCGAAAGACTGATCCTGCTTAAAGGAGTTCTCGTGCCAGTCGTTCCATACCAGTTGCAGACTGCAGTTTTGAGCTGTTGGCTCTCGTCAGTGCAAGGTAGGCATGTGACGAACGGCACGAGGATCCCTTGACTATTTGGTACATCTCGGTATCTTTACGATAGCAAAATAGTAAGCAGGCGCCATCTAGCGGACCAGTGTCTGTTGCAATCGATAGATAAATAACCTGACTGGGCTTAGCATAGTTCAAGTGTGCTTCTAGAGGGCAGAAATATTAAAACATAATATTTCAGTCCTCTATAAAATCCTTATTTTACTAATATATATATATATATATATATATATATATATGTATGTAAATCAGGGTAAGCAGAAGCAGAAAAGTTAATAATCGGATGGTTAATGGACATATTAAATGGTAGGATGGTAAAATGGACATATTGGATAATCAGTGGGACAGTCGTGGAAACTAGAACGTAGGTACATTTTCACTCGCGGGAAAGGACAAGAAAGATAAGGTTACAAATTTATTACTACGTAAAATTAAAGATAGGTATTTTCTTTTCCTGTAAATTTTGATTAAGTTAGTAGGGTAGAAATAAGTCAATTTTGGAAAAAAGTCAATATATTGTAACTTTTCTAGTCTGGAAACTGCCAAACTATTCTTGAAAAGACAGCGTGCTTATATTTTTACGCACTATTAAACACGTTAAGGGCCACTAGTATGTTTCTATAGAAGTGCTACTGAAAATTATGTACCTTTACGTGTTATCAATTATATCTTTATTACTTATATATTATTTTACTTATTTCAGTTTTAATCTTTTTTCCGTCATTGATGACAGTTTTCATAATGATGCGTTACTATCTTTTTTATATAATAATCATCTCCGTTACTATCGAAACTTCGTATGTTTTAATATTTTAATGTTATCAGGAATCGTGCAATAACCACATTTGCCCACAAAACTAGAATCTATTCCGCCACTTTACAATTTTATATACAGGGTTACTGGTAATTCGATACATTCGTTTGGAGATGTGATGGGGCATGAGCTAAGGAGTAAATCTAGCCCTAACATACAATATGCATAACTCAATAGCTTTTGAGATATTTCAATTTTTTTGTTTTTCTCAAAAAAGTAGATCTTAATGTCTTAAAAGTTAATTTCCGAAAAATCTACTTGACATTTTTAAATGTTTTTTTACTGGATTACTTGTCCAATATTATAGATATCCGTTTGGAATGAAAAATATCCGGAAACATTTCGATCATGTGAACATTTAAAATAAAACTTGTAAAATTTTTTTTTTTAAATCAGTTATGAAATTTACCTATTAGGTTTTTTCAAAAAAATATTAATGTAGCACGCGTACAAATTATTATAAAAACTTCCTTATTTCAATAGCTATCTAACTAGGTAGAAATGTTTAATGTACCCTTGATAGTTCTAATAAAAAATTAGTAAAGATAATGCTGGTGGCGGAATTTATTAAACGACTAATCGTTCATTTTCATTTAAGTCAGTCAGTCCTTGACTTTGACGTTTGTGCATATATGTCATTAACTGACATTCTTATCTCCGTGTCCCCTAAGTTTGTTGGTCTTGTTAAATTAGTTATCGAAGATTTTGATTTTGCTCGTAGTTGTTGTTATTAGTTGTTGTTATTGTATTTTCTGTGCCATGGCCGCGTATGCCAACACAGAATACGCTGATATCTTGTTTGTCTATGGATACTGTGGCGGCAACGCTGCTGAAGCTCGCCGAGAATATGGTCTTTGGTACCCTAACCGCCGCTTACCAAATGCACGTGTATTCAGTAAGGCATATCGAAATATCGCTGAAACTGGCTCCGTGAAATGTAGAAGAAGTGACGCTGGTGCTCCTCCCGTTTATGAACCAGATGATGAGGAAGAAATATTGAGGTATTTTGAGGAAGACCCAACTATTTCAACTAATAAAGTCGCAAGACTAACCGGAGCGTCACAATGGAAAATTTGGTCTACGATACGTAGAGTTGGATGTCATCCTTACCACTATACCCCTGTCCAAGGCTTGGAGGAAGGTGATCCTGGAAGGAGAGTGGAATTCTGCCGCTTTATGTTAAATTCAGATGCAGAAAGGACAAATTTTTTAACAAGTATTTTATGGACGGACGAGTCGAAATTTAATCGCGAGGGTATAACAAATTTCCACAACCTACATTATTGGGCAGAGGAAAATCCCAAATTAACACGTGAAACTAGTTTCCAAATGAAGTTCTCTATTAATGTGCGGATGGGATCGTTGGCCACTATTTAATAGGGCCACACTTTCTTCTTCAAAATTTAAACGGGGAAATCATGAAAATTTTTTAAGAACTGATCTGGCAGTGATTTTAGAAGATGTTCCTCTCGCCGTCAGACAGCGAATGATGTTTCAGAACGACGGTTGTCCAGCACATTATCGGCTGACAGTAAGACAGTTACTTGATCAACGTTTCCCTAACCGTTGGATTGGAAGAGCGGGCCCAATACCTTGGCCAGCGCGAAGCCCTGACTTAACACCCCTTGATTATTACGTATGAGATCATATGAAGGAGATGGTCTATGCCACACCAGTCAATACTATAGAAAACCTTAGACAAAGGATAGTCGATGCTGCCCAACACATAAGACATAATCTGACAACCAGAGTAACAAGGACGGAAATAAGAAGACGCTGCCGTGTCTGTATACGGAATAGGGGCTCCCATTTTGACATAAAAAATAAAGTACAACTTTGAAATTAATGAAGAATTAAACTCTACTTTTAAAATGTTTTTTACTGTTTATCTAAAAATAAAATTCGTACTACTTGTGTTATTTTTACTAGTATTTTCTTACCATTTGTACCTTGTTAGATAGCTATTGAAATAAGGCAGTTTTTATAATAATTTATACGCGTGTTACGTTAATATTTTTTTGAAAAAACCTAATAGGTAAATTTCATAGCTGATTTTAAAAAAAAAATTTTTAAAGTTTTTATTTCAGATGTTCACATGATCGAAATGTTTCCAGATATTTTTCATTCCAAACGGATATCTATAATATTGGACAAGTAATCCAGTAAAAAAAATAAAAAATGTCAAATATATTTTTCGAAAATTAACTTTTAGGACATTAAGATCTACTTTTTGAGAAAAACAAAAAAAATTAAATATCTCAAAAACTATTGAGTTTTGCATAATATATGTTAGGGCTAAATTTACTTCTTAGATCATGCCCCATCACATCTCCAAAGGAATGTATCGAATTACCAGTAACCCTGTATATTGTTTGCACTCCAATTATTTCCGAGATTGTTTATTTCCTTAAATTCATTTCGTTTAATTGTGACACACTACACGTAACTATTATGTAACGTGTATTGAAATACATAGCAATATATATATATATATATATATATATATATATATATATATATATATATACACACATATATGACATGGTGTCCTGAAGGGATCCATCTTGTATTATAATACTTCTCGTTTTTAATAATTTGATGTTGTTTAGACTTTTTATTCTTGTTGGTAATTTATTAAAAAACTTTATGCTAGAATAGCAAGGCCCTTTCTCAAACATACTAAGCCTGTGTGTGGGAAAATTATAATTTATGTAATTCCTGGTATTATGGTTATGGTTTGTCGAAAAGTGAGAAAATTTTTCTTTGTATTTGAAGTTAAACATAAGAATTTCGTAAATGTATAAACCAATTACTGTTAAGAATTTGAAAGTTCTTAATTTTCCTCGACACGTTTCCTGAAAGGAATATTGTGAATTATTCGAAATACCTACTTGTTTTTGTATGATAAAAATTTGGTTTATTTCAGATGCGGTCCCCCAAAATAATATTCCGAACTTCAATCTTGACACAAATACTCCGTAATAAATGGTTTTTAGTATACAGTACGTCGCATACTGCTTTTATTACCTTAATACAGTAACTTATGCCATTTAGTTTTTTTGCCAAACTTTCAATGTATGCTCACCAGTTTAAATTTTTATCCATCGTTAATCCAAGAAATTTTATTGTTGGACTAAATTCTATAACATTATTGTTAATAATTATGCTATTGAAAGAGACATGCGACCTGTTCGTACTAAAGAGGCTAACTACTTCTGTTTTATTTACATTTACTATCTGCCCGATTTGCCAAGTCCAGTACTGTATTTTCCTAATAGCCTCATTTGTTTCAGATTGTAGTTTTAAATAATTGTTTGCTGTGATTAGCAGTGTGTTATCATCGGCATAATTAATATGTGTGTGAGGTGTATTTTCGAGTATTTTACATAAGTCTATAGTAAATAAATTAAACAATAGTGGACCTATTACTAAGTATCTATATTATAATATGACTACTATAGTCTAGTATACTTTAACTTGGCGTGTGCATGTATGAGTTAATATTTCCGTACGATTTCATTTTCTCCCATATTGTACACAAAGTTAAAGCAATAGTCCAGAAACATTGTCTACGTGGACAATATTTCTGGATCTTTGTGTACAAGAGAAAATTAAATCGTACGGAAATATTAACTCATACATACACACGCCAAGTTAAAGTATACTAGCCTATAAAAATTGGCCTGGGATGTTACCAGGCCTGATAATTTTGCGTTTCCTGATGCCTATTTTTATCAGGCCAAATTTTGCTCAAGTGACAAATTGCAGATATTGCTATCTGTATTCTCCCTTAACTCTGATTTTTTCTGGATAATAATAAAAACGCGTTATATACCTAGATGCCTTAAAATTAATGTTAGGTGGCAAACATTTAATAACAAAGACAAAAATTAGTTTTCGCTGCAATTTTATTCATTTATTTTATGCTGATTTTTTAAAATGTATTCAGGAATTATTCCATAAGGGGTACTACCATGCTTATGACTACGATTATGCGTTACTAATTACATGTATAAACTCATCACTTCAAATTTGAAGAATAGCCACGTTTTATGCACTAGTTACATGTACGAAATTAGAACAATAAGAATAATGACGAAAATAATAAAGTAGTGTTTGGAACAATTCAAAGTTATTTCTTTAATATAACATTATTCTCAAATTTAAAATGAGGATTTAACTTTTCCAATTAAAAATTAGGTACCTACTGGTTTCATTTCTTAATATTAATTTTATTACAACTATTGCTAAAAACCTAGAGAATCCGGTATTCTAAATAATAAATAGTATTAACTAGTTTAACAGATTATACATTGTTTAATAGTTTTATGTTAAAACTAACTACATTACAGGACAACTAATAATTATAGGTATATGATTATTAACACAAATTAAATATAGATACTGGTCAAGGAAATACACTTATTTCTAAAACTTTACAATAGCTATAAAAAGGTGCAAAAGATAGAAAATATTGTCATACTCACACTATATTATTGTAGTGAATAAAAACTTAAAAAACACATTTGGAGGTTAGGACGTAGAGCACAATGTTAGCTGTTGAAAGCACAACTTAATGAATCGATATATCAGCTGCAATGGGGTCTTGCGCAGGATACACTAATAGTCCTGTTGGAATCCAGAAATGATGTTAGCATTTCAATAAATTGTAAAAGTTAGAGTTGATCTTCCCACCGTTGTGAAGCTCCACTTAAATTAATTCCTCAACGACCTCATCTAAATTATCTTATCCTGTTCCTTTGAATACTTTTAGCAACGGCATCAGGAGTTTAATATACCTGGGAAATTAAAGAGATTTTTAATATTGTGACATACGTTTTGATTTCTTTTACAACATCCCTATGGTGAATGCGTGTCATGAAAAAAAATTGTAGGTATACTTTAATCATACCATTACTGAGGATGATCCACTAAATAAGGAACTTTGCATAATATTAGTGAAAGGTTACTACAGTCAACTTGCGTGATTATCGAAAAAATTATGTTTAGTGATATTATAGAAAATCAGAGCAAAAGCCAAAAATTATTTTTAGGATTACTTATATTTGTTCATAAATATTACAATAAATTTTTCGAGTTAACATAAATAAATATTTTTGATGACTATTATGTCTGTAATATTTTCGTTAATCATTTTTTGTAGACCCATTGAAGATTGTAACGATAGGTTTACCTTGACATTGCAGCTAATAAATATTAATACTGTTATTGCATAAGGGTATAACCCTGTACATTAGTGTACATAGACTAGACACTATCTACCCAATGAGTGTTAATTGGTCTGTTATTTGTTTTTTAATATCAATTTTACGTCCAGATTATGACACGTTATAGACAATCTGGACACCATTGGGCTCTATTCTGAATGCACATTCTATGCACGAAAGTACTCTACGCTGAACATCCGTTTTCCAAAGTTGGTTTGACGTAAGAAAAGTGACCTAATTAGGTATGGTATTTTTTAAAGCCATTTTCGACCGGTTTGGAACTTATTAGTTCTCATCAGTATGCCATAGGTCATGGAACAGACAAATGACAGTGGCCAACCTGCTAGTTTTATACAAACTAATGTAAATGATGTAGTGGTGAGAGGTAAGTGAATCTTCTCATGTGGTGAAATGTCTGGCCAGGGAATTGACAAATGACATTGGCTACCAAATGATTTGTAAGCCCAGACAGCACTTGATAGCCTTAGGACAACCAGTGGCCGTACTTAGAGGATAAGCAAGACATCCTGTGGACGTCCTAAGCTGGGTTGCTTCAGATTTAGGACTTCTTGTGGATATCCTTTTGAGACTAATTGGAATTGCCCATAGATATCTTCAATGGGATAGCCTATGGTTGTCCATAGGAAGAAAAAGGGACCAATTTAGGTTAAAATGTGGACAACCTACAGACATCCACAATAGGATAGCCTGTTGTGTAGATAGATCAGTATAGATATTGTACCTAGTTAGGAGTTAGGATTAATAATCATTATGGAAGTGAGGCTTGACAGTTGCCATGAACACGCCATCAGAAGTAGTTGTGCAAAGGTTGAGTTATAATAAAGATATAGTTAAGTAAAGTGAACTGTGTGTTATTAACAAATTACAAAGTACCGCTCGATCACAACATGGTGTCAGGTGTAAAACCGTGAAAACAGTAAAGAAAATCTACAAGTATTATACCATAAAAAAGTACTCAGTGTACAAAAACGGGAAGTAAGGACACTAAGTGTGAAACAGAAACAAGATGGAGAGAGGCTTTAAACCGCCAAAAGAGCTAGTGTTTATAGGGGAAACTGCAAATTGGAAAAAGTTTAAGCAGCAGTTCGACATTTACATGAAAGCAACTGGTTTAAAGAAAAAAGATGGCGAAACAAGAATAGCAATTTTCATGAATATAGCGGGGGAAGAAGCTCTGGACATATATAATACGTTTAAATTGGCAGAGGAGGATAAAAAGAAATATGATGCAGTCGTAAGTGCTTTTGAAACGTACTGCTTACCAAGAAAAAATGTTATCATGGAAAGTTTTAAGTTTTTCACTCGAGCGCAGAGACCCGATGAAAGTTTCGATCACTTCCTCACAGATCTAAGAATACAGGCAAAATTACGTGAATTTGGCGACCAAGAAGAGAGACTAATAAGGGATAGAATAGTAATAGGAATAAATGATTCATTGTTACAAGAAATATTACTTCGAGAGACTGAGTTAACGTTAGAAAAGGCTATAAACTATTGTAGGGCCACGGAAACAGGCAAATCACAAGCGAAAGTTATAAAAGAGAAGCCAATGGAAGTAGCAGCTGTAAAGACAAGGCAAGGTGCTGTCAAAAGCAGTAAAACAGAAAGTAAAACAGAAGAACCAACATATGAGTGTAATAGATGTGGGAAAAAACATAGGAAGAGAGAATGTCCGGCCTATGGAAAGTTATGTGCTAAGTGTAAAAATAAAAATCATTTTGCAGTGATGTGCAGAGTTAAAAATAACAGTGTAAAGAAAGACTTCTCCAGAAGAAAGATAAATGAAATCACAGAAGGTAACTCTGTAAACAATGACGATGAAGTGTTTAGTTTAGATACTATTTTTAATGATAATCCTTGCAAGCTTGTTACAGGTGTAGATAATGTTATAGATAGTTTAGGAAAGCAGTGGTATCAGAATGTCAGAGTGGGAGACATAAACATTTCTTTTAAGTTAGACACAGGGGCAGAATGCAGTACCCTGCCATATAATTTTTATTTAAAATTGAACAAAAGTAATAATGTAGTCTTAGAAGAAAGTAATACTATGCTGATAGTTTACAATGGGAATAAATTTAAAACAGTAGGGTCTGTTGAATTAGACTGCAGAGTGGCAGATAAAACTATTAAAATCAAATTTTTAGTGGTGGATCTAGAATCAGTGCCCATATTAGGGTTACAAGATTGCATTAAATTAAATTTATTAAAACGGCTTGATAGTGTCACAGACAAGCAGGACCATTTTCAGTCAAAAGCGGATTTCATAAAAGTAAATAGAGAAATTTTTACAGGGTTAGGTAAAATAGGTAAATATAAAATAAAACTCAAAGAAGATGCCGAACCTTTAGTAAAGCCAATTAGAAGGGTGCCTGAAGCTATTAAATGTAAGTTAAAGGATACATTAGAGAATTTAGAAAAACGAAACGTTATAGCTAAAGTAAATAAACCTACTTTGTGGTGTCATAATTTGGTTATAGTTGAAAAACCAGACAAGACTCTGAGATTATGTTTAGACCCTAAGGAGCTAAACAAATATATACTGAGAGAAACATATCTAATACCTTCACCTGATGAAATCTATAATAAGTTAGCAGGTAAAAAAGTTTTTAGCGTACTTGACTTAAAAGATGGATTCTTCCAAGTTGAACTAGATGAACCTAGTAGCTATATCTGTACGTTTGGTACACCGTTTGGAAGGTATAGGTTTAAGCGAATGCCTTTCGGTATATCCTCCGCGCCAGAGGTTTTACAAAGAGTCAACACAGAAATATTTGGAGATATACAGGGTGTTGAAGTTTATTTTGATGATTTAATTGTAGCAGGTGAGAACAATGTTGATCATGATGAGATCATGCTAAAAGTAATAAATAGGGCTAAAGAGTACAATATAAAGTTTAATCCTAACAAGTTACAGTATAAATTGGATCATGTTAAATATGTAGGTTTAATAATATCAAAGGCAGGAATCAAGGCAGATCCTGTCCAAGTTGAAGCAGTATTGAATTTAGAGGAACCTAAAAATGTTAAAGCTCTTCAAAAATTTCTGGGAATGACCAATTATCTTAGTAAGTTCATTCCACATTATTCGGAAACTACTCACCCATTACGCGAACTTCTCAAAAAAGGTATTGAATGGCAATGGGATGACACACGTGCACAGGCATTCAAAAATCTAAAATTAAAGCTAAGTTGTGCTCCAACCTTAAGTGTTTTAGATAAAGATAGCGCTATAACATTGCAAACTGATAGTTCAAAAACAGGCATGGGGGGCTTGCTTAATGCAGAATGGACAGCCAGTATCATTTTACTCGCGCAGTTTTACGGAAAGTCAGATTAGATGGGCTCTTATTGAAAAAGAGTTATTTGCGATATGCGCAGCAGTAGAGAAATACCATCAATTTATATATGGACGTAGGGTTGTCATAGAGACAGATCATAAACCTCTAATTACGATAGTTAAGAAAGACATAGATAAAATTAGTGCAAGGCTGCAACGTATGACTCTAAAGCTTTTGAAATATGAGTTAGATGTAAAATATGTACCAGGTAATAAAATGTTCATTGCTGATTTTTTGTCCAGAAATCATTTGAATAATGCTGAAGATGATTCTACTTTGAGTGATACAGTACACTGTCTAGAGATAGATCTGCCAATATCCGATGTTAAACTTAAGCAGTTAGAACAAGCTACTTTGCAAGACAAAAATTTGGAGCAAGTGTTAAAGTGGTATAACATTGGCTGGCCTAATAATTTTAAAGGCAATCACGAATTAAACACGTTTTTTAAACTTAAAGATAATCTAACTGTTAAAAACAATGTAGTTTATTTAAACAATAAAGTTGTTATACCAGCGTCATTGCGTAGAGAAATGTTGTGTCTTGTTCACTCTGGCCATTTTGGTATGACAAAATGTAAAAACGAGCTAGAAGCTTACTATATTGGCCTGGAATGTCATTGGATATAGAAAGCATGGTCAGTTCTTGTAAAACATGTGAAAAGTTCAGACCTACGAATGTAAAAGAGCCACTTATATCCCATGAAATTCCATCCCTACCGTTTATGAAAGTTGGTATGGATATTTTTTACTTTGATGGCCATGACTATTTAGTGGTCATTGATTATTTATCAAAATGGATTGAGGTTAAAACCTTGCAAGATAAAACAGCAGACACAGTTATTGTAAAATTAAAAGATATTTTTTTCAATGCATGGCATTCCAAAATATATAGTTAGTGATAATATGCCGTTTGCTAGTGTAAAGTTCAAAAATTTCGCAAATAGTTATAATATAAATTTGATTCACTCAAGTCCTAAATATCCAAAATCGAATGGGTTAAGCGAAAAAGCAGTAGGTATTGTTAAAACCATGATGCGAAAATGTAAAAATAGTGGGTCAGACTTTCATTTGGCACTATTAAATTATAGAAACACTGCTGTGGCAGGACTTGACTATAGCCCAGCACAAATATTAATGAGTAGAGTGTTACGTGCCAAATTGCCGTGCACTCAGGAAATATTAAAACCCAAAATTGTTTCTAATGTTAAACAAAATCTAATTCAAAACCAGCATAAGGTTAAAAATTGTTATGATAGAACAGCTCAAGTGAGGAAAAGTTTTAATCCGGGGGAGGATGTGTTGGTACAGAATTTACCGAATAAAACTTGGTCTCCAGCCAAAATAGTTGAATGTAATGGTCCCAGGTCATTTATAGTACAGAAAGAAAACGGCAATATGTTACGAAGAAATTCATTTCACTTAAGGAAATCACTTAATAAGTGTAATGTTTCTCAAGAGTTTAATGATGATGAAATTCCTACAGAAAACAATTCGCCTAAATTACAAATACAGAATAAAATTAAAGAAGCAGTGATTGCCAATAACAGTACACTAAGTGACCTAATACCAAGTCGGACAACCCGAGCAGGGAGGACGACAAAAGCTCCTGCTTATTTAAAGGACTATTGTTAGGTATTAATAAGTATTGTTGTATTATGGAAAAAAGGAGGGATGTTGCGTAGATAGATCAGTATAGATATTGTACCTAGTTAGGAGTTAGGATTAATAATCATTATGGAAGTGAGGCTTGACAGTTGCCATGAACACGCTATCAGAAGTAGTTGTGCAAAGGTTGAGTTATAATAAAGATATAGTTAAGTAAAGTGAACTGTGTGTTATTAACAAATTACAAAGTACCGCTCGATCACAACATAGCCCATGGTTGTCCATAGGAAGAAAAAAGGACTAATTTAGGTTAAAATCTGGACAACCTATAGGCATCCACACATAGTTGCGTTCGGTTATCCATAGTATCTACACATGATCAATAAATAAATCTCATAATGCAAAAAAAACTTTTATTTTCATTAGTAATATTATACCTACATCATTTTTCTTATTATTTTGCCTCATCGCTAAGGTTCACCACATCAGCTTGTTTGGATTCCACTTTCACCTGTCCCCAGCATGGCGCAGGAAGTTTTTTACTGCTTTTTCAACGCAGGCCTCTGTTGCCCCTTTTGTGGAATTATTCATAAAAATGCCATCTAAAAACGTAATATAAATCAGATCTTAGTTAAGTAAAAAATAATTAACGCATCTTTCAATTAATTAATAAACATTTATTTATGCTTCTAAAAAATATTTCCAACTCCGATATTTTAATCTTATCACTTTTGTCAATGAGAGATCTTTAATTGTTACATTTCATGGTTGTTTTTTAAATAATAAAAATGAGGGATTAATGAATGCTACATAAATAGGCAATTTTCAATTAAAATGTAAACTTTCATGAACTTTTGTAAATCACTACTAGAGAAAACAGTACAACTAACAAATTATTTAATAAAAAAAACTTAATATTATCAGCATTTGAATTCACTACCCGACATGATAGGATTCAGTGTGTAGTGCTTTAAATAACTGCGCCACTAAGATGGTTTTTTAACTTTATTTTTGAAAAATTTAATGCTGCTGAAATCTCGCACTGTGTTTAATTAATGAATGCGCATCATGTGGAGACCATTATGTGGACATGACTGATATAATCCCACTTATTACTAAACTGTTTATTTGTCTATGTATATCTGGATCTAGATTGTGTGGGGGGGGAGGGAGGTGGGAGAGTTTACGCTCAATGCAGGCCCGGCAGAACGCTACCTATACTGAGCCAGAAATCCCCCAGTATGGATTCTCTTTTGTTAGAGAGAGTAGGTCAGTGACACAGCACATGCTCCGCAGTCTCATCTTCAAAATTACACCCTCTACACTTAGGATTGTCTATAACTTCCAGCGTGTGAAGATGTTTGTTTAGTCTGTAGTGCCCAGTTAATAAGCCTATACCTAAGTGTGTAGATTATTTCTGGACATTTAAAGACAGTGTTTGCCTAGCTTACGATTGGGTGCGGTCAAGGCCACTCTAACAGTCCACATGGCGTCTAAATGTATGATTCCTTATCAGGGAGCTGTGGACCGATTCCTAGAGTGCTATGGTAGGTTCAGGGCCATACAGGAATCCCTTAGATCCCTTGCGGGCTAAAGAATCTGCTTGCTCATTTCCCCGAATACCATCGTGTCCTTTCACCCAGCAGAGCTGAACACTATATTGTTGTGATCAAGCACCTCTAGAGCCTTTTTAATTTGCAGAACTAGCCCAGAGTCTATCCTAGAGTTACTCAGGGCAAGCAAGGCCGCTCTGCTGACCTTAGATATGGACACTTTCCACTAACGTCTGCGGTTTCTGTTACCGTTTGCCTAATCCCCACTTGTTCCGCCTGGAATATAGTGGTGTAATTCCTAGCGGTATTGTCGAGCGTAGATCTTTTCTGAGTAGATCCCAGCTCCTGATCCACAGTCCATTTTTGAACCATCGGTCTATGTTATCTTGAAACCGTTAGTTACGGTATGAGCAATGGAACAATTGTCTTGTTGGAATAGGAACTCATTATTAGGAAGTAATTGTGACACAGAAGGGAGCATAATATTGTCTAAAATCCTAATATACGTTTCACTATTAAATCGTTCCTCAATATGCCACAAAACAACAGGACCACGTACCGATATCCAAGCCCACATATTGACGGAAAATTTACCACTTTTATCATTGTTAGATATATATTTCTCATCGAATCGAGTATTCGGAGGGTGGTAAACTCGAATACGACCGCTGTGTGCTAACTGGAAAGTTTGTTCGTCTGTAAAGATTACATTGTTCCAAAAATTTACATCATGCACTAAAAATTCAAGCGCAAATCCTACTCGAGCTTCTTTATGTTCAGCTTTAAGTAAGTATTTCTGTGCTGCTGCATGACAGCGTAGCTCCGATTCTCTTACTCGCCGGCGACCAGTACCACTCGATCCAGGAAAGTTCGTTTCTTCAGCAGCCTGAATAACTGAGTAAAATGGATTTTCTACTAAAGCATTTACCAACTGCAGATCTTGTTGTTGAGTTGATATTCTTCGTCGCCCTGATCCAGGATTTCTACTAATCGTACCGTTTATTCTCCACTTTCTTAAAATGTTACACACCGAATTTTTGTCAATATTATAACGCAGTGCAATTTGTCTCATTGACCATCCATCTTCTGCTTTAGCAATAACTTATGTCAACTAACTGACAATGTCACAAAAATTAAATTAGATGTACACAACTAGATTTTAGCAAAATACCGTTATAAGACTTGTCCTATTTTTTTTGCTCACGACCGTACATGAGAATGTAAATCGTGAATAATTTACCACATTTATTAATGCAATCGGTTGGCAGCAAGTAGTCTACACTAAATAATTTTGTCTCGTTGACGGAGTATTTCGCGTTTTTCATCACAAATCAAAATAATTTTTCATTTGGATTATATCGATAGAATTATCTTAAAAATATTGGAACCATCAGAGATTTTGTAAATCCACGTGAGGTGTGCAAAGTATATATACAGTGCATCTACTTTTCCAATCACCAATACTCTATAAAAAACAGACACATAGTAAAGTGAGAGCAATATACATTCAGTGAAGGATGGGGTTGGGAAGACGGTGCTCCCTCTCACTTTACTATACGTCTGTTGTTTACAGACTTAGTGATTAGAAAGGTTTTTGCACTGTATATCATATACAGATTTTGGCAGCCAGCTATACATTGGGTGAAATTTACACGCGAAATAGTTGGCCAACCGACTTGCAGACTTTGCGGTGAACGAAGGCACGCTATTTGCGCTTGCGATCATACCAAGTCCCCACTATTCCCATACCCTTAAATATGAAATTTTAGTTAAAGTCGAGGCAAGAATTCAAGCGGTGCACGTCACGAGTGATCTCATTAAAGAAATTTTAATACTAACATAATTTTTAATCGTTAATTACGTTAAAAGGATTAATTCTTGACACCCAGTTAGGGTAGAGTTTAATGGGGCTTCATGATTCTTAGCAGTATTGTCTTATTTATAGAATCGATCTGTGATGTGCATCACTTGAATTCTTGCCTCGACTATACCCAGATTCGTTCTATAACTGTACTTGGTGGCAGGGCTCTTTATGTAAGTAAATCATTGACTTTTTTAAATTTGTCGACAAGTCAACCATGATGAAAATTAATATTTACCTGAAAGAGCTTTGCGAAAAAGTAATGTTTTAAATGATTTTTTCTGTCCCCGTTGTCCATGCCAATTATATTGGTTTTGGAGTCCATTGCTTAACATACGAGATTTACTCTCTTCAAAAATTGGGTATGGGTTATACTAGTATCAACAGATGACTCTGTAAGCAGCCCCTTGTCTGTCCTTGTAAACAAAGAAAATCATATTTTGAAAATTGATACAAAACTGATAACTTTACATTACAAAACTGATTAGCTTTTAAACAAGCTATAAATAGTGGTGTGTGTATGGCACATTACCTCTAAAATAAAATAATTTTTTGTATCTGTACTTACCGCAAATAAATAGGTAATAATACCACACAGTTCGTAAACTTACAAATACTTTCATGTTCCACTTTCCCGTAAAATTAACCGTAAAGTCTGAAAACAAAAATGCAGGATACTCACAAACTTCTTTAACAAATATGGCTATTAGCATTTCGTTTTGGTACAGAACTTATAACTGCTCGCAGAATGCACATGCAGCACAGACATGCAGGTTATCGGAAATGACAGAATCGCCCAGAACAGAGATATGAGGTGTGTCGCTAAGGTAGAATTCTTTATTATTTTGTGCTGAATTTCAGTATTTGTAAACTAGGTAGGTAATCACTAATCATTATTATATATGTAATAAACCAAATGGGTATTTCATTATTTATTTTATTAATCTTACAACAATTCTGTTTCAAAACACGAATATTTCTTAAACTTCATAGGCGTTTTATGGTTTCATTTATCACTTATCTACTAGATGTTGCCAAGAAATGAATGATAAAATTTTTATTATACCGAGAAAATTAAATAGTGTCAAATATAAGTACCAATGCATATTTCAAGTTTTATAATTAATGTCTAATAATATAATGCAAATATGAACTAAATAAAAAAATTCTTATTTGTACACCTTTCGTAAATTATGAATTATCATGGATTTGGGACCTGCATTTTTAGCCTAACAAGTTGACCCATGGATGGCCCTTGGGATAGCCTTTGGTTATCCCTATATTGGTTTTCTGTGGAACATGAATAACCCTATAGATACGCATGTAGGTTATCCAGTGGTATCCCTATTCTGACTGTTATTAGGACCATATTTTATAAATAATATCTTCCACTAATTAAATTTATTATTGCAATGAAATGATAATGCAAATATATATTAAATAAAAAAATTATTATTTATACCTTAGATGAATTATGAATTATCATGGATTTGAACCTATTATTAGCCCAATAAGTTGACCTATGGGTGGCCCTTGAAATAGCCTTTGGTTATCCCTATATAGGTTTTATATAGGACATCAATAACCCTAAAGGCTATCCTATAGATATTCATATAGGTTATCCAGTGGATATCCCTATTCTGGCTGTTATTAGGACCAATGGATAACCACTGAACTTCTCCTCGGCATCCCTAATGGACAATCCATTTCCAATCCATCATATATAAAAAATTCTTCCAACTCAATTTCTTTTTAATCTCCCATCTTTGTTTTGTTTTTCATCTCCCTGGTTACCTATCTTATTCAAATCTCGCCTTCTTTTAAAATATGTCTGTTGAAAAATCGTAGGCATATCCAGCTTATAGAATAGAATAGAATAGAATAGAATTTTATTGGTCATAAATACACAATTTGTGTTTTGACAGGTCAAATAACACTTTTAAACAAAACATGACAATCAGTGTCATTAAGTACAAAAAAAACGTAATATATGTATAAACGAATAAAAATAATAAATAACATGTAGAGTATATAACATTGCAACACAAGAGAAAATAAAAAACTAGACAGTCGACGCTAAACATACAATGAACACTAAAATATAACTTTAATAAGTATTTAGTAAGATATTTCATTAGTGCATTATTCGAAGTATTTGCACATGTCGAAAATACAAAATGCGGTTTGTACACCAAATACGTAATTTAATACATAACTAAATAATAAATACTTATAAATAACGAGATAAAAATAAAATAAAATAAAAATTTCAACAAGAAATCAGTAAGCTAAAACGGAAGAAAAGTCAGCATTTAAAAATTCGGTTAAACTGTAGAAGGTATTTTCGGTTAAAAAACGTTTTATGACAGCTTTATAACGACTATAATCCAATTCCCGAATTCTGTGGGGTAACGCATTAAAGAATTTTATTGAATAGTACCCTGTCCCATCACGTGTTTTTGATAGACGCAAAAAGTCAATGTTTAGTTGATTTTTATTACGAGTAGGGTACGAGTGAATCTGATCACGTGGTGTGTAACTTCTTTCATTGTCTTTCACATAGAGGAGGCATTGCAATATATAAGCGCTATACAAAGTTAGAATCTTTAATTTTCTGAATGAGTCTCTGCAATCGTCTCTGTAGCCTAAGCCCGCAATTACTCTTACTGCACGTCTTTGGATAGCAAATACAGATGCAGTATGTGAGGAGTGACCCCAAACCAAAATTGCATAGGTGATTACTGAATGTATTAACCCATAGTATGCCGTTAAGATTGTTGTCTGCGATACGCAATTTACAAGGCAGCGTAGAAGAAATATATTTTTGGAAACCTTGTTGCAAATAAAATTAGAATTTTTTTCCCACGTTAATTTGTTATCCAGTTGAACACCTAGAAATTTTACACAATCGGAGGAAACAACATCGTCTAATGTCTGGAATCTTAAGCTAAAGAGCATTGTTTCAGTCTTACTCTTGTTTAACATTAGCCTATTTGATAGGAACCAGTCATGAATAGTTGACAGGCTATCGTTCACGCTAGATCGTAATGCCGTGGTATCCGAGTGACTGAAAATCAAGGTTGTATCGTCCGCAAAAAGTACCGATTTAGCTCTTACAGTATTATCAGGGAGGTCATTTATGAAAATGAGGAAGAGGGTTGGGCCTAATACAGAGCCTTGGGGTACCCCAAATCCTATATCTGTAAATTCGGAATTCCTGTTGTGGTGGTGCACAAATTGAGTTCTCTCTTTTAGATAAGACGTAAGTAATTTCTGACTGTCAGTGGAAAATTTATAGAAATCCATTTTTTTTAGCAAAATATCATGAGATACACAGTCAAAAGCTTTGCTCAAATCTAAAAACTGGATATATGAGATTTCACTTTGTTCGAAACCCCTATTTATTAAGTTAGTCAATGTATTTATGGCTAGTGTAGTAGATGACTTAGATCTAAACCCAAATTGACAGTTATTAAACAAATTGTACCGATCAAAATAAGATGTTATCTGAGATTTTAAGACCATTTCAAAGATTTTAGCAAAAAAAGGTATAATGGAGATTGGCCTATAATTAGAAGGATCATCAATACTGCCTTTTTTATAAATAGGAATGACTTTTGAAACTTTAAGAATTTTCGGAAATACGTTGTTCCTGATACACTGATTTATTAGATTGGTTAACGGGATGTAGATTTGGTATTTAATACAGTTTAGAATTTTAAGATTTAAGTCGTAGGGATCTTTACTGTTGGTGTTTTTTAAATTTTTTATTATATCTAGGATTTGTATGTAAGAGACTTCCGAAAAATTGAAATTACTATTCAGCCCTCCCGCTTGGGCGTTATTTAAGTAATACTCGAAGTTTCGATTAGAGGGAGGCAACATGTTAACGGTGTGTTCGGCAATCGTCCCAAAGTAATTGTTAAATTCACTTGGAGATAAGTTTGAAACGGGATTGGATTTGTGGGACTGTTGTTTTTCGGAATTAATTATATGCCACATAGCTTTATTAGGGTTTTTACTAAGCGTGATGTAGTCATCATGTACCTTTCTTTTTGCCTTATTCAGTTCAGACTTGTACAATGCCTTTTTTAACTTAATCTAGTTTTTTAAATAGGGTGAAGGATTCATTTTATAAATGTCTTGCAAGAAATGTAACGAGTCTCTCATTTGTCTTAGATAATCGGTAAACCAATTTAACTTAGTCCGTTTATTGTCGGTTGAAATTTTTGTTTTTTCCGGAAAGGCCGAGTCCATTGCAGAAGTAATCATGTTTAAAAAGATTTCAAATTTTGTCTCTATATTAATTGACGGATCGCTAGTGAAACTCCAATCGGTACATTTTAAGCAGTCATTTAACTCCAATAAACCCAAATCGGTAATTGGCCTAAAATTAATTCTTTTAGAAGAGATATTTGTTGTATTATTATATATACTTAAATTTAAACCCATGTGGTCAGATAGGCTTGGATTAACAGTAGTAATTATACAGGAATTCTGAGAGAAATTTACAAATATATTGTCCAGGCAGTTTGAATTACGCGTAGGGGATTTGTTCAAAGCAAACAAACCGTATGACGCAAACAAATCAGTGAGTGTATTAGCATTCTTACCTGGATTATGGAAATGCACGTTGAAATCTCCAGTGACAATGATTTTTTTATTTTTATGTGGAAGAATTTCTAGGGCGTGAGAAAGTTTTTCCAAAAATATGTTGAAGTCCCCACTTGGTGACCTGTAGGCAGTAACAATATAATAATTGTTATCGCAGACAACAGCGGCAAATTCACAGTGAATTTCAACAGAGAGTTGTTCAATCTTCGAAATAGAAGAACAGTTATACTTTTTTAGGCAGAGTATTGCAACACCCCCATGAGTAGCGTTTCGCCTAGCAAACCAAGAAACTGGACTATAGTCAATTATATTCATATATTCAATCTCATCATTGAGAAACCAATGTTCATTTATACATAGCACATCGAAGATATTTTCGGATAAAAACACATTAAACTCATTTAACTTATTTCTCAAACACTGTACATTTAAATGAAAAATATTAAAGTTTCTATTTACACCACTTTTGTTGACAGCCTTTGAATGCGTATCCTTTAGATCGTATGTTTTCCTTAATTCAGTAATGTCATTTGTGAAAGTCGTGGGTATAAAAAAGAAGAAAGTGGTAAGCCTACGTTTCGTTCCTCATTTGGTAGTGCAATTGATGGTTCCTGGTCCTGTTGTTGGGAGGACAATATAGGTACCTCGTTTGTTTTGTGCTGATTACTTCTGTTTTCTGTAGTTATTATAAACCTTACATTCCCTTCAAAGTTTTCGACTTCGTCATCAACCAATATCGATTCCGAGTTTTGTACTGGTGTTTTCTTAGAACCTATTTTCTTAAATGATTTGTTAATAATACACTCTTGGGGTTTAATGAAAATTAAGTTTTTTGTCTTAGGCTTCTTTAACACATTGAAAATTATTTCTTTTATAAGAGTATCTTTGTTTTTTGACGTACTCGGAGAGTCCAGGTAAGCGATATTTCCTTCGGTGTAAGCATTTATTTTTAGACAAAAAGATCTTAAGTACATATTAAATTTTTTAATATTTGTGTCAAAATGTCTTGTACCATAGTTAGGTATTGTACTGATAAGTATATTTGTATGTGAACATTGTTTTATTTTGTTGCATAGAATTTTGAATCTGGGATAACTTCGAGACTGAAAGTCATTGAGTCCAGCGATGATAACAATATAATCGGACGTAGTGAAATCACTAGCAAGGTTGTCCATATTTTCGATAACTTGAGATAATTTTGCACCAGGTTTAACTATTGATTGGATATTGTATTTATTTATATCAATTTTGTATCTTAATTTATTGTTTACACCAATACCTAATTCGTCAGCCAATATCAATATATTGTTCTTTTTATTATTGTCAATTATTTTATGTGGAGCAGAGTTGTATGGTTCATGGTAGCAGGTAGTATTAAAATCGCTTGCCATATTTCCATAGGATGGTTTGACGTAATTGGTAGTAGTTACTGTGGTTGCTATTCCCTTGTCTGCCGATTTGCTAGTTGTTTGAGTACTAATATTAAAAGACATTTTTATAGGTACGCCACTGTCAGTTGATGTGGAAATAGATTTATTAGGCTTGGAGACAGTTTGGGTGTGAATTGTTTTTGTGATGGTTTTTTTAGATTCAACATTTTTATGTATTTCTTTTAACTGTTCTTGCAGGTTATGAATGATTGTTTTTTGTTCCAGAATTAAACAATTCATCTCTTCTTCAGCTTTTGTGGTTTCTTGAATGAACAATTTGTTTTGGTTTTTTAATTTTGTAATATATTGATCTTTGAGTTCACTATCACTTGATAGATCGTTTATAGTTTTTTCCAAGATATTTATCTCTAGGTTACTGTCACTAAGGTTTTCATACTTGTCGACACAACAAATAATTTTGTTTTCCTTAACGAACTGAACTCTATCTTTGAAACGCGGTAGACAACTTTTATGAAATATACTGAAACACTCGGTACACACAAAGTGTATAAATTGTTTATTGTTACAACACTTGTAGGTAATTTTATTAGAGGTTTGCGAATTCATTGTACTTCCTTAGCGTCTCGCGTACCGATTGAAACATGATATATAATTAATTACACTTAAAATTTTCGTTTAATTACAATTTAAATCTTTCTAGTTAATAAATTTAATATGTTAAAACCAATTAGATCTTCTCATATAAATTTAACAAAGTTATAAACAACATAGGGTAAATCCTATTATCCTGACATAAATAATATAATAAGAACATAATAAAAATCTTAATCGATTTATTAAAAAATAAAACTTCCCCAATATTGAATATTATAACAATATATATATATATATATATATATATATATATATATATATATATATATATATATATATATATATATATATATATATATATATATATATATATATATATGTTAGATAGGATTGTTTGATTAACTTTTTAAAAAGATTTATTCACTTATAATGGAGTCAAGCTTGACTCTTGTAAAAATAACAATAATAATTTTGAATGTGTTTAATCGAAAATGAGTATAAGACTGAGGTTTACAATGACAGTGGGTAATATTTATAATGTCTGGAGAACAAAGAACATTGGATTTGCAATTCAGCATGATAACAGATTACTGAGAAAGAAATGTTAAGCTCAGCTAGCGCGAGCGGTTATTAGAGAAGAGCTGTTACGGAATTTGTAATGTGATATGTCTGAGGAGGTTAAGCCTGTCTCAGTGATATTATATATCATGGTATATTTCTAATATAACAGCTTCCCCCTTATAAAAAAAGTTGGTGTTTTATGCAGCAACTTTTGAAATGAATATAAAATGTATATAAAAGGTAATGGTACAATTTGGAAAAATATAAAAGGTATAAAAATGTTAAATCGTAAGGTTTAAAATACAGAATATAACCTTAGCGTCTAATATATGAAATGCAAGCACAATAGATTCATAAAATAAAATAACATAAAAATGTTAAATATAGCTTTAGCAGGAAAGCGTAAAATACAAACATAATAAGTTTGTTGTAAAATGGGATAATATAAAAGTATTCCCAGGGTTAAAATATGGCTTTACCGTGAAAGCCTAAAATATAAGCATGATAGATTTAAATGAAAATGGTATAAAAATGTTAATGCAATTGAAATTAACAAGGGATAAGTAAAATAATGAAATGTAATGATTAAATGAATAAAATATGGTTCACTGAAGAGTCCAGCACTAAAAGTCAGTAAAAGGCACAAAACAGTTCATCTTTATGTAAGTTCTATGTCTTCGGCTTCGTTGTCTTCTCTCCTTAAGGTAGGTCGTCTTCGTGAAGGGAATAGGTTAGCAAATGTCCTGTGGGGTTTGCTAGGCCTAGGTGGAGATGGGGGTGATGCAGAAACATCGATGGCTAGTCTTCGTTTTTTTTGTTCTGCACTTACAAAATAGGTACATAAATAACAGTCCAAATATTAACACAATGATGAAGTAGGTGAACCAGGATATGTGTTTTGTTACGAATGGTTCGTTGATTAAATCGTCTAGATCTCTGGAATATTGGTCCAATTTGTGTTTGGCAATTTCGAGATCTTCTGTGTTAAGATTGTTTAATTTTAATGGTTTAAGGCTTGGTGCTCTAATGTTGTTTGGAATTTTGTTGCAGCATTCGAATGGAATTTGGATGGGATGAGTGTCGTCGTTTACGTCGGTTACTTCGTTGGTACTTGCTTGGATTTTTGTGATGCCTATAAAGGCGTAACAATTAGGTTGTAATTTCACTGTTGAGTTTTTGTAGATGACTTCAGTTTTCGAACTTCTTTCTGGACAATTGATGGTTGCCTGTAATGGTTCTGCGTTGATAACTAACCACGTATTTTCGTCTATCTGTTGGACGTTGTAGCCTTGGCTGATGATGAATGACGTCTGGCAGCTTCCTGGCAGAGTCTTGAGGTTCTTGAAGAGACGGGCTTCACAAATGGCATTATCATCGATGGGGTATGAAAATAGATTTAGACATAATTTAGTGTTGAAGTAGAGTGGTTTGCATTCTCTGAGGTCCGGGATGGTTAAGTACATTAAAGAATCATCATCTCTCGCGATATATTTTTGAGAGGTTGACAAGATATGATATAAGCCAGTTCTATTATCCAAAATAGGGATAGGGTATAATTGAAATACTGAGTAGGTTTGAGGGTCTACCAAAGGTATGTCTAATACGAGTATTAAATCTGAATTTGTTTGAAAAGCTTTTAGTTCTATAATGTCTAAATACTGTGCAACTTTTGATAATTTGATTGGAAGTGGCAAATTGTTCCTTTGTAGGTTCTGTGAAATTTCCTGTAACGAATTTACCAAGTCTTTTGAGTTTATGATCGATGTATGAATTATTTTGAGCCTCGCGAAAGTGATAGAATTCAGGATATCGCTTAAGTTATCTTCGATAAATAGATAGCTTGCCATAAGCTGTTCGCAGATTTCTATAAATTTTAATTTTGCGTGAATATTTTCTATATCTTTAGTCATGTCTAGAATTGAAGTTTCGATTTCTTTAATATCTTTATTAAAAGTTTCTTCATCAACTTGTAGTTTTTGAATTGTTGCGTTGAAATTTTTGATTACTGAAGTTGTGACAGATATTTGATTTTTGATTAAATTTTCGAGTTGGTGCTCGTCATTATTTAATTTTTTGATGCAATCAGAATAATACTGACCATCTTCTGCATCTAAATTTCCAGTTATTGATTTGAAAATTGTTCCAATACCGTTTAGTATTCCTCGTTTGTATCGTTTCGTGTCAAGGTAAATTTTATCAAATTTTGATTGTATTGATTGAGAAATTTGTGTCAATAAACTGAGGTGAGTTTTTACATCTCCTAAAAAGATGTTCATGTAATGATACGTTGGGTCGAGCGTGTTGTATAGTGTCTGTAAGATCTTGTCGTTTTGGTCGAAAGCTGTCTTAAAGGTAGATATGTTTTTGTGTACCAGTAAAGTCCATTTCTTGTGAGAAATCACAATGTCTGTGTCTTGGTGATAGTATACTCCAATCGTATTGTTAATTGGTGTTATTTTAAATTGAGCAAGTGCTGATCCGAACAGCAGGAAAAACCTGAAAATAAATTTAATTTTCAGTATAAGGTATTCGGTCAAAGTTTACTTTAGTCGTTTGGTTTGTTTCCGGATTTAATAATGTTGCAGAATTTTGAGAGGATTCTAAAATTTCGAAGGGGCCGTTAAATTTGTTCTGCAATTTGTTTTTTATTTGTGATTCTTTGACGTACACTTTGTCGCCAATATTGTATGTGTGTCGATTTTCGGGAATATTTTTGTCGAATCGAACTTTGGCTTTTTGTTTTTGTGCTTCTGTTCGACTTCGCGCAATTTTGTAATAATGGGATATCCGGTTGTTAAGGTCTCTAACATATTTGGTGATCAGGTCTTTTTGATTGTAAAGAGTTTCAGGTGGTCGGTTAGCTGTATGTCCGAAAATAAGCTCGTATGGCGTAAAGCCATGAGTTTTGTTTACTGAATTGTTATAACATATTACCGCGTATGGTAATATGGTGAAAGGATGTTCGTTCGGATTCTCTGTTTTATGTATTCTGATCATTTCCGCTAGGGTGGCATGGAATCGTTCGATAGATCCATTGGATTGAGGGTGTCCTACGCTGGAGTATGTTAATTTTATGTCGTAGAGAGTACAAAGATCTTTTAATAAATTATTATCGAATTCACCGCCGTAATCACAATGAATTCTTAATGGGGTGCCATAGTGTTGAAAATATAGCAACAGTGTGCTTACAACTGATTTTGCACTTTTGCCGGCTTGAGTAAATTTCGTTAACTTGTCGCGGATGGTTAATGCATAGTTTCGCGTGGGAAATTCGAATAGATCGATATTAACTCTTTCAAATGGAGTTTTAGGGGTTTCGGTGATTACTAAGGGATTATTAAGGTTCTTACGACAAACTTTTGTTCTTTGACATGTTTCACAGTTTTTTATAAAGTTTTCGACATCTTTTGTTAAACCTTGCCAATTATATTTATTTTTGATTCTACGTATTGTTTCATTTATTCCACGATGTAAATTATTTTTCCCGGTGTGATGCTGGTCGAGAATGATCGGACGTTGGTCCTCGTCGGGAGTTCGTACTAAATTTTGACATATGATTAATTTTAAGTCTTTTTCTGCAAAAATAAATGATAGGATTTCGAGAATTGGAAAGTCTAGATTGTTTTCAGCATGGTAAGTTTTGGAAAGGTCTAATTTGTTCCGGTGTTTATATAATGTTAAAAATAAGTGTTCTACCACTACTATTTCTTTGTCGGGTCGATTTACTGGAAACGATATTGATTGTATTGTGATAGAATTCGGGGTTTTCTTCGAAAATATCCTCGATAATTTGATGGTGAAGGTCTGTCAAGTTGTTTTGTTGGAAGAACGTTATGATATTTTTATTTTCTCGATCTAATAGTTGTTTATTTGTGATTTGAATTTTGGAATAGTCTATTAGAGATTTGGTTTTGTAAAGTCGGGAAAATGTGTCAAATTCTTGGGCGATTTGTTCGTCGGTAATTTCGTCGTCGTTGTCTGAAATTTCGTCTTCATCTGAGTCTTCGTTTGCGGCTAAAATTTTTGAATAAAATTTGAAACATTCTGAAAAGTGATTAATTTTTATTCTGGACAACGCGTCCGCGTTTTTATTGATTTTTCCGGGTTTGTATATTATTTCGTAATCGTATTCTTCGAGTTTTAAGCGCCAACGCGCTACTACTACCTGGGTCTTTTATGGAAAATAACCAAGTGAGTGGTCGGTGGTCGGTGACGAGTTTGAACTTCCTTCCGAATAGATATGGCCTAAAATGCTTTACACTCCAGACCAAAGATAAAAGTTCACGCTCAATGGTTGAATACTTGGTTTCCGCGCCGCATAAAGTTCGAGATGCGTATGCGATTGGCAAATCTTTTCCTATACTTCCTTGTGAAAGTACAGAACCTATTGCTAGCGTCTGTAGTTAGGACAAAAGGTTCATCGAAGTTGGGCTAGATCAATATCGGAGTAGTTGTCAAGGCTTGTTTTAGGGTTTCAAATGAATTTGTACAGTCATTGTCGAAATTGAAAGGTATATCTTTTTGTAGCAATTTAGTCAAGAGTTTTGAAATTTTGGAAAAATTAGGAATGAAACGTCTATAATAGCCTGCTAAACCTAGAAAAGATTTAATTTCTTTCTGATTTTTGGGTTGAGGAAAATTTAGAATTGCTTCGACTTTGGCAGGGTTCGGTTTTACACCATCCTTTGTAATAAGATGTCCTAAATAGGCAACTTCTTTGCGAAGGAATTCGCAATTGTCTGGCTGAATTTTGAGGTTGGCTTTTTGTAAACGTTTGAAGACTTCTGTTAATCGAGAAATATGTTCATGGATAGTAGGGGAATAAATAATAATATCGTCCATGTAGACGAGACACCTTTCGTTTTGGATTCCTAGTAAAATGTTGTCCATCACCCTTTGAAATGTTGATGGAGCATTTTTGAGTTCAAAAGGCATTCGTACGAATTCAAAATGACCATTTTCAACTGTGAAAGCGGTTTTTTGAACGTCTTTGGGATCGATTTCAATTTGGTGGAAGCCAGAGGCCAAGTCTAAAGTCGTGAAATATTGGCATTTGCCTAATTGATCTAAAAGGTCGGAAATGTTAGGTAGAGGATATTTATCACCTATCGTCACTTCGTTTAATTTTCGGTAGTCAACTACGGCGCGCCATTTCCGTTTACCAGAAGCGTCTAGTTTTTTGGGGACTACCCAAACTGAGGAGGACCAGGGAGAAATTGAAGGCTGAATGATGCCTTGGTCGGGCATTTTTGAAACTTGTGATTTTACCTCTTGTTTATGAATTTGGGGGCAACGATAAGATTTAGTGAAAATTGGTTTAGAATCGTTAGTGTCTATTGAATGCTTGATTTCATTGGTAAATGTCAAGTTGTCACCTTCTAAATAAAATATGTCTGAAAAGTCTAAGCAGAGTTGAGTAATTAATTCACTCTCCTCGTCGTTCAAGTGATCTAAGCGTAATTGGTTTTTTATTTCATAGTTTCGGTCTATATATTGGGAATCCGGATTTCGAAGATTTAGGTTAAATATTGATCTAAATTTTTGAACGGGTTCAAGTTTAAGATCCGAGAAATGTATTGTTTTTGGAATCGCGTTTGCGTTTATTATCGTTGTCAAAAATTCACCATTGTTGTCTATGTTGACAATGGCATTCGGTAAACGTACCTTTTCATTTTCCTGGGCTATTAGTATAGCTTCGGTATTTTGTAAATTGCATTTAAGTTTAAAAATCTTTTCTGTGCGTGGTTCGATAGAAATTACATTTTGGTTTTTAACATTTAAATTTGGATTTGAAATTCTAATACCTGGATTATTGTTTTCGTTAGAATTATTGTGGTTCCTGATTGATGTTACCTCAGTCACCTCAAATAGTGGTACGGTTTTAAAATTGGTAATAAGTTGATTATTTTCAAAGTCCACATGACACTTATAATATTTTAAAAAGTCTGCACCTAATAGTCCATCGAATTCTATATCTAGGTCGTGAACATAAACCTTGTATGGGTCATTTGAATTGAATGGTATTAGAACAGATTCGGTGGTATTGATTTTTTCATCTGTTATACCCTGTATAATTACGTTTTCAGGATATCTTTGTTTGTACCTTTCCGCTGTTTTGGTTTTAAATATAGAAATACCTGCACCTGAGTCGACAAGAATTAATTTTGAAACGATTTGTGAAGTCTTTTATGTAAAATAGATTTTTGGAATTTACGACATTTAGTTTGTAGCGGGGTGTTTTTACATGAATTGGTTTTCCGGGAAATTCAGGTTTGGGTCGAAACTGTCCTGGAGGTTTATCGCTTGGACTTGGCGAGAAATTTGGTCTAGTTCGTCTGTTTGTTGTATCGGAGTACTCGTGGAATACTCCGGGCCTATGCAAAAATCCGGAGGATTAACAGTATAATCCTCGTATTGCTGAGAATTAGCAGTATAATTCTCATATTGCTGGGATTGGGAATTAGCAGTATAATGCCCACATTGTCCGTTTGAAAAATCGTAGTCATCATTATTTTGAGATTGATAATCAGGAGAATAATTGGTAGAATAATTTACGGATTGATTTGCAGAGTAATCTTCGTATTGGTTTGGGCTATCAGTGTAATTATCGTAAGGTTCTTGATTTAAGTGATGTGATTTTTGTTGATTGAATCGATTAAAATTCGGGTTCGGTTGTATGGCAGAAGGTCTCTGCTGGTGGAAGTTAGGATTTGGCCTGATAGCTGAGGGCCTGTTTTGTTGTGGATAATTACGTTGTTGATTAGGCAAATTTTGGAAATTCTGTGGTCTAAAATTTGTTTGGTTAGGTACACTCTGGAAGTGCTGTCTAGGAACTTGTGCCTGATTGGAATAGGCGTTTGGTGTGAAATTGGGGTGTGAAAATTGGTGGTTTTGCCTCGTGCGGCATTCGTTAAAGCTGTGTCCATTCCTTTTGCAGAATATACAAAATGGTGGGAGATTTGGGCGTCTTTGCTGATTTTGAACGGGATTTCTATTTTGACTTTTATTGGAGAATTTTTGTGATTCGAAGTACGACAATTGCAACTCACGTTTGATGCGATTTATTGCATCTAGCATATTACTAGGATTGCCAGCCCTGATAATTTGCCCTAATTTGGGTTCTAATCCTGTCAGTAATGTGGTCAATGTCATGTTTTCGATGAGGTTACATTGAGCAGTTTTTTCCTCTAAAGTTAGAGTCTGCTTTTGCACTGCTGCGTGCATTTTCGCGTTGTGCGTTTGTTGTCTTGATACAAATATTAGTGCGGTTTCGTTGGGTAGTTGGTGAATGCGTTGTAAGTCCTGTATAAGGGCTGCCAAGTCGCGGGAGTTGTGAACGATCCATGCTTAGATGGATGTCTGAAGGACGTATTTTCTGCTCGAAAAACTTAGAAAAATTTAAAAAAATAGGAAAAAGAAAAAATTAATTTTCCTTTTCCTCAACCTTTTCTTAACTCTAAATAATAAATATTACGTTCACAAAATTTTTAGGGTTCAACACGACTGTTTCAAACGGAGAATAATATAATAAACCATACTTACTGTCGTTTATGCTTAACTGCTGCTCTGATGGTATCAATTGGACGACGTCGTAACACTATAAATCTAACACTGTCTGTATCACACTCTCTTAAAATTAAACCTGAAAAGGAATTTTGTTAGAAAACACAACTAAAAGACAATATAAAGTTCAAAATGTATATATTAAATCTTTAAAAATTTATGGTTTTACAACAACTTCTTTCAAGAGAAAATGTTAACAAACAATGGTCTGACCCGTGTACAACACATGGTGAGGAACGGGACGATTCATACGGTACCAACTACCATCCAATATGCAGTTTGATAAGCTAACGATGCAAAAAAAGATTCAAGAAAAGTTTCATGTAACTGAAATTTTGGTGGGCTTTTGCTTGCCTGTCTTATAAACGTATTTATTAATTCACATAAATTTTGGTCGCTCCTCGGAGCTTAAAATTGCTTGAAGCTTCTCTACTTCGTTTGTATTATGCAATAACAACTTTTTACGTTCAGGCAAGGCAGATCCCATGCACGTGTGAGTACATGGTATAGATTTTTTTGACTCCGAATCACTGAGGAACCAGTTTAGGGCAAACCCCGTCAAAACTCATCATTTCCCCGTCAAATCCGACTGCTAGGAAATGATGGGGGTCCCATGTCGCTAAGGGCTATTTTCGCTATAACTTCCGATATACTTTGAATAGTCGTTGGACTAACTTGTCCTCATATTCAATACCTCGTAAGAGTTGCAGTGCTTGACAACGTGGATTCGTAAAAGGGTTTTTAATCTTGGAAATTTTGAAGTTCAAGTCCAATTTTAGTATACTTTCTAAAATTAGGTGGTCGGGGCGACATTACGTCCCTGTGCAGCGACATTTACTACACTTTCTAAATTAACGCTCCTTGAAGAGTTAGCGAAAATTTGGCATAAAAAATGCTCCGAAGAGCAAAAATATGTTTCCAAGAATTAAAAATCTCTTCCACGGCGTTTTTACGTGAAGCACGCTTTTCTTACAAAGTATTTCCTAAGTCGGATTTTGTTACAACGTCGAAAAGTATATCGGGGTTATAGCGTTCTTTAACAGTCCCCTCCTTTCCGTGAATCTTTTTGTGCAACGTTTGGTGAATTGGTTTTTGAAAAGAAAATGGATCATTGGATGTAGTCTCCCATGTGTTGTATTCGGTTATATTTCAGACCGGCCTATCTGAACATAACATAGATGCAAATCTAAAAAATGGTGATAAGTTTGAACATATATCGATGCATAGCATTCGATTGAATAATTGAACATTGGCTTTCAAAATGGCATAAAAAAAGAAAAAAATCGAAAATCCTCAGATTCTCGATGACACAACACAAACACTTTCGACGCACTTATCTTTCTTAGTGTTCTTCCACTAATGCGGGCTTGCGTCTGCTCCTCCTCGTGTCTATGCCTCGTCGATCACCTTCGGTGTCGAACTGCCTTCTGGAACAGCTTAGGTGGTCCTCGGACTGCTTGGCTCCAGCTATACAATGGCTCTGCTCAATTATATGAAACAATATAAAACAAAATTTTAGTAAAATGTATTGTTCATATCCCGTCTGGGGATCTGCGACCGATAACACATCGTCGTCTTTGAGAATAGGAACACTGAATTTTGTAGACTTATAATGATTGAAATGTTTTCCGTGTAGTTAAAATTCTCTTCTTGGGAGAAATCTGCGACCGATATCACATCGTCGTCTTTGAGAATATGAACATTGAATTTTGTAGACTTATGCTGATTGAAATGGTTTTTATTAAAATCTCATCTTGGGAGAAATCTGCGACAGAATCTGCCTCCGTCGGATCGTTGCATCTGCCCATCCAGCAGACGTGGCGGCACCTCGCCCTTGAGTTGCTAGACTCATCTGAATCGCGCTCTTGCGTCAGAGTCGTCGTCTTTCCATGCCGTGCCAATGGAACATTTGTTTGGACCCTTTGGGTCGGACTCTGCTTACAGATGTATATGTTTTAAACATATGAGGACTTAGAAAAATTAAAAAAAAAATACCAACTCTGCCGGACACGGTCAGAGTTGCTGCAGTGAATTTGGAAGATTTGTACGGACGATACAATATCCTCGATAAAAATAACTTGTAAAAAATGCATAAAAAATACCAGATACGACAAGACACGACAAGAAGTTGGTATGGAAATTTTGATATAAAATAAACCTAGCACTAAGTTAAAACTTAGCCTAGGTTGAAAAATATTATAAAAATATGATGGAATTTCCAGAACTTGATTCTGAATCAGAAGAGGAAGCATCTCGTGGCGGTGCATGGATTTGTACAACCGTTTGCTCCGGCGGTGGAGGTTCTGTGGAATCGTCTGAGAACGGGGAATCATTTCCATCGAGTGATGTTCCGCCTGGACTAGCATTTTCTTCATCGGAAGATTCGATTTCCAAGCTGTGCTCCTCTGGCGGGGCTGGTCTCAAATCATTTACATGTACTCTTGTCGTTACATTTCCCTTTTGTACGAGATATACTTCGTCTGAAAACTTCTTTAAGATTCTGGTTGGGCCTGACCAAGACGGCGTGAAGGTATGTACCTTCCTTTTTCTCTTACTCATGACTTTGTCTCCTACTTTGAATACGACTGGAGTGACGGCCTCTTTTGGCGCGTACTTCTGTTTGTAATTTTGTTGAGCCTGACGGGCTTCCTTGACTCGCTCGTATCGTGGAAGCGTTTGTTGCTTGGCTCTTTCTTGCCTCCAGGCATACAAATCCCATTCGCCTCTTTCGGCTGGATCATATCTTAACACGATCATGCTGGGTGTTTGATTTGTAGCGGCGTTCCTACGATTTCTTAAGATGTAAGTCATCTGATGCACGTAGCGATCCCAAGTGTCGTTTGGCTTTTTGAATAAAAGGGTGTTTAAGATTTTCTTACACTCTTGAACCCGTCGTTCCACGGGGTTGAACTGTTGATGATATTATTATTTATTATTATTATTATTATTTAAATACAGTTAGGCGGCAAAGCCGTTTAAACTGACTCATATACACACGTATAAAATATTAAAATTTGATAATAGTTTACTATCTACCTATCACATACTCAAAAAGAAAATAGAAAAACAAATTATATAACATACTACAAAGCTAAACAAAGAAGGACATAAAACATAAAATTCAGTATGGTTACAATATAATTTATAATAAGTCATTAAAATTATCGTAGGAATTTTTAAATGCGTTCAGATATGCCGGAATTAAGTATCGTTCGATACCGTTTCTTTCACAAAACGTGATGTACCATTCGGAATTGAAATGACCTCCATTATCTGAAATTATGACTCGAGGGACTCCGAATCTCGCTACTATCTCTTCATCAATAAATTTGGCTATCGTTCTGCCATCGACCTGAATATATGCCTTTGCCTCTATCCACTTGCTAAATACGTCTTCAACGATAATCATATATCGATTTTCGGAGTCTTTGGTTCTCTGCAGTGGTCCAATTACGTCGACGCTCAAGGTTTCAAATGCATTCTGTGGCGCATGACTTCTAAGTGGAGCATTGGGTTGGGCTTGTCTTGTCTTTACAGACTGGCATATCAGACAGTCGTTTATATATCTGCCTACGATCCTGGCCATATTATTGAAATAATAACGTTTTGCTATTTTTCTAAGAGTCTCGTCTCTTCCTGGATGACATGCTTCATCTCGGTCATGATAATGGTAAATCAATTCCTTAATTTTCCTCTTTGGAACTATTAATTTAAAATTTTGATCGCAATCTTTCAAAAGTACATCGTCTTGGACGTGAAAATTTTTCATAAAAATAAGATCCGCATCGGAACGTTGTTCCTGTTGAAATAGATCATTCCAACGGCGGATCTTGTCTTAAATATCTCTTGAACTCGATTGAGCCTGTACGATATCTTCATATATTTCTGAATGCGTTAAAACAGAAATACGTTCTGGACACTTGTAATTTGGTAGGAACATTCTTTCCTCTTCATCGTCTGTCTCGACATATTTATTTTGTGGGTTACGACTTAGAAAATCTGCTAATAAATTCTCCTTTCCTGGACAGTGTTCAATTTTGAATGCATATTCTTGCAATAGTAATGACCATCGTGTGAATTTAGTTTTGTCGTCCTATGCTTGTTTAACCAAAGGAACGCCCTGTTGTCCGTCTTCACCAAGAACGGTTTGTCTGCTAAGTACATCTTGTACTTTTTAATATAGTTCACCACCGCCAAGCATTCCAGCTCGTTTATGTGGTAACGTCTCTCTGCTGGAGATAACGTGTTACTTGCATACGAAATGATATATTTTTCGCCGTTGTCGCCTAATTGGTATAATACGGCCGAAAGACCTTGTTGGGATGCATCTGTTTGTAAAATGAACTGACGTAAAAAATCCGGCCGATGAAGTTCCAGCGGTCCGGATAATAATTCTTTTAATTTTCTAAAAGCTTCATCGCATACATGGTTCCAGAAAAAACGATTTTTCTTCGAAAGAAGTTTCGTTAGCGGTTTCGTGATCATCGCCACATTTGGTAGATATTCTCTTACCCAGTTGCAAAGTCCTAGAAAACTTTGTAGCTGCTTTTTGGTATCAGTTCTAATTGTGTGGCCTAAATATTGAATTTCATTCGTCGCTATTACACACTTTTCCGGTGACACTTTTAGTTTGTGCAGACGTAGTCTTTCAAAGACTAACCTCAGGTGGGACATATGCTCCTTCACGTTTGCGCTGTAAACGATTATATCATCTAAGTACACTTTACAGAAATGGTGCAGGTAACCCGTCAAAACGTCCTTTGACATGAATTTCTGAAAGGTACAGGGAGCTGTCTTGTGGCCGAAGGGCATGACATTGAATCTGTAAGCTGCCCCATCAGAAATGGTAAAAGTTGAGAAATCTTTGGATGCTTCATCGAACGGTCTTTGCCAGTATCCACTCTTTAAATCCAACACGGTAAAAAATTTCGAATTTCCTAAATCTTTAATACTTTCATGTATTTTTGGTAAGACGGAAGCCTCGTCTTCAGTCATTTCGTTCAAATGGCGATAGTCGATGCAAAAACGTGGTTTCTTGTCTGAACGTTTTATTATCACGGGTGGTGAACTATATTGGGCAGTGCTAGGTTCGATGACGCCAGCTTTCAACATATCTTCGATTTGGTCGTACATAATTTTCTTCGTACTCGGAGACATCGGATATGGTCTGATATTAAATGGTTGTGTATCTTTTACTATAATTTTGTGTTTAACAGTCACTGTGGTTGCTTGAGTCGGTTCCGCAGTGAACAGATCGACAAATTCTTCGAACAGCGGCCGTAGAAATTTGTCTTTAATAACAAGCTCTTCAGGAAGCTCTGCCTGCTGTCTCTCCCTCTGAGAAACTTGATTCCAGAAGACGGTAATACGCTCTTCCGTGCCGGCATATAGGCATTTTCGGCCATAATCATATGCGACATTGTTCATGTATAAGAATGGTGATCCTAATATTATAGTTTCATTCAAATTTTCGATGATTTGAAAATCAATTTCAAAAGAAGTGCCTGAAATTTTTACTTTTAATTTTGTCGTGCCAAGAGAGTCCATCATTCGATCTCCGCACGCCATAGCAAATGATCGACGTGTCGTGAGATTTTTAAAATTATCCAACATCCTCGGATGGATAACGTTTCGTGTCGAGCCTGAATCAATCAGAGCGTCGACCGCATGTTCATTAATTTGAACTTTTATACGAGGCAAAGGGAACGCTTTGCTCATATAATTTATAGATTCCCTTGTCTTGTGCAGGGGAGCGTCGTAGTGGTCATGAGTATTCGAAATGTTTAATGGACATTGCTGCCGCCTTGGTTCGGCCGTTGTGCCGGGGATCTTGCAGATTGACCCTGGCCTGGGTCTCTGGCCCCTTGGAAGTTTCCCGGTCTCCTGTTGAGATGAGGGTTATTCGGACACTGACTATGGAAGTGCCACTGCACTGTGTCTGTGCAGTATCGACACGGGGTAGCCGGTCGGTCGGGTACTCGGAATTTCCCCGATCCGCCATTAAAACTGTTTTGCCTGCGGTCAGGATTCGCTGATCCGCCTGAAGAATTAGGCATAAAAAAAGGACGACCAGGTGCTCTACCTGGACCGTCCTGTCGAGAGACATCCTCTCGGAAATGCACCCTCGGTGCTGTCGGAGTTGGGCTTCCATTGCTCCTGTTACTAGAATTCTGTTGACTAAAACGTCCCGGCTCTTGTTAGTAAGACGCGCGGGATAGACGTTGATCGATTAGCTGGATTAGCGACGTCTGTTCGTCAGCTGAATCCCGCTCGACGTTAGTAGCCGCTGCTATTAACATCTCTGTGGATGAAATTAGGTTGCTTCTCAAGCGTGACCTAATTTCTGGACGCAGTTGGTCCATGATGATCCGAGCTCTGATGGCTTCGGATTTGAAGGGATCAATAAGATCGAAAAGGCAGGTTTTCCTTGTGATAAACACTGCCGTGTCGTCTAAAGACGTTTGTTTGGTGGCATACAGTTGAGCAATAGCTCGTGACTGTATGTCGGGAGAATTAAATCTCGTAAGGAATCTTTCCTTGAATAAGGCATATGAAGTAGTCAACGTCCTAAATTGTTCGGACCATCGTTGAGCTTCGCCCTTGAGTTGGCCGGTTACGTTATGGAGGCGATCATAGTCGTGGCTTATGCGAGCTATGTCGAAATATTCCTCCATAATTTTCAGAAAAGCTTCTGGATCTTCATGATCAAGCCCATGGAACGTCACGTTCGGACATCTTTGTCTCTCATGGGGCGTACAGATCGACACGTTCTGTATCGCTTGCACGAAGCCCTCTGCCATTTTCAGAAACATACTTTCCATCGAATTAGCAGTTTGTGGCTGTGAAGCAGATAAATTTGGATTATTTCCCTCTGGAAACAGTCGTTGTGGTTCTATCCCTCTAGAACCGTCGTCGACGAGCGGCGCGGTGACTCGCTCGTAAAATTCTCTTGGGGTCGACCCCTCGGAGTCTTCCGCCATGAATGAGAAAGGATTAGTTGGGTTTGGGGACGGCATGGTCCCTGTTCGGGCGCCATGTGAACGATCCATGCTTAGATGGATGTCTGAACGACGTATTTTCTGCTCGAAAAACTTAGAAAAATTTAAAAAAATAGGAAAAAGAAAAAATTAATTTTCCTTTTCCTCAACTTTTTCTTAACTCTAAATAATAAATATTACGTTCACAAAATTTTTAGGGTTCAACACGACTGTTTCAAACGGAGAATAATATAATAAATCATACTTACTGTCGTTTATGCTTAACTGCTGCTCTGATGGTATCAATTGGACGACGTCGTAACACTATAAATCTAACACTGTCTGTATCACACTCTCTTAAAATTAAACCTGAAAAGGAATTTTGTTAGAAAACACAACTAAAAGACAATATAAAGTTCAAAATGTATATATTAAATCTTTAAAAATTTATGGTTTTACAACAACTTCTTTCAAGAGAAAATGTTAACAAACAATGGTCTGACCCGTGTACAACACATGGTGAGGAACGGGACGATTCATACGGTACCAACTACCATCCAATATGCAGTTTGATAAGCTAACGATGCACAAAAAGATTCAAGAAAAGTTTCATGTAACTGAAATTTTGGTGGGCTTTTGCTTGCCTGTCTTATAAACGTATTTATTAATTCACATAAATTTTGGTCGCTCCTCGGAGCTTAAAATTGCTTGAAGCGTCTCTACTTCGTTTGTATTATGCAATAACAACTTTTTACGTTCAGGCAAGGCAGATCCCATGCACGTGTGAGTACATGGTATAGATACTTTTTTGACTCCGAATCACTGAGGAATCGGTTTAGGGCAAACCCCGTCAAAACTCATCATTTCCCCGTCAAATCCGACTGCTAGGAAATGATGGGGGTCCCATGTCGCTAAGGGCTATTTTCGCTATAACTTCCGATATACTTTGAATAGTCGTTGGACTAACTTGTCCTCATATTCAATACCTCGTAAGAGTTGCAGTGCTTGACAACGTGGATTCGTAAAAGGGTTTTTAATCTTGGAAATTTTGAAGTCCAATTTTAGTATACTTTCTAAAATTAGGTGGTCGGGGCGACATTACGTCCCTGTGCAGCGACATTTACTACACTTTCTAAATTAACGCTCCTTGAAGAGTTAGCGAAAATTTGGCATAAAAAATGCTCCGAAGAGCAAAAATATGTTTCCAAGAATTAAAAACCTCTTCCACGGCGTTTTTACGTGAAGAACGCTTTTCTTACGAAGTATTTCCTAAGTCGGATTTTGTTACAACGTCGAAAAGTATATCGGGGTTATAGCGTTCTTTAACAGAGTCACCGAAGTGGGCCTCAAGTAGGCTTTTAATTTCTGCCCAGGTGGCAGGGTTCCGGAGTTTATTAACTCGGCGGCTTTTCCCCGAAGTTTATTTTTAATGTGCAGAGCAAGTAGAACAAGTTGGTCTTCTATAGACATTCCGTTCGCGTAAATACACGCACTAATGAAGGTTTTTAAAAATATCGGATTTCCATCGAATTCCGGGACTATCGAAAAAATCTCACTTAACCTGTAAGGTTCAATATTTATAGTTTCGTTCCTCGTGATTGAATTGTTTGCATTGGAATTGCTTACGTTTGTAGTGGTAGCCATTTTATTTATATTATTTAGATAATTAAATAACTTAAAACACTTTTTCAATTTGAGCTAGTACGCTACTGATAATTGGCAATTTTTTTTATATTATATGTACAACAATGTGCTGTTTATTTTACAATATTTCAAAATTTAATTACAAGGATAATTGGATTAATTTAAAAAGTGTTTTTAGTTGGGAATAATGTCGCTGAAATTTTATATACTAATGTAAAAAGCAATGTGCACTTTAAACAGTATAGAACCTGCGGGTTTTATTTTATTTCATAGTCAAGTAAGGCGTAAACTTAACCTTTATATGATATATGATATTATGATAAAAATAATGCCAAGATAAAAATGGTATGTGATTATAATTATTTATGTAGGAAATGTAGATAAGTTCGTACTTAAAGAGTATATGATATTACGATAAAAATAATGTTAAGATAGGAACGGTATGTGATTGCAGTTATTTATATAGGTCACATAAATTTTAATTATAATATTACGTCTGTTTTAATATGAATGAAATTATTATTTGAATATTAGAACTGCTGTTCGTTAAGTTGAATTGTTTTTTATAAGAGAAATGTGAAAAATAATCGAGATGATTCTTAAAATCTACTTACATTAAAATTTCCATTTCACACGTCTGGGTTGAAGTTGAATGCTGCTCCGTGAACTTTGTTACAATGCGGTCTTCTCTGCCAGGGGCGTTACCAGGCATTCCTTCCGCGGAGGTCTCCTACACTGCCGAAGACACCAACTTCTCGACTGGGATGAACTCTTACTTGCTAATTTGTTGGTTGTTGCTTGTATTTCTTGATAATTATTATTGTTTCGCTTCTGTGCGTTTGAGAATAATGTAGGTTCTTCTGAACAAAGGATTGGGATCCACCACCACAACTAAGAAGTTCTCCTTGTTCCAGAAGTTCTTTTCGTCCGGTTAGGCACCTTTTTCAGATGGACTCCTTATTCCCTCGGATATGTTTGCTACTGGTTAGGCTCCCGAACTGTACGTGTTTTTCAGATCCGCCACGACTGCGCCAATGTTAGATAGTGGATTGTTTGATTAACTTTTTAAAAAGATTTATTCACTTATAATGGAGTCAAGCTTGACTCTTGTAAAAATAACAATAATAATTTTGAATGTGTTTAATCGAAAATGAGTATAAGACCGAGGTTTACAATGACAGTGGGTAATATTTATAATGTCTGGAGAACAAAGAACATTGGATTTGCAATTCAGCATAATAACAGATTACTGAGAAAGAAATGTTAAGCTCAGCTAGCGTGAGCGGTTATTAGAGAAGAGCTGTTACGCAATTTGTAATGTGATATGTCTGAGAAGGTTAAGCCTGTCTCGGTGATATTATTAGCCGTTACTCGACTCCGAGTATAAATATGTTACAGTCGATAAATTGTGTACAATAAAAAACAAGTAAAAGGTGTAGTCTATTGTAATTCCCATTCATCTACGGTGCACACGACTATGGCTATAGAGGCCAATTCGGGAGAGCACATGTCGACCGCAGTCAGGACAAACATAGACCTGGTTAGGTCTTGGATTCGGCCTTCTTGCAGCAACATTTCCTTGATAGCTGGCCACAACCCCTCGCCATTCGGTTCTGTCCGCTGCAAGTTGTTCCCATTGCTCGTCTGCAATACCGCAGGATTTTAGATTTTCATGGAGAGCGTCTTTGAACCTCTTTCGTTAACCGCCACGCCTTCTTCTACCGCTTAGCTATTCACCATAAAGTGTACATTTAGGAAGACGGTTATCATGCATCGATGAACGTGACCTGCCCATCTTAGGCGTGCTCTTGAAATAAGCACCTCAATTGGAAGGCTGTTTGCTCTCCTGAGTACTTCCACGTTTGATATGTGATGGAACCAACGGATTTTCATCATACTTCTGAGGTGTCTTTGCTGAAAACGTTCTAATTCTTTCACATGACGACGGTAAGTGACCCAGCTTTCACATCCATATAGCAGTGTTGGAATGACAACTGCTCTGTAGACAGTCATTTTCGTTGAAAAAGCAAGGTCGTGGTTGTCAAATACTCTCTCTCTAAGTCCCCAGAGTGCTCTAGATGCAGCGTTAATTCTATTGCGAATCTCGCTGTCCATGTTTGCTTTGTCATTAACAACATTACCTAAGTAATTGAACTGATCCACCACATCGAGAGAATTTCCGTTAAGTGTAATGTCTATTTGGTTCACTTGATGAGGAGTTGACATAATCTTAGTCTTTCCAATGTTGATTTTAAGTCCCAAGGAATCATAGCTCTGGGCATACACATCTAAAAGTTCTTGAAGCTCTTCCGGCGTAGAGGCTAAAAGTGCACAGTCATCCGCATACTGGAGATCACAAATGAATCGTGTGCGTGTCTTCGTGAAAGCTCTAAAGCGCCCTATGTTAAAGAGACCGCCATCAAAACGGTATCTGAGACCTATTCCTCTGACTGTCAGTTTGTTGTCAACAATAATTGTTAGAGCAGTGGTAAACAAATTAAAGAGTAGGGGTGCCAGGACACATCCCTGCCTAACTCCAGTGATGGTTTGGAAAGGTTCGGTTGCCTCATTATTATACATAACCTGAGCGATGTTGTTTGTATGTAGACTGCGACATACTTCCACAAATTTTCTAGGGATACCTAAGCGGAACATAATTTTCCAGAGCACTTCCCTGTCCACCGAGTCAAACGCCTTGGTTAAATCAATGAAGGCCATGTGAATTTCTCCTTGATGTTCGAGTGCTTTTTCTTGAAGCTGTTTAAGTGTGAAGATTAAATCCGATGTGCCTCGGTTTGGTCTAAAGCCACTCTGTGTTTCAGGAAGTAACTTTTCCATAACAGGTGTTAGCCTATTTGCCATCGCTTTAGTGAGCATCTTCCCTCCAACAGCCAGGAGAGCTATACCCCTGTAATTTCCACAGTCCGCAGCGCTCCCTTTGTTTTTGAAGAGGTTGATTAAAAGTATATCACGAAACTCCTGCGGAGCTTGACCAGTTTCCCACACGACATCAAACAGTTTTTTGAGGTAGGGTATGAGTTCTGACGACACAGCTTTAAAGATCTCAGCTGGGAGTGAGTCGGCGCCGGGAGATTTGTTATTTTTAGCTGCCCAATGGCGGTTAAGATCTCTTCCGTTGTTAGTGGTTTATCTAAGTCTTCGAAGGTGTCATATTGAGGGATAAGATTTATAATATCGTGATCGGCTTGACTTTGCTGGTTAAGAATGTTAGAGTAGTGTTCTTTCCATCGGGCTCTTATTTCCTGGTCTTCTTTGAGGAGATTTCCATTTAAATCTTTAATAGGGCACATATTTTTCCGACTGGGGCCGTACACTGCTTTTACTCCTTGAAAGAAATTCCTGTAGTCGTGTGAATCGGCGTACCTTTGAATTTCTCTGGCCTTGCTTGCCCACCACTCGTTCTTTATTCTTCTGATTTCGCGTTGCGTTTCATACTTAGATTGGGTAAAAGCTTCTGCTTTTGATGAGTCGTTGGGATGGTTGATAGCGTTTTGGAAGGCAATATGTTTGCGGTCAAGAAGTTCTTGTATAATAGCTTCATTATCATTGAACCAGTCCTCCTGTTTTTTACTTGCTGCAGTGCCAAGAATTTCCTCACTCGCACTTTTTAAACTGTCTTTAATTTGTGTCCAGGTAGCAGCGACATCTACAGAATTGGTTTCTTCTAGTGCACTCAAATTCTCTTGAACTTTTTGCTTTAGCTGTTCGACGGTTTGTTGGTCACGCAATTTACTAATACAGAGACGGAGTCTACGCTTTACTTGAGTTCTTCGGTGCTTGGGTCTGATAACAATTTTCATTTTAGAGACAACAAGACGATGATCGGTCCAACATTCGCTATCAATGCGCGCCTTTGTAATTTGGACGTCCTTGAGATGCTTCCTACGTACGATAACATAGTCCAGTAGATGCCAGTGACCTGATCTGGGGTGACGCCAGGTGCCTTTAAATTTATCCTTTTGTCGGAAAATGGTGTTTGTTATAACTAGATCATGTTCGGCGCATTTAGTTAGGAGTAATTGACCGTTAGCGTTCATGTTGCCCAAACCGTTCTTGCCTATGATGCCTGGCCAGGTGTCTGCATCTCTCCCTACTCTAGCGTTAAAATCGCCAAGAATAACGAGTCGTTCCGTTTTAGGTATTCTACAGAGGGTTTCTTCCAGCTGTTGATAGAAGCTTTCCTTGGTTTCGTGACTTGCATCCAGAGTGGGAGCGTAGGCGCTTATTAGATTTACCGCGTTGCCATCTGATAGCTCATAGCGTAGCAGCATTAGACGCTCGGATAGGCCTTGTGGTACTTGTGTTAAGTTGGATACAAGTTGATTACGAACGGCAAATCCTACTCCATGTTGTCTTCTTGAATTGGTGGGAAGACCTTTCCAATAGAAGGTGTAGTACTTTTCTGTGAGAGAGCCTTCCTCCAAAAATCGAGTTTCGCTGAGAGCTGCAACGTCAACATTGAGTCGGTGAAGTTCTCTATCTATTAGAGCAGTTCTTCTTTCAGGCCGATCGGTGCGAGTGCTGTCGTTCAAAGTACGAACATTCCAAGCGCCGTAGATGAAAGAATTAGTTTTGTTGGATTTAACTTGTCGGTGTTTTTTCGATATTCGATGAGGTGTCCCTGTAGGCACCCTCCTCCGGAGATCCGATCGGGAGGGTATTTTACCTCCGGATGATTTTGTCCCACTTGAACGCTCCATCATTTTTTTAAAGCCTTAATCGACTGAAAACGAAGCTGCATTTGAAGTTTTAGCTGGAGCAGGTATGCAACTGACCAGCTCGGTTGCGGAAGGCGAGTGGTGTGGTCCCATGACACAGAAGGAGACTGCGACGATGGGGTATCCAAACGATTCCAAAAGCAACCTTTGTGTGCGGAGGGTTATTTTTACCGCACTCTTCGTGAGAAGGTGGATGTGCTCACGGCAAAAGGTAAGGGTTATTCCGCCCTTACTCGGTCATTAGAACCTCGTTAGTGAAAACAGGGTGCACCAAGTTCAAATTGAACTCATCGCGAAGGTGAGGTTAACAATTGAGTAGGAGAGGCTGTAACTTGCGCTTCACTACCCCATTATATATTATATATCATGGTATATTTCTAATATAACATATATATATATTATATATATATATATATATATATATATATATATATATATATATATATATATGTATATATATATTTATATCCCACCGTCAATCCGACGTCCATACATTATGCATTTACATTTAATTTGGCGTCCGGTAGTTATCGCACATCCGATATTCGGACGTCGGATTACAACACTGCAAGAAATTTTTTCTGGCATCTGTGACTCATAACGGTGCCGTGACCTTTAATTTAGACTGGCGTCATATTACACCCAAATCAAAATTTATATACATTTATAGTTCGAACTTCCTACGACCGTGGCGCTATCGGCGTTCTGAAGTATATCATGTTGTTATACGCGGTCTTGATAATTTGCTTTCATCAGACGACCGCAAATCTGACAACGCCGCATATAGGTTAACAATAGAGAGAAGTTAAATGGAATTAGGATGCTATACTGGTGTTTCTCCTATGAGAACCATCAAAAATAGGAAAATGTTCGTTATGAGTTGAACAAATGTGCATAAACTAGAATTAACTGCAGTTGTTATTATAAAATTATTTTTCTTTCGAAAACAATTAATAAATTTCAACAAAACAGGGAAAACATCAATCATCTGTAACTGTAAGGCCTTATAATACCTACAAGATTATTTACGGAAAGCGGGTATTAGACGTTTCTTGGGATCTGTCGAGTTTAGGAATTTGAAAATTAGTACTACTACCCCCATTTAATTCCGTTGATGGGCTGGGGGGTAAATGGGGTAAATAAGGGTAAATAGACAAAACAAGCAGGTAAGAGTCCATAAAATTGAAATTTAGGGCATGTACGAAAAGTCAATGTCTCAAAATTTTTTTTGACATCAGCCACCCCTCCCCCTACTATCACCCCCAATACCACCCCCACACTATTATGAAAGGTAGCGAAAAAAATTAAATGTGATTTAGTGTGTATACAAAAACGAAACGTCTTAAAAGAAAATTTTTGGGGTTATCGGTGCATGTCAATTAAATTTAAAAAAAAAGCTGATTAATGGTACCGCCACGCTGTTCGCATGGTAATATACTACCTTTCTCTGTTTTTTTTCAGGAAAAAACTACGCCATATTATTAGACTTATAATGTACCATTAACTTATGAAGTTTCAGTAAAATCGTTTGAGCTGTTTTCGAGAAAACCGAAATTTTCGATATTTTGACATGAGTGTAACTACCCTTATGTGAATTTTCTAAGAAAACGGCGAATAATATAGTTAGGTTTGTAATATACTACTAAGACACAAAATGAAAACAAAATAGTTAGGCGATTTTCGACGAAATTGGAGATTTTCTATTCGCATCAGTAAACTGCCCTCGTGAATTTTTCAGTAAAAATAACTGACGGCATGGGGTTAGGTTTTTAATGTACTATTAAAGTAAAAAGTGTAAGCCAAGTCGGTACAGCCGTTTTGAAAATATCGAAATTTTCGGTATTTTAGCATCAATAAACGACCCTGAATTTTAAGAGTATGTGAATAATGAAATAAACTCATAGGAAAGTCTGTAAAAGATTCAAGATATCTAATTTAACCGAGATCGCTGAATTGATTTCAGCGCTAGGATGGTCACATATATCCACACCTATACACGCATTTTTCCTAAACATTGCTTTCAAATAGACATTATTATTTATATATTAAGCAAATCATAACTTAAACATTTTTTTATTTACTATAAAATTACCTATTTTCTGGTTTTCTATTGTTGCCCTAATCTGGGCAGTGGGCACGCTAATGTACTAAACTAGTCAGGTAAGTACCTACTTTAAAACACTCATTATTGGAGAACCAATCAAAACAACTGCTCCTCTAGCTAATATTGAAGAAGTATTGAATTATTGATAGAATTCCTTGCATTTTAAGGCATTTATTTAAATTCAGTCATTTACGACAATTATTGAATTTTACATTCTATATCAACTCTAGAGAATTTGTAGGTTTTTTCGGGCTAAAAAAATTGCTTTCAGTATCTGGGAACGATATAGAATAAAAATCCATGAAAATATCTAACTCCTAGTGCCACTGAACAGTAAAAAGATATTAAATTCATAATATGGCCATCTTTCTAAATTAAAATCTCTAGTTGGGGGTAGTGTCACGTACTACCATCTGATATTCGGCGTTTTCCCATTAATTGGATCATTTTAAATGATAATTGCCTTATCTTTGTATTCACTTAATAATGGAAAATAATAATTATTAATGTACTGTAAAGTGATTTTCATAACTAAATCAAAGCAAGTATTCATGACAAATAGTTTTTGGAAAGAGAAGACAAGTTCTATAAATGTTTTCTTTGTCTAATAAATATGGCAACGTAGCAGTGACGCAGGTTTACATGCAAACAGCATAAAAACGTATATATGAATGTTCTATTGCATGCAAAACATACGGACGTCGAGAAGATGTTTTGTGAAAAAGAAATGAAAATTTAAAATTTCATAAAACAGAATTCTGAACCGCTCTCTCCACCAATGAGAACTTGATAAATCGATATACACAGCTTAAAATGCTATATACACGCTCTTTCACTCGGATCTCAAAAGACTGTTCTTTGTATGGACGTCTGATTGATGGTGGGATGTATATATAGATATATATATATATATACATATTTTTAAGGTAAAATTAGCTCGACTGGCTATTTAAGGTTAAAATTTTAAAATTTAAACTTGGGTATGCAGTCGTGTGGCACAAAAAATTAAAGAAAACTCTTTATTTCTGTTCAAGAATATATAGGCCAGACCGGTAGACTCCTAAAGGACCGGTTGGTTTCTCATAGAAGCGATATCAGGAATAACAAGAAATCCTGTACTTTAGCAAAACATGCCATTGACAACAATCACGTTGTAGCATATGATGACGTTAGTATTTTGGGTAAGGAAAACAATAGACACAAACGAGAATTTCTCGAAATGACGAATATTTACAAAAGTAACAACGCTTTAAACTCGAAAAAGGACATAGAAGGGCTTAACATTATTTACACCTTTCTTCTACATCTTGACAACAATAACCAAAATAATCCAACAGGTATAGCATCGAATGGGACACCTCGTACAAGTGCAGGTTACTTACTTTTATCCTTGAGGAATACATTTGACAGGTTGGCCATCTTCACAGGAAGTTCCAACTTAACCTTACAATACAAGATGGATCCTTTCAGGATACCATGCTTTTTTAAATCCTTTTTAAATTTAATGTTTTTAACAATTTTATTTTATCAATTGACATCCATCTATGTTTTAAATAATTTTTAACTTGTAAGTTTGTTAACTACTATTAGTGATAAGTGTTGGTCCATATTTTTGAAAAATTGTTTCACATGTGCAACTTCTATATAACCTCAAAATATCGTAAGTACTCTAATATCAACCCTAATTTAAGTGTAATATGATGTCATACTTTGTAGCGTTCCTGATGAAGAGACAATAAAGCCTCGAAAGCTTGAACAGAAATAAAGAGTTTTTTTAAATTTTTTGTGCCACACGACTGCATACCCAAATTTAAATTTTAAAGATATATACATACATATATATATATATATATATATATATATATATATATATATATATATATATATGTGTGTATATATATATATATAGTATGACTGATGGTCGAGAGGTGAGCACACTTGCCTCTCACCCAAAAGTTCCGGGTTCGATCCCCGGTCGTGGCAGTGGAAAATACTGTGAGAGGGATTTTTTCACTATACACGAATATTGGGTGTGTGTCCCTTGTCTCTAAATGTGTAGCCCCGTCCCACGCAAGGCTCTTCTAGAGCCTTCCGGGATAAAGGGGGTCGTCATTACCTGTGGTGTATTTATTTATTTTATTTATATATATATATATATATATATGTGTATATTATTATTATGATATCCTAAATGTTGTTTGAATAGGTGGAGGAAATTTTATACATTTTAGGTAATTTTAAGAAATTTTGTTGAATTGAAAATTTTCATATGCGCTAAAATATTTTAAATCAGTGAAGGCATTGCCGGTATGAAAGGTGATTTGTCAAGATTTTTTTGATGACAGAAAAATAATTTAATTTGAAAGAGATTGAAATAGTCAGTAAATAATTGAAAAGAAGAAAACGGGAAGGTAATAAGGGAGTTTTAAAAATAGGATATATAAGACAGCAGAGGAAGATAGAGAAAAGGAAAAGAATATAATTTGAAAAAAAGATTGTACGTCAGAAATAATTGGGAAGAAAATGAGAAGGTAGAAAGGGAGTTTTAAAATAAAATTAAAGGATATATAAGATAGCAGAAGAAGATTGAGAAATAAAATATAAACAAGGCATTAAAAAAAAATAGAAGAGAGAAGTTTTAACTAAAAGAAGATAAAAATAAGAGTTGGATATAAGAGAAAGGAAGGAGAATAGAAGATAGAATTTAGTAATAAGAAAGAAGACAAAAGGAAGTTGTACAATAATATACCACCACCAGTCATACTCATGTATGACTGGTGGTCGAGAGGTGAGCGCACTTGCCTCTCACCCAAAAGTTCCTGGTTCGATCCCCGGTCGTGGCAGTGGAAAATACTGTGAGAGGGATTTTTTCACTATACACGGATATTGGGTGTGTGCCCTTTGTCTCTAAATGTGTAGCCCCCTCCCACACAAGGCTCTTCTAGAGCCTTCCGGGATAAAGGGGGTCGTAATTACCTGTGGTGTTATTTATTATTTATTTATTAATATATCTCACGTTTTTAAAAGGACATACAAGTAAGCTTACTTAGTGAATAAGTCGAGCAAACCATAAAACAAAAAAATAGATAAATTTTCAATTCTTAGAATAAATAGGTATTTCATTTGTCAAATTTTCTCCACAATATCAAAATATATCGTTATCATAAAACTATCTTCAACATTTCTTTATTTATTTAAACCCCATATTTGAAGCTGCTCTTGAGGTTAGCAGAACTGATTGCAGGCAATGCACAGTCTGCTCATGCTTTTAAATTAGGTATATCGAAAGGTATTGGCGCCCTGGATTTGTATTTAAATAAAAGAATAATTAAAACTAAATCTATAAAATTTATAAAAAAATCAAAAATTCTATATATTCTATTAAATAGAATAATATATATATATATATATATATATAAAGACAATTCATGGGCAAGCCCGCCAAGAAAAAAGTACAAACCGAAGACACGTGTTTCGGACTTTTTGGTACTCATCAGTGCGGTGTAGCTAAGTTGAAAGGATGGGCTCAACTTAGAAATCAAACGACACAAATGGATCACAGACAGGAAGCAAGCTGCACATTTGTGGTGTCTGGAAGACCCTGCATTCCAGAGCAACAACATAACATTGCCATGGAGACTAACTATAGCAACCTGCGTAGTTATTCATAGCCCGAAGATTAACACAAGATAAAATGATATTAACGCGGGAGGCGAATTATCAACAAAGAAAATTCATGGGCAAGCTCGCCAAGAAAAAAGTGCAAACCGCAGAGACATGTTTCGGACTTTTTGGTCCTCTTCTTTCTTCCCTTTTTGTAATTACCATTAAATTATGTTATAAACATCTCTATCTGTCTTTAATGACTGAAATATTAAAATTGCATGTAGTTATAGAAAATATCTGTTTTCTGTAAAATACTTTGATGTTTTATCAAAGAGAACAAATAAAAGAGAACAGAAAACATGCATGCAACTGTCTACTCAGAATAAAACAAGATGCATTTTATTCACAACACAACTCAAGTTGGCCCGAATATGTTCTTTAGCTTAAGTACAAGTAAAAATCATAACACTTACCCTGCGATGTTAATAGACCGAGAGAGACTCGACCAGTGAACAACGGAAACAATAATGCGGGTGAGCAAAGACCACCTCCGCAAAATTTTTAGTTTACAATTACAAACCAAGAACAGTAATTTTTAATACTTCATACCGTGCATGAATTTCTGATGTTGGATTGGAATATGAAGGAAAAAATGACAAAATACTACCTATAAATAACATAAGAATTAATAATAAAGATTATAAAGTATTAGTAGATACAGGAGCGGAAATAAGTTTGATAAATGATAATATTGTCACGGAAAATCTTCAATTTTTCGGTAATAAAATCATAAATATCTCTAAGATTAATTTGAATAATGCAAATGGGAAGAAATTTGCAGATTTAAATAGATTAATAAATGTGGATATTAATATCCACTGTAAATTGTAAACTTTTATTGATGAATAAGTTACAATTTGATGTAATTCTTGTAAGTTCCACAGAACTATAGCTGAGGAGTACGTTCCACATCTTTCTTCAACTATATTGTCTTAACTCAAACTTAAATTCTAAATGCATAAAAAAAACTTAAAACAAAAGAACTTAACAGACATTAGTACATAATGAGTTTAATTTGCTTATCTTTAATCTAACACAAAGTCTTTAAAACGTCGCGGTCTTTCCCGTTTACGCTTTGATATTCCTTCTTGAGGTTTTATTTCCCCCCTTCTTCGCCACCTTGTTCTTCTGTCTCTTCATTCGGTACGTTCTTTTCTTGTGCGTCGTGTTGTGAGTTTTTGTCTTCATAATTTTTTAACAACTGCAAATGTCTACGGTTTCTACGAATCACATTCTTTGCTTCTGTCACTACATTATATGACCTAGGATGTTCAGTATTACTACAAGTATTCTACAAGTATTCTACAACCCCTTCTCTGTTCATATTAACTATCCAAACTCTATTACCTTGAGTAAGTGGTTCCTTTACTGTTGTTCTATGTCGTCTATTATAATTTTTCCTTTGAGCTTCTTTCTCCTTTTCCATACATTTTCTTATTTGGTCATGATTCGGGAGTTTTGGTTGAAGCTTACTTTCTCTTGTCGGTACTCTATCTTTCAAATTCCTACCGAAAAGTAGTTGGGCCGGAGACGCTCCACATTTTAAATTTGTATTTCGGTATGCCAACAACGCTAAATAGTGATCGTCCGGATTTTTATTGAAAATTCTCTTAACTAGCTTAACAGCAGATTCTGCCTGGCCATTTAATTGCTGATAATGCGGGCTAGAGCTAATCCATTTAAACCCATATTTCTTGGAGAACTGTCTGAATTCATAGCTCGTAAATTGACGACCATTGTCCGACCTAACCACATCGAGAATGCCATGGCGGAAAAATATTTCTTTTAGTGCGGTAATTGTGCGTTCACTGGTTATCCGTTTCAATTCCTTAATTTCTGGGTATTTGGAATAAGAATCTTGTACCACTAAATAATTCTTGTTTCTGTATTCTGCTAAATCTACCCCTATAACTGCCCATGCCCTGTTAGGAGTTAGGGATGGAATCATGGGCTCTGTGCCAGTGGGCTTATGCCTCAAACATATTTCGCAAGACTCAATCATATCTTTGATTCGTTTAGAAATTCCAGGTCACCAAATTGTGGACTTGGCCTTAGATAGACATCTTTCTACCCCAAAGTGACCGCCATGCAGGCCTCTCTCACTGACTCAGGAATAACGATACGATCATTGAAACACAACCAGTTATCGGAAATACTTAATTCTTTTCTATATTTCCAGAATTGTTCTGTGCCCGGTTTAAGTTTCCTCTTATCGGGCCACCCCTGTATAATATATTATTTAATTTGACAAATAGATCTATCTTCTTCCTATTTTTTTTATTAGGTTTGATGGCAACACCTCATCTGAAGTTTGGGATACGACTGCATTTATATATATTTCAGTATCCTTGAAGATAACATCCTTGTCTCCATTGCCTGATTTGATAGGGGCCCGCGAGAGGGCATCTGGAACATAGAATGTCTTCCCTGGTACATATTTTATTATGAAGTTAAATTTCAATAACCTCAATCTAAAACGCTGAAGCCTGTTTGATAGTTTGTTAATTTCTTTTGTCGCCAAGATTGATGTCAATGGTTTATGATCCGTTAGTAACTCAAATTCTGAACCCAATAAGAACTGCTCTAGCCTTTCACATGCCCATGTGGCCGCCAAGACCTCTTTCTCGATTTGGGCATAGCATTTTTCACTATCGCTGAGTGTCTTTGAGCAGTAGTATACAGGTTTCCACTCGCCGTCACTTTGCAATTGGTTCGAGAACTGCTCCTAGCCCGAATTGTGAACTATGCGCTGAAGCACGTGTTTTTAGATTAGTTGAGAATTTAGCTAACACTGGCGATGAGATGATTTCACTTTTTATTAGGTCAAAATCAGCTTGTTGCTTCTCACCCCACAGAAATTGTCTGTCGTTCCGTAACAGTTCACGCATTGATTGTGTTTTACTTGACAGACCACCTATAAATTTTGATACATAGTTGACAAGTTCTAAGAAATGTCTTATCTCAGTTTTATTTTGTGGAGCCGGGTATTTTTTTATTGCCTCAACGCTGTTTGGATCGACCTTGATTCCTTCCTTGGTAATAATATAACCTAAATATGCCGTTTCACTTTTACACATTTCACATTTTTTAAAGTTTAGTGTAGGTCCATTTTCGCTTAAAAATTTCAGAACTGTGGAAAGGTGGTGTACTCTCTAGACTCTTTGGATAGTTTTAACTGCCAAAATCCACTAGAAAAGTCCAACTTCGAAAACACTGTAGCGTCCTGTAACTTTGCTAAAGTTTTTTCTACCGATGGCAATTGAAAACGTTCACGTTTCACAAATCTATTCAGTTCTGTTAGGTCACTACACACCCGAACACGATTGTCTTTTTTCAACGCAACCACCGTCGGCGCGCACCACTCCGTTGGCTCTTCGATTTTTTCTATGACACCTTCTTGTACCATCCTTGATATTTCCAGTCCGACTTTTTCTAATAAAGGTAATGGAATTCTTCTTGGTGTACTTATTGAGTAGGGTACAGCGTTTTCGGAGAGTTGTATTCTGTATTCAAATTTCTTTAATTTTCCAAGGCCCTTAAATAGTTGCGGGTACTTCTCAGTTATTTTGTTCTTAAAGGAGTCTTCTTGAACCTTTCTCGCTATTAATATCTCTTTCCATTTTCAACTTTTCGTCCTTCCATTCAACCAAACCCAGTTTTAGAAGTGCGGGCCTACCTAACAAATTTTCCTTTGTATCTACCACAAAACATTTTACTTTATGGTTTCCATTATTCGTTTTTTCGTGTTCTTTAATACCCCCCCTTCTTTAGTGAATCTTTTTGTGCAATGTTAATTTATTTAAAAATGGTTATGAAAAATGGATCTTTGGATGGAGTCTGCCATGTGTTGTACACAGTTATTTTCAGACCTGCCTATCTGAAACCTAACATAGATGCAAAATAGTCGAGAAAAAAAATAAATTTACATAAAACACATTCTAAAGATCCAGGTTGTATATCAGACTCTTAACAGCTATAGAGGATTGAACCCACCTTGATATTTGTCAAATGAATAAACTATTTATTTCATAATAATTACTTGTGCAACTAGTGTTAGAAATGTTAGTTTTTTTGCTAGTGTGGAGATTTACTGGACGATGCATAGTGAGTTCAGTAACCACGTAAGTGAAGGAGTTCACACTTATACCACTAGTTAACACTATTTTTTCTATGACCGTTACAAAAAGTATAATTTTTAATATCAATAGCAACGTTTTTTTTTATGGTGGACGGGAAATCCTACATGGACACCCGGCGCTAGGGTCTGCCCACGCTGGGTAGTGTCGGACTCCTACCGACTAAAACTCCTCCTGGATCAGTGTTTCCACGTAACCTGGAACTGCTTTCGCTTTCCATCAGGCCACGGGTCATTCGTCTTTTATTGGTGTTAGTAAAACTTCCCACGTATTCCCTTACATCCCCCATCTGTTAAAGCAATTAGGGGTTCGGGGCTAGATTTCTTCTATCCTCTTCCTTTGTCCTCATTATTCGGTTTAGAGCATGTGCTGCATTTTCCCAGTTCTCCTCCGATTCCAGCATATATACCTAATTAGGTTATCAGGGTTCAAGTAGTCTCCTGATCTCTCGGTCCTCCACCGGTTGCAGTAGAATAAGGTATGTTCTGCGCCGTCGTTCTCCCCACAGTACACACACTCCCGTGTGTCAACCTTTTCTATATCAAAGAGATATTCCACAAAGCAACCATGTCCCGTGAGAGCCTGGGTGAGGTGGAAGCTCATCTCTCCTTGCCCCCTCTCCATCCACGTTCTTATATTTGGAATAAGTCGTCTTTAGTTGAGTTGTTCCAACTAGTCTGCCATCTCTCGAGGAGTCTCTCCCTTGCCTCTTGCCTCCCCGTCCCTTCATACACCTCTCTTCTCTCCTTGGCCAGTAGATCTATCGGGGGGACCCCCGCTAGCACCAGGACTGCTTCATACGACACAGTTCTGTAAGCACTGCAAACTCTGAGTGCAGCACTCCGCTGTACTCTCTCAAGCCTCCTTCTGGTGCTCTGTACCGCCATCGAGCTCTCCCATACTGGGGCTGCATACAGTAAGATGGAATGCACCACACTGCATAATACCCTTCTTTTGCTAGCCTTGGGCCCATACGTGTTACTCATAAGCCTCCCTAAGGCAGAGGCGGTTTCCCCGCCTTTTCTTCTGCCTTCAGTGCATGTAACCCAATGTAACCCATAGGTTAGCCGCGGGTCTAACCATATTCCTAGATATTTTAAGCCCCTGCTAGGTCTAATCTCCACCTGCCCTACTCTTACTGTGAAGGGTGGTAGAATTCTTTTCCTCGTAATGATGATGCACTCTGTTTTCTCTGGGGCTAGTTCTAATTGCACCCCATCCAGTTTCCTGTAGCTGTTACCGCCCGCCAGAGGCAGCTGTAAGACGTCATTGAACATTAAAGTCCACAAGGTCGGACCCAGAACCGATCGCTGTGGAACCCCGCAGGTCACCTTCTCTAGATAGCTCTTAATGATTCTGAGCAAATAAGGAGCTACTCTCACTCTCCTCAGACTACTGGCAATCTCAGCCCATTCCGCCGTGTTAAACGCATTTCTGACATCCAGGGTCACTACTGCACAGATCCTTTTAGAGTTCATGGCCTCCCTCGTAATCTCCGTAATCCTCCTTACAGCATCCACCGTCGATTTGCCTTTCCTAAAACCGTACTGATTATCCACCAATCCTCCTTTCTGCCCTATTTCAGTCTCTAGTCTTCCCAATACAAGGTATTCTAGCAACTTGCTCCATGTGTCCAACAAACACAGTGGCCTGTAAGAAGACGGTTACTCTGGCGGTTTATTTCTTTTTGGTATCAATACCAGCCTTGCCTTCCTCCATCTGTCCGGAAAACCCCACTCTCCAGCACCTGGTTCATAATTCTCAGGGTAACCACGGGATACTCCACTGCAACTATCTTCACTATCTCGGGTGGGATATCATCTGGGCCCGGAGTTTTACCACTTTTAAGCCTGCTACAAGCAGCCTTAAGCTCTTCCTCTGTAAAGGGGGCACGTCTCCCACTTCCGTGGCTCCCCATCTGACTTCTTCCCTCACAGGAAATAAGACGCCCACTATTTCCTCTATCCTTTCTCCTGGGATTGCGGGAGGGGTGACTCTCATACTTTGGGTCGCAATTTTATACCCGTCACCCCACACGTTCCTGTCAATATCCTCACACATCTCCCTCCATTTATTCCTTTTGGAATCTTTTATCGCATCTCTGAGTCTTTTCCTTGCTTCTCGTTAGTCTTGGGTAGTTAGGTTTTCAGCCTCTCTTCCTTGCCTCCTATTTTCCCTAACACACCTTCTTTTGGCTGCCACACATTGCCTCCTGAGATTGTTGATATCGTCTGTCCACCAATACACTCCCCCTTTGGTCCTCACCGTTCTTCTTCTGGGCATTGCTTGGTCACAAGCTCTAGAGACCACCCTTATCAGGGTTTCATCCGTCGTCACCATGCCACCTCTCACCTGTTCTTCTAGTGAGCCTTTGAAGGCCTCTCTGTCTAGTAGACCCCGCTTCCATCCACTCACCCGTATCACCGGCGTTCTTGTGAACGATCCATCTTAATGGTGTCTGAAGGACGTCTTTTTCTGTCTTTAAAAACTAGGAAAAAGAAAAAATAAATTTTCTTTTTCCTCAACTCTTTCTTTATTTCTAAACAAATAAATATTACGTTCACAAAATTTTAGGGTTCAACACGACTGTTTCAGACGGAGAATAACATAAAAAATCGTACTTACTGTCGTTTATGCTTAACTGCTGCTTTGATGGTATCAATTGGACGTCGTAACACTATAAACCTAACACTGTCTGTCTGTCTTTTTCCTCAACTCTTTCTTTATTTCTAAACAAATAAATATTACGTTCACAAAATTTTAGGGTTCAACACGACTGTTTCAGACGGAGAATAATATAAAAAATCATACTTACCGTCGTTTATGCTTAACTGCTGCTTTGATGGTATCAATTGGACGTCGTAACACTATAAACCTAACACTGTCTGTACCACACTTTCTTAAAATTATACCTGAAAGGGAATTTTGTTAGAAAACACAACTAAAAGACAATGTAAAGTTCAAAAATATATATATTAAATCTTTAAAAATTTATGTTTTTACAACAACTTTTTATTTCAAGAAAAATGTTTAATAAACACTAGTCTGGCCCGTGTACAACACATGGTGAGGAACGGAACGGTTTATAATGTACCAACTACCATCCAATATGCAGTTTAATAAGCTAACGATGCACAAAAAGATTCAAGAAAAGTTCAATGTAACTGAAATTTTTGGTGGGCTTTTGCTTGCCTGTCTTATAAACGTATTATATAATTCACATGAATTTTGGTCGCTCCTCGGAGCTTAAAATTGCTTGAAGCGCTACTACTTCGATTGTATTCTACAATAACAATTTTTTTACGTTCAGGCAAGGCGGTGTTACGTTTGATTTTGTCGTGGCAGGGCCAAGTACTGAATTCTACATTTGTTTTGTACATTAATAGAAAGTTCACTTATCAATATCATTTTCGTTAATTATATTTTGTTAGTCAAGTAAATTAATGGAACACACCTTAGACCTTAACTGGGTGTTGGTTGTCGAACGTTGGTATCCTATCGTCGCGCATGTGCTGTTTAATAACCTGTGGTAATTTGGTGGTAATTTCCTTCTTCTCGGTTGATAGCTCTCACGTGTTAGACGTCCTTGCTTTTTCTCCTGGATGTGTGGACTGAAGAATAATTTAAATCCGAATTAATTTTGTTAAAGGTGAATCATCACTTTATAATTGGTATGTTGCGGGAATAAATTCTTCAACCTCAATTAGATATTTTGAATATCGACAGCTTAATGCTGGATAATATCATCTTTGAGAAAATGCCTTACACATGGAGGGCGATTTATGTTGGATTACGTCTTGATGTACCTTGGATTTTGTTGGCGTAGATGCGCTGTTTTCATGACTGGGTCGATTTGTTAGTGGAGTAGGAGTTATCATTTTTTTTCTCGAGTAAATAATGGCGAGTATATAATGGTCTAAGGAATAATTGTTGGAGATCAGGGGATGCCAAAATTGCTAAAGTTTTAAGGAGCACACCACGCTGGAAATTCATGGAGTCACAGTTCACAGTGAGGTTACAAGCACCTACACCTTAACCGCCACTCTCGGAGTAAAGATAAGTTTCTGTTGTCAAAAATTTAAATTTCAAAATTCATTTAATTAATTTTTTTTATTTTCGTGTATGGTATAGTGATATCATAATTTTAACCTTCAACTATATTTTTTTTATTAATACTTAGTTAAAGGATATAGTCCAGTCTAAGTAATTATTTGAAGTTGATGTAACAGATTGTACAGTTAGTATGTTACAGTGTAAATGACTCATGGGAATATATCTATAGTAAATAAGGGTTATGTAAACTACGTGCAATTGCATTTGGTAACCGATTTGGTAATTTTTTTTGTTGTTTGTTTAATAAATTTGGGGTTTAAATATTGTACATACGTCAATGTTTGTATCACGTCTGGTACATTTGATTATTTCCTACAATTTTCATTTATGTCGTCCTGCTAAATAAATTATTTACTCGATGTGAGTTTGTTTATTTTCAACAAAATTTAAACCACTGGATAAGGGAACTAATCTGATTTTTTTTATTAATTTGTTTTTGTTTAACCTAGGTCACCTACTGATAGGCCAGGTCACGTGTGAACCTGGAACCCAAAACCTGGGAGTACGACGAGACTAGCCGAGGTGTGTGAAGGTATCAGGGTAGGTTAGTGACCTGAGGTTTCTTGAGTTGCTTGAGGTTAGAAAGAAACGTAACAGCGGATCCCATGCACGTATGAGTACATGGTATAGATACTTTTTTGACTCCGAATCACTGAGGAACCGGTTTACGACAAACCCCGTCAAAATCGACTGCTAGGAAATGATGGGGGTCCCATGTCGCTAAGGGCTATTTTCGCTATAACTTCCGATATACTTTGAATAGTCGTTGGACTAACTTGTACTCATATTCAATACCTCGTAAGTGTTTGACAACGTGGATTCGTAAAAGAGTTTTTAATCTTGAAAATTTCGAAGTTAGTCAAATTTTATTATACTTTCTAAATTTAGGTGGTCGGGGCGACATTACGTCCCTGTGCAGCGACATTTGCTACACTTGCTAAATTAACGCTCCTTGAGGAGTTAGTGAAAATTTTGCATAAAAAACGCTCCGATGAGCGAAAATATTATTACAAGTATTAAAAACCTCTTCCACGGCGTTTTTACGTGAAGCACGCTTTTCGTACGAAGTATTTCCTAAGTCGGATTTTGTTACAACGTCGAAAAGTATATCGGGGTTATAGCGTGTTCTTTAACATTCTCTCCTGCTGTCCCACCACGTACCCGATGTAGCGGTGGTCGCTCAGCGTCTCTTCCTCTCGCAAGGCTCTCCATCCGCTTGTTCTCCTAGCAGCGCCCGCTGAGGCCAATGTTATATCCGGAATGGAGCCACCCTCCCCTCGCACGAATGTGAACACCTAACCTTCGTTGAGCACCTGCAGATCATTCTGCACCATCCAGTCCACAACGAGGTTGCCCCTAGCATCCACCTCCTCCATCTCCCACTCTGGGGCCCTAGCATTAATGTCGCCAGCGACAATGATGTCTTTTCCCGATCTCCCGCCCTCTTCCATGATCGTGTCCTGCAGCTCTTGCAGGGACCATTCTAAGTCTCCTAAACCTGCATTGGGTGAGAAGTAGCAGCTGAATATTATCTTTCCTTTCAGCTCCACCCATACAAATCCATGTCCTCTCCCACTTCGGTATACACTAATAGTCCTATTCAGAATTCCTATAGCTGCATCCACATTCTCATCAGTATACCATCCAGGTCTGTTATTACCTATCATTGCCTTACTTGGCTCACTTACTATGAGGACTTCATCTCCCGTTTGCCTATCCACAGCACACAGCAGGTCTTGAGCGGCCCGGTATCTGTTTAAGTTAACCTGCCTCACTTTGAAGGCAGCAGGCTACCCTCTTCCACACGCTCTGCCCCGTTCAGCGTTTTCCTATACAGCGGACATTCCGCTGAATCCGCACGATGCCCACTTTTATCGCATTTAGGGCAGTATGACGTGTCTTTGCATTCTCGGACTTGATGTCCCTCCTTCCCACATTTAAGGCAAGCCTTCGTCCTGTCTGGGCCCTTGCAGTTCACTTTAGTGTGTCCGTAATCCCAACACTTATAGCACATATATACATCCACTCTCTCACGTATTCTGCACTTAATCCATCCCACTCTCATACTTCCTTTTTGGAGCAGCTCTATCGCGGCTTTCTCCGGCAGTCTCACATCAGCAGTCTGGTTTTCTCCAAATGCTGGTCTCAGTCTTTCCACGACTATTTGTTCTTCCTTTAGGTTCGTTTCTTCTGCTATCACCTTGCCAACTTCCTCTCTACTAGTGGTGGCGTCCAGATCTCTTATGGTTACAACCCTTCCTGCTTTTTCATTCTTACCGTCACCCCTCCTACTTTTTCAATTGCATCTTTTAGGTTTAGGTTTGTGGCACCACTACCACCCTTTACTTCAATTAACATCTCCCTTGTTTTCCTCAGGGCTGTCACGTCCACTCCCGTGGATTTTAGGTTTACCCTTTCGATTTTCATTAGGAGGTTTTTATATGACACTCCTTCTTCTCTAAGAAATAGAATATCCCTATCTTTTCTTGCTCTATTTCCTCCGGTATTTCTGACCCTTGCAATGGGAGTATCTTGTACCTCTCCCATTTTGTGCGGCATTTCCTCCTTGTTACTTCCTCCCTTATTTTGAGGGGAGTACACCACCATATTTATCTCTGTGCCATTCATGGCATTTTCTACCATTTTCTTTACCCTTTCCCAGTTTTTTTCTGTTCTAGGAAGCGCCACTCTGTTTCGGTTGTTCGCCACCAACCATTCTTTCCATTTCTTTATATTTTTGTAGGTGCCTTATTCTGTATCTTCCATCGTTCTTAGGTAAGCAAAGCGTTTAACTACTTCACTCGTCTTCCCTGCCATTTCAGAGCTTGTCTCGTACTTAATATACGTGAAGCCTTCCTTATTTCCTCTGTCATGCTCGATGTTGACCAGCTCAGGAAATGTTAGTCTAAATTGCCTACCTATCCCCTTTTCCAGAAGATCACTTCCATTGGCGCATAATGCCAAGTCCTTTTCCTCCGTTTCCCAAACCGGATTTCCTACTTTATCGACACCCTCTCGTAGACCTGTGGGGGCCATTCTTGATCAGCCAGCTTTTTGTACTCGCTATAGTTCTTAATTTCGCCGATAACATCCCTGATCTCTTTGATCGAGGGGATCTGGCGAGGGTGCGGAGTAGAACAGAAATTCTGTTCCCTACCTGCTTATGTTGCCACATCGACCCTGGTGACCTGTCTGTCAGCATTTTCCTTATCCGTTTGACATTCTGTGTCGTACGTCTGTTTTTCTATCGTCTCCCATTTATTTTCATCTAACCATTCTCTAACGGTTTTTCTATTAATAGTCTCTACATTACACTTTAGCCTACTTACAGCCTCTTTGATCTCCTTGTTGATGTTAGGATTGTTCTCCACAAGCTTCCACAAGATATTTTGGTTTTTCGTTATACAGTCCAGTGCCTTTAGCAAAACAAACACTACCGGATTCTCCTTTTTCTTGTAAGGATTTGCACTATCATCTCTATCGAAGTGTCAAATTGCTTCTTCTTTCTGAGGGTGTCTTCTGACACAGAGTTACTCCTTCTTGTTTGACTAGTGGTTACCAACCGCAAGGTACCCCTTGTTGTATTGTTGATACTAGTCTGCCCTATTACATTTTGTTTCAATTTACTACTCATAGCCATTCCCACGAGTCGAAACGTAATCTCGGTCGGCCCTCGGGTGACGCCCGTTCCGAGGACAAGGTACATACTGTGAAGGTCGCCCTGTATCCACAGATTTTAACGACTTCGCTGTCGGTTTGTTATAGAGGTTTCCTCCTCGTGGTCCGGCCAGTTAAGGCAAGTCCCCAGGTCACAGTTTCGACACGACATTTCCCTGTGATGCCATTTTTTTCATTTCCACAGAGGTCGTTGAAGTGTGAGCTGTAATTACGGTATTTAGCGAGTAAGTAGCTCGGATTAACCCCGGTGCGCCATTTCCCGTTACCCCACTTCTCAGTGTGGATCCTGAGGTTGAGCTATCCTTAGTTTTCACTGCTCTCTTTCGACCTTACCGGCTTGGGTGATCCTACCGGGAGCCATTTGCAAGACTCCCGCCGGCATTGCTCTCAGGGTCCTCGCAGCTACTTAAGCTCCTCCACCAACGATAAGGTCTCACAGCACCCTGGAGGGGCAATAGTGTAATGAAGTATAAAATACTACAGGAATACTGTATACTTTCATTCCAGTTTAATTTATTTTAATCATGCATGGATCAAGTGGTTCAGTTTTAGATTAGTTCAATACCTGATTAGTTCTTTTGTTAACTTTTAATTCTAACTTCGCCAGGCCGCAACTTGCGTGCCGTGTGCATTTCGTGCCGGGTGCAAAACCATGTGACCGTGATTTTTGGGTATAAAATAGCTAGCCAGAAACCAGTAAATTCAGAGCTTGGCTTTCACCTTTCTCGAGTGTATTGAACTGGGATAACCGGAAGATCAAGCTTCTCCGGCGCCGTGGCAGCCGCTGGCCAAGTATCTGTTAGGGAGGATTCGAGTGCGTTGAACTGGACCTCCTGTCAGATTGATTCGAGTGTATTGAACTGGATCTCTCCTGAAACAGATTTCTTTGTTGCGTCTGTTATGTCCTGGAACTTCGATTAGAGAATTGGGGTTACGACGACGTACATAGAGGAAATATGTTACACTCTCTCTCTCTCTCTCCGATTACTATGATGTACTTATGTAATAACAAGATTGTCGCAACCTAAGCCATAAAAGATACGGCCACACTGTACATATAATTATTAGGAGAATAAATGTCTTATTTTGGATCTGGATTTTAATTAATATTAACATTGAACCCTGGAATAATCTCCAAACCAGCTACCCAGCAAAACAAGCATCACAATAGCAACATTAAAAGAAAAATAGAACTGAATAAAACTGACAATTCAAACTAAAAATTTAAATAATATATGATATATAATATAATAATTTTTTTAACGGTCATAAAAATATTTTAACTGTCCTCTCTATACTTCCTATAATTTTTTCCGTAATTTCTTTTTATTTGGTGATAATATATTTATAATTTTATTCTAGATTTATTTAAAACAAAACATAAGTGTTGAGAAAAGGATTTCGAAGTGTTAACAAGGGATTGGCTGCGCCATTGTAAGGCGCGTTTGGAAAGAGAAAATGTCTTACGAGGAAGGAACAATTAATGTTATAAATGTTTTACATAAATAAATACATGTATTTCAGTTTTATTATATTTTATTCTCTTGGTTTGGTAATTAAATAATACCCCTGACTAGTTTCCACAAACACCAAAACCTTGATAATCAAATACTTTACTCGACGCACGTTTCGACAACTATGTTGGCATTATCTGCCGATTATAAAAAGTAATTTGAATTATTTTAGTTTTAATCATCCTTGGACGATGCCAATATAGCTGCTGAAACACATGTCGAGTAATGTTCAAGTGTCTTGGTGTTTGTGAGAACTACTTTAGAAGGCACTGCCAGCGGCTGTTGTTGAAATTTTGGTTAGCCATATCTCAGTATTGAGGCATGGAACACAAATAATACTTTAAGGCATCTTTTATCGATATTAATTGAAGAAGTTCTGCTGAAAAAAAATTTCAAAAAGCGGGATTGCATATTCAAGGTTTTTTTGAAAACTTAAAAATTTGCAATTGTTCAACCGATTCCAAATTTCATTTTTAAATTTTTTATAGTTTTTTTTTAAATTGAAATAAAAATTCAAAAAGGTGTAACTATAATGAATTAATGAAATTTAGAATCTGTTGAATAACTGTTCTTCCTTATTCTGTCAAAAATTCTTTTGCAAATATATATATAAGTATTTTCCCAAAAGCCTAGGTGTGCACCGCTTTCTTGAGACTTTTTTGCAAATTTTTCTTGGAAAAATTTCCTTAATTAGTCTCGTTAGTTGTGTCGCATTGTTTGGGTCCCATATGCCTCGGTACTAAGATTGCCTAACCAAAATTTCACCAGGTGCCACTGGGCAATTCTATAAGAAGTGTGTGATGGTACATCTAATAGAAATTCTATAAGAATGTTCTCTGGACAATTTATTCTGTAAGCGATAAGATGTCCAAAAGATTACTAAGGGAATTCTATAGGTATGCAAAAGGCTGTTCACAGGATTCTATACTAAAAGCTCTTTTCGATTACCATGGAAGGTACTATTTAATCCTGATATGCTGACATTTGCCCATCTTAGGGAACTCTTACAGACCTCTAGAAGATATTTATAATTCCTAAATTTTTATCCTCTGGATATCTTGAGGAATTAATTGTGCTACTTGGGATACTTAAAAATTCTTGATTATCATTTTATTATTATTTGTATTGTGAAATTGTGACATAGTAATATATATATATATATATATATATATATATATATATATATATACAGAGACGAATATTAGACGACTGTCTAAGTTAAAAACAAAAATTTTTAATTTCCACCAGGGATACAGTCACGGGCTCAAAAAAGGCAACTCTTTTTTAAATTCAAGCTTTCGAAACTTTATTGTTTCTTCCTCAGGAATTCTACAAAAATTTGAACTTATTATAATCAAAATTATTTAATACAAGTGAAGGGTACTTACTAAATTGAGGTTAAAATTGAAATTGACAAGTCATCAAGACAGAACAACCACAACTATTACAAAATAAATCACACTTGTGAACTACATTTATATTTAATTTAAGTTAACACCAAAAATCTTTAATCCAAAATAGTTTCAGCCACCTCGAAAACTGAACAAGAAGCAGTCAACTACGTTATTTCTTATTCCTCCGAAAAACATCGGAATGTGAAATTAAAAAACTGTCAAAAACAAATCTGAAGCAGAGAGAGAGGGGTCATGTCAACCCCCCTCTCTCTCTGCCTCAGGTCCGTTACCAACAAAACACCAAACCCAACAGATCAAAACTTACTAATTTTCAAATGTATTGTGCAGGGTGTTATTTCTGTGACTACCATTGGTATGTGAATGCAACAAATAAGTGTATAATACTGAGGCCTTCAATGTCATTTCTGGCATTCATAGCTTCAAGTTCATTAAAAATATGACACATTCCTAGAAAAGTTCTTTTTTGACCGTTCTTTTCAAAATCCAAAATCTTAACCTCGTTATAGTTGAGGTTATGGTTGAGTGATAGAGCGTGTTTGGCTAACATTGAAGATTCTTTGTTAACCCTCACGTCGCTTCTGTGTGATGTGATCCTATCTTTAATTTTTCTGCTAGTTTGGCCAATATACTTTTTTTCACAATCATTACAAGAGATGCAATATACCACATTTGAATAATTCATCAAGTCGTCTTTGTCTTTCAGTTTAGCAAAAAGATTGTTGATCGTCACCTTATTTTTGAAAGCTAATTTTATGTTTGTAAAACTTGAAAACAACTTCCTAAATTTAAGCGACACCTGCGCTATGTTCGGTATAGAGAAGTAAAAAGAGTTGTTAGGAACCTCCTGGTTTTCACCCACCCTCGGCACAACTACGTCAGGGCGTTCATTGACTACATTGTTCCGGGCATTGTTTGAGGTACCCTTTATAAAAAAATATGTGGATGATATCATCCTTAGCATTCCCAACAATGGTAGAGAACGCCTACTAGAAATGTTCAATAATTATAACCAACGATTAAAATTTACAACAGAAGAAGAAGATGAAAATGGTAGAGTCCCCTTTTTGGATACCCAACTAACAAGAAGGGTAGACAATAAGGTTATAACGTCATGGTACACAAAACCAGATTCATCTGGACGATATTTACATTATGAATCGTTTCACTTGGAACGACAAAAGATTAATGTATTAGTGGGAATGAAAAACAGGGTTATTAACACCTCACATACCTCGGTTGTAACAGGCAACCTAAGAATTTTGTCAGATTTATTTATGAAGTGTGGTTATCCACCAGCGTTAATAAAAAAAATCATAGCCAGTAGAACTGTTGCACGGGACAATGTAGTCAATGAACGCCCTGACGTAGTTGTGCCGAGGGTGGGTGAAAACCAGGAGGTTCCTAACAACTCTTTTTATTTCTCTATACCGAACATAGCGCAGGTGTCGCTTAAATTTAGGAAGTTGTTTTCAAGTTTTACTAACATCAAATTAGCTTTCAAAAATAAGGTGACGATCAACAATCTTTTTGCTAAACTGAAAGACAAAAACGACTTGATGAATTTTTCAAATGTGGTATATGCATCTCTTGTAATGATTGTGAAAAAAAGTATATACATCATACAGAAGCGACGTGAGGGTTAACAAAGAATCTTCAATGTTAGCCAAACACGCTCTATCACTCAACCATAACCTCAACTATAACGAGGTTAAGATTTTGGATTTTGAAAAGAACGTTCAAAAAAGAACTTTTCTAGAAATGTGTCATATTTTTAATGAACCTGAAGCTATGAATGCCAGAAATGACATTGAAGGCCTCAGTATATTATACACTTATTTGTTGCATTCACATGCCAATGGTAGTCACAGAAATAACACCCTGTAAAATACTTTTGAAAATTAGTAAGTTTTGATCTGTTGGGTTTAGTGTTTTGTTGGTAACGGACCTGAGGCAAAGAGAGAGGGGGGTTGACATGACCCCTCTCTCTCTGCTTCAGATTTGTTTTTGACAGTTTTTTAATTTCACATTCCGATGTTTTTCGGAGGAATAAGAAATAACGTAGTTGACTGCTTCTTGTTCAGTTTTCGAGGTGGTTGAAACTATTTTGGATTAAAGATTTTTGGTGTTAACTTAAATTGAATATAAATGTAGTTCACAAGTGTGATTTATTTTGTAATAGTTATGTTTGTTCTGTCTTGATGACTTGTCAATTTCAATTTTAACCTCAATTTAGTAAGTACCCTTCACTTGTATTAAATAATTTTGATTATAATAAGTTCAAATTTTTGTAGAATTCCTGAGGAAGAAATAATAAAGTTTCGAAAGCTTGAATTTAAAAAAGAGTTGTCTTTTTTGAGCCCGTGACTGTATCCCTGGTGGAAATTAATATATATATATATATATATATTGTACTGTTCTACTATTATTAAACTTAATAATTTGAACTACTAATCAAACTTTAACTTGTTTATTTCCAATAGATAAATAAACCAAAAGATCAAATTATAATCTCTTACCTTTTGATCCGAAAGTATGTCAAATTTATTTAATGGGCCGGATAGCTTATCTTTTCCTTCAGGAGCAGGTTCTTCAGTTCCTGTTTTAAAATGAAATTTTATTAAAGTAAAATTTTTTTTTTAATCTGATATAAGTAATTTATTTTTCTTGATATTTAGATAATTTAACAGTTTTATAACAGATTCGAAAGTCTAATACACTATTTAAATTTTAATATACAACCTTCCCCTCCAGGGAGCTGTGAGACCTTGTCGTTGGTGGAGGGGCTCAAGTAGCTGCAATGACCCTGAGAGCAATGCCGGCGGAAGTCTTGCAAATGGCTCCCGGTAGGGTCACCCAAGCCGGTAAGGTCGAAGGAGAGCAGTGAAAACTAAGGACAGCTCAACCTCAGGATCCACACTGAGAAGTGGGGTAACGGGAAATGGCGCACCCGGGGTTAATCCGAGCTACGAGTGAGCTGTGCCACTTACTCGCTAAATACCGTAATTACAGCTCACACTTCAACGACCTCTGTGGAAATGAAAAAATGGCACCACAGGGAAATGTCGTGTTGAAACTGTGACCGGGGGACTTGCCTTAACTGGCCGGACCACGAGGAGAAAACCTCTATAACAAACCGACAGCGAAGTCGTTAAAACCTGTGGATACAGGGCGACCTTCACAGTATGTAGCCTTGTCCTCGGAACGGGCGTCACCCGAGGGCCGACCGAGATTACGTCCCGACTCGTGGGAATGGCTATGAGTAGTAAATTGAAACAAAATGTAACAGGGCAGACTAGTATCAACAATACAACAAGGGGTACCTTGCGGTTGATGACCACTAGTCAAACAAGAAGGAGTAACTCTGTGTCAGAAGACACCCTCAGAAAGAGGAAGCAATTTGACACTTCGATAGAGTTTACAGATGATAGTGCAAATCCTTACAAGAAAAAGGAGAATCCGGTAGTGTTTGTTTTGCTGGAGGCACTGGACTGTATAACGAAAAACCAAAATATCTTGGGGAAGCTTGTGGAGAACAGTCCTAACATCAACAAGGAGATCAAAGAGGCTGTAAGTAGGCTAAAGTGTAATGTAGAGACTATTAATAGAAAAACCGTTAGAGAATGGTTAGATGAAAATAAATGGGAGACGATAGAAAAACAGACGTACGACACAGAATGTCAAACGGATCAGGAAAATGCTGACAGACAGGTCACCAGGGTCGATGTGGCAACACAAGCAGGTAGGGAACAGAATTTCTGTCCTACTCCGCACCCTCGCCAGATACCCTCGATCAAAGAGATCAGGGATGCTATCGGCGAAATTAAGAACTATAGCGAGTACAAAAAGCTGGCTGATCGAGAATGGCACCCACAGGTCTATGAGAGGGTGTCAGATAAAGTAGGAAATCCGGTTTGGGAAACGGAGGAAAAGGACTTGGCATTATGCGCCGATGGAAGTGATCTCCTGGAAAAGGGGATAGGTAGGCAATTTAAACTAAGATTTCCTGAGCTGGTCAACATCGAGCACGACAGAGGAAATAAGGAAGGCTTCACGTACGTTAAGTACGAGACAAGCTCTGAAATGGCAGGGAAAACGAGTGAAGTAGTTAAACGCTTTGTTTATCTAATAACGATGGAAGATACAGAAGAAGGCACCTACAAAAATATAAAGAAATGGAAAGAATGGTTGGTGGCGAACAACCGAAACAGAGTGGCGCTTCCTAGAACAGAAAAGAACTGGGAAAGGATAAAGAAAATGGTAGAAATTGCCATGAATGGCACGGAGATAAATGTGGTGGTGTACTCCCCTCAAAATAAGGGAGGAAGTAACAAGGAGGAAATGCCGTACAAAATGGGAGGGGTACAAGATACTCCTATTGCAAGGGTCAGAAATACCGGAGGAAATAGAGCAAGAAAAGATAGGGATGTTCTATTTCTTAGGGAAGAAGGAGTGTCATATAAAGACCTCCTAATGAAAATCAAAGGGGTAGACCTAAAAGCCACGGGAGTGGACGTGACAGCCCTGAGGAAAACAAGAAATGGCGAGATGTTAATTGAAGTAAAGGGTGGTAGTGGTGCCGCAAACCCACTAAAGGATGCAATTGAAAAAGTAGGCGGGGTGACGGTAAGAATGAAAAAAGCAGGAAGGGTTGTAACCATAAGAGATCTGGACGCCACCACTAGTATAGAGGAAGTTGGGAAGATGATAGCAGAAGAAACGAAGCTAAAGGAAGAACAAATAGTCGTGGAAAGACTGAGACCAGCATTTGGAGAAAACCAGACTGCTGATGTGAGACTGCCGGAGAAAGCCGCGATAGAGCTGCTCCAAAAAGGAAGTGTCAGAGTGGGATGGATTAAGTGCAGAGTACGTGAGAGAGTGGATGTACATATGTGCTATAAGTGTTGGGAGTACGGACACACTAAAGTGAACTGCAAGGGCCCAGACAGGACGAAGGCTTGCCTTAAATGTGGGAAGGAGGGACATCAAGTCCGAGAATGCAAAGGCACGGCATACTGCCCTAAATGCGATAAAAGTGGGCATCGTGCGGATTCAGCGGAATGTCCGCTATATAGGAAAGCGCTGAACGGGGCAGAGCGTGGGGAAGAGGGTAGCCTGCTGCCTTCAAAGTGAGGCAGGTTAACTTAAACAGATGCCGGGCCGCTCAAGACCTGTTGTGGGCTGTGGGTAGGCAAACGGGAGATGAGGTCCTCATAGTAAGTGAGCCAAATAAGGCAATGATAGGTAATAACAGACCTGGATGGTATACTGATGAGAATGTGGATGCAGCTATAGGAATTCTGAATAGGACTATTAGTGTATACCGAAGTGGGAGAGGACATGGATTTGTATGGGTGGAGCTGAAAGAAGAGATAGTATTCAGCTGCTACTTCTCACCCAATGCAGGTTTAGGAGACTTAGAATGGTCCCTGCAAGAGCTGCAGGACACGATCATGGAAGAGGGCAGGAGATCGGGAAAAGATATCATTGTCGCTGGCGACTTCAATGCTAGGGCCCCAGAGTGGGGGATGGAGGAGGTGGATGCTAGGGGCAACCTCGTTGTGGACTGGATGGCGCAGAATGATCTGCAGGTGCTCAACGAAGGTTCGGTGTTCACATTCGTGCGAGGGGAGGGTGGGTCCATTCCGGATATAACATTGGCCTCAGCGGGCGCTGCTAGGAGAACAAGCGGATGGAGAGTCTTGCGAGAGGAAGAGACGCTGAGCGACCACCGCTACATCGGGTACGTGGTGGGGCAACAGGAGAGAACGCCGGTGATACGGGTGAGTGGATGGAAGCTGGGTCTACTAGACAGAGAGGCCTTCAAAGGCTCACTAGAAGAACAGGTGAGAGGTGGCATGGTGACGACGGATGAAACCCTGATAAGGGTGGTCTCTAGAGCTTGTGACCAAGCAATGCCCAGAAGAAGAACGGCGAGGACCAAAAGGTGTGTTAGGGAAAATAGGAGGCAAGGAAGAGAGGCTGAAAACCTAGCTACCCAAGACTACCGAGAAGCAAGGAAAAGACTCAGAGATGCGATAAAAGACTCCAAAAGGAATAAATGGAGGGAGATGTGTGAGGATATTGACAGGAACGTGTGGGGTGACGGGTATAAAATTGCGACCCGAAGTATGAGAGCCACCCCTCCCGCAATCCCAGGAGAAAGGATAGAGGAAATAGTGGGCGTCTTATTTTCTGCGAGGGAAGAAGTCAGATGGGGAGCCACGGAAGTGGGGGACGTGCCCCCCTTTACAGAGGAAGAGCTTAAGGCTGCTTGTAGCAGGCTTAAAAGTGGTAAAGCTCCGGGCCCAGATGATATCCCACCCGAGATAGTGAAGATAGTTGCAGAGGAGTATCCCGTGGTCACCCTGAGAATTATGAACCAGGCGCTGGAGAGTGGGGTTTTTCCGGACAGATGGAGGAAAGCAAGGCTGGTATTGATACCAAAAAGGAATAAACCGCCAGAGGAACTGTCTTCTTACAGGCCATTGTGTTTGTTGGACGCATGGAGCAAGTTGCTAGAATACCTTGTATTGGGAAGACTAGAGACTGAAATAGAGCAGAAAGGAGGATTGGCGGATAATCAGTACGGTTTTAGGAAAGGCAAATCGACGGTGGATGCTGTAAGGAGGATTACGGAGATTGCGAGGGAGGCCATGAACTCTAAAAGGATCTGTGCAGTAGTGACCCTGGATGTCAGAAATGCGTTTAACACGGCGGGATGGGCTGAGATTGTCAGTAGCCTGAGGAGAGTGAGAGTAGCTCCTTATCTGCTCAGAATCATTAAGAGCTATCTAGAGAACAGAAGAATTGGATGGGAGGCAGAAAACGGAGCACACTGGAAGAAGGCGACCTGCGGGGTCCCACAGGGATCGGTCCTGGGTCCGACCTTGTGGAATTTAATGTTCAATGACGTCTTACAGCTGCCCCTGGAGGGCGGTGTTACGGTGACAGGGTACGCCGACGACTTGGCCATAACAGCTACAGGAAACTGGGTGGCTAGAGTAGAGGCAGGGGTAAATGAAACTATCAGGAGAATAGAGCGGTGGTTAAATGGGGTGCAATTAGAACTAGCCCCAGAGAAAACAGAGTGCATCATCATTACGAGGAAAAGAATTCTACCACCCTTCACAGTAAGAGTAGGGCAGGTGGAGATTAGACCTAGCAGGGGCTTAAAATATCTAGGAATATGGTTAGACCCGCGGCTAACCTATGGGTTACATGCACTGAAGACAGCAGAAAAGGCGGGGAAAACCGCCTCTGCCTTAGGGAGGCTTATGAGTAACACGTATGGACCCAAGGCTAGCAAAAGAAGGGTATTATGCAGTGTGGTGCATTCCATCTTACTGTATGCAGCCCCAGTATGGGAGAGCTCGATGGCGGTACAGAGCACCAGAAGGAGGCTTGAGAGAGTACAGCGGAGTGCTGCACTCAGAGTTTGCAGTGCTTACAGAACTGTGTCGTATGAAGCAGTCCTGGTGCTAGCGGGGGTCCCCCCGAGAGATCTACTGGCCAAGGAGAGAAGAGAGGTGTATGAAGGGACGGGGAGGCAAGAGGCAAGGGAGAGACTTCTCGAGAGATGGCAGACTAGTTGGAACAATTCAACTAAAGACGACTTATTCCAAATATAAGAACGTGGATGGAGAGGGGGCATGGAGAGATGAGCTTCCACCTCACCCAGGCTCTCACGGGACATGGTTGCTTTGTGGTATATCTCTTTGATATAGGAAAGGTTGACACACGGGAGTGTGTGTACTGTGGAGAGAACGACGACGCAGAACATACCTTATTCTACTGCAACCGGTGGAGGACCGAGAGATCAGGAGACTATTGGAACCCTGATAACCTAATTAGGTATATGCTGGAATCGGAGGAGAACTGGGAAAATGTAGCACATGCTCTAAATAGAATAATGAGGACAAAGGAAGAGGATAGAAGAAATCTAGCCCCGAACCCCTAATTGCTTTAACAGATGGGGGATGTAAGGGAACACGTGGGACGTTTTTACTAACACCAATAAAAGACGAATGACCCGTGGCCTGATGGAAAGCAAAAGCAGTTCCAGGTTACGTGGAAACACTGATCCAGGAGGGGTTTTAGTCGGTAGGAGTCCGACACTACCCGGCGTGGGCAGACACTAGCGCCGGGTGTCCATGTAGGATTTCCCCTCCACCATTAAAAAAAAAAATATATATATACAACCTTGTCCAAAATTAAACACACAAAAACCTCTTCCTTCTTCATAGCTACATTCTTCTCTTTCCAAATCCAACAATTCACCTTTCATTAATTCTTCACCTTATCTCATCCTCATCTCCTCTGCAATTCCTATCCACAATAACACCTCTTCCTTCTTATTTACAGTCTATTTTTACTCTTCTTCGCTGATCTCCACAATTTCTGACTTATTTAATTCAATTTCAAATTATTCCTCTCTTTTATTATTTTTTCCCTTCACTCCCTAATTTTCACTTGTTCTTTTTTTCCTTAAATTCGTTTTTCCAATTTTACAACCTCTCTTATATCTGTTGTTTGTTGTTCTATATCACTAAATATCAAAGTACCCAAAATAAGCAAAACAAAACACTATATGAATTTTGATTAATTTCATTCCAAACATAACCCAACTTGTCTTTCTCCAGGAAAACATTTACCAACTATAAAAATAAAATTTCCTACTTAAAAGAAATGTCATAATGACTTAAATGTCAGAAATTATTTCAACTACAACTTAATAACCACTAACATAGATGTCAGTATCAAACCTTACTGTTGACATCAATAAAAACTTAAAAACTATTAAAACAATTCTAAACAAGTATTAACATTCTAAAACACATACCTTTCGGATCTTTAGCTAATTTAAATAAATTTTGAAAACCATCTAAAGGAAACAAACAAATTCAAACCCTGATTCAGCAAATAACACAAACATGCAGTCTTCGTAATCGTCCAATATGCGAATACATAGCATCCCCCCCCCCAAATTATAAGCTTTTACTTATTTAAAACTGTTTAATTTTATCCAATTATGCCGTATTTGCAAAATACTGTATTTATCATCAGTTTTGTTGTGTTTTCTTTGTGTGTTTTAATTTGTCAATGTGTATCGATAAATCATTTCTATGTGAAATTTACCTCTTATGTTTTCATTATTCATGTGTTTTAGTTCATACGTATTTTCATTTAAAACCCTATTTATCATATATGGTTCTTCATATGGATATTGAAATTTAGCACATATATTCCTGTCAGTTTTTGATACCTTCAGACTTTTAATTATTACTACATAACCTTGTTTATAATCTATCTATTATCTTTCCATTTATTAAACTGATTTCTGATCCCGTATCAATCAATGCTTTTAAATTTATTTCATTAACTTTAATGTTGATGATTGGTAAATTACTAATTCTATTATTATCTAAATTTGATTCATTCTCAATACCTATAAATTCTCGCATATGTCCGTATGTCGTCATCCCAATTAAAACTTCCCTATCTAAAAATTTTCCCTTGGAAAATGTGAATTTACCTCTGCTATCGTCTGTCTTAATTTTATTCATGTCATTCTGTTGATCAGATCTGACATTTGTATTGTTTACCGTTTACCTGTGCATATCTTACTGAATCACGTTTATTATCACACCTATTCTGTTCTTTATTATAATTATCATTACCGTTGTTCCTCCTATTTTCGTCATAATCTCTACCTTTATTTTGATTATTAAAATTTCTACTGTCATAATTTTTTTGATAATTATTATTATACCCATTTTGCTGTCTATTTGCATAATAATTTTGTCTGTTGAAATTTTGGTCATTACCATCTGTTTGGTTGTATGTTTTTCTATTAAATGATTTATAATTTTTATTCCATCCCATATGTAGATCATCGATCACTCTCAAGTACTCATTCAAATCATCTAATGTCGTAATGCGTTGTGTAGTGATTACTTGGTGGATGCCATCAGAAAAATGTCTTGCTAGATATTTAATAATTTCATTTTCTGTCAAATTTGGCTCTAAGAATTTAATATTATACATTTTACGCATGACATAATTTTCCCTAGACATACCACTATTTTCTGAATATTTTCCATTAAATAAATTGAAACGAATTTTTTCCTGACAATGTTCAGACCAATACTTTTTTAATAATAACTTTTCAAATTCTTCTAAAGTTTCAAATTCAGATTCTACAATTTGATACCAAATTTCAGCTTCACCTTTTAATGAATTTTGAATTTCACGTTTTAAATTAAAATTAAAATTTATAGATTGTAGATATTGCCTTAAACGTTTTAAAAATACTTTTGGGTGGATTCTGGAATCACCATAGAAATGATTTACCAGTGTATGATGTGGTGTAGCATATGTGTTAAGTATAGGTGTGTATGTGTCCTTCAATATCTTCGTATTCTGTTCGATCTTACCATCCTGTTCTTTTAATTGTGTTTTGATTATATCTTCTTGTTTTTTCATGCGTATATCTATTTCATTCATACCATCTACTATAACATGTTCTACTTCTACTCCTACTTCTTTTTTAAATTCACTTATCTCTTCATAAACCTTTTCTACTTTTTCTTCTACCTTCTTAATTTTCTGGTCCACTTTATTGTGTAACTCTACTACACTCGTTTCCAATTTCCTATTGTTCTCATCCATTTTTTTGTTCATATCTTGTTTGCTTTCTTCAAATTTATTGTCCATTTTGTTGTTGCTTTCTTCAAATTTATTATTCATGTCTTGTTTGTTTTCATCAAATCTGTTCGCTATCATGTTCATTAATTGTATAAATATATTATCATTTTTTGTTTGTTGGGATGTATCACCTTGTCGAGAAGTTTCTGTTGTTTGATTTTTATTCTCAATTTTTGTTTGTTTTCCTGATCTTAATTTCATACAAATACCACACAATTAAGAATTAATACTTTATATACCCTTAATAAATGAAATTGTTATTGAATTTTAAAACTGTGTACCACAATCGACAGTTCACAAACTTTCACCAAGACTACACACTTTATCAAATCAACAATTTTAAATTCGCCACGCGTTGGGCGCCAAATGTACTGTTCTATTATTATTGAACTTCTACTAATCAAACTTTAACTTGTTTATTTCCAATAGATAAACCAAGAGATCAAATTAAAATCTCTTACCTTTTGATCCGAAAGTATGTCAAATTTATTTAATGGGCCGGCTAGCTTATCTTTTCCTTCAGGAGCAGGTTCAAATTCAGTTCCTGTTTTAAAATGAAATTTTATTAAAGTAAAATTTTTAATCTGATATAAGTAATTTATTTTCTTTGATATTTAGATAATTTAGCAGTTTTATAACAGGTTCGAAAGTCTAATACACTATTTAAATTTTAATATACAACCTTGTCCAAAATTAAACACACAAAAACTTTCCTTCTTCGTAGCTACACTCTCCTCTTTCCAAATCCAACAATTCTCCTTTCATTAATTCTTCACCTTATCTCGTCCTTATCTCCTCTGCAATTCCTATCCACAATAACACCTCTTTCTTCCTATTTGCAGTCTATTTTTACTCTTCTTCGTTGATCTTCACAATTTCTGACTTTTTTAATTCAATTTCAAATTATTCCTCTCTTTTATTATTTTTTCCCTTCACTCTCTAATTTTCACTTGTTCTTTTTTTCCTTAAATTTGTTTTTCCAATTTTACAACCTCTCTTTTATCTGTTGTTTGTTGTTCTATATCACTAAATATCAAAGTACCCAAAATAAACAAAACAAAACAAAACACCATATGAATTTTGATTAATTTCATTCCAAACATAACCCAACTTAAACCTCCTTGTCTTTCTCCAGGAAAACATTTACCAACTATAAAAATAAAATTTCCTACTTAAAAGAAATGTCATAATGACTTAAATGTCAGAAATTATTTCAACTACAACTTAATAACCACTAACATAGATATCAGTATCAAACTTACTGTTGACATCAATAAAAACTTAAAAACTATTATAATAATAATAATAATAATATAAGTTTATTTAAGATAATATACAATACACAATATATAGAATGTACAATATACAATGTATAGATATAAAATACACAATATAATGATATATAAAAAGTAATATATGAATGGCGTATAAAATGTATAAACACCTAAATAAACTAGGGTAATCACAGAAGCAGCAGCAGATTGCTGCTGCTTGTGCGTGATTTTACATATACATAGCAAGTAATTTAAATAGACAATAAACAGAAGCTGACGTGTAATTTTATAATGTTTTCAGTTATTTAATTAGGTATATAGAATTTTTTATTTTTTTACGATTAATATATTATATCAAATGGCATATTTTGGATAATTATTATTTTTTGCTGGGATTATTTCTCTGGTTAACTATATTTTGAAACCTAGTTCGATCAGTATTTAGAAGCCATATTTTTACATTTTTTTTGAATTTTTTGAATTTGTCCATACTTTTAATATTTGTTGGTAGAATTTCATATAGACGAGGTCCTAAGTAGTTACAGTTTCGTTGACCTATGGTTTTGTCACATCGGGGCATGATATGACTGTGTTGTTTTCCTCGTGTATTATAATTGTGACGAATAGGTTCTATGTTTATTTTATTTTTTCTTATATTCAGTAACATATTTAAACAAAACAGTTGTCGAATATCCAGAACGTTGTTTTCTTTATATAGCTTATCACTAGGGTAAGTTCGATTTTTACCAAAAATTGTTTTTAGTATCCATTTTTGTATGGAATTTAGCCTTTCCAGATGGTTATCGCTTACTCCTCCCCAGCCTACAATACCATATGAAAGCTGTGATTGGACCAACGAGTAATAAAGAATTTTTAGCTGTGGTTCGTTTAAGTATTCTTTAAGAAGTTTAAATCTGGTAAGTAGTCCTCTGACTTTTTTTATAATATTCATTACTTGTAGATCCCACCTTAGATGTCTGTCTACAGTAATGCCTAGGTATTTTATAGACTCAGCTTCTGGTATTTGCACGTCTTCATTAATTTTTAGTGGGCCAATATCGGGTAATGTGTTAGTGTAGGAGGTGAACGGTAAATATTTGGTTTTGTCACAATTTAAGGTTAGTTTGTTGTACTGGAACCATATTTTTATTTTTTTAAAGTCGGTCTCTGCTTCTCTTTTTAGAGTTTCCCAGCTATTTCCGGTGTATAAAACAGCAGTATCATCAGCGAAACTTAATATTTTACCAGTGGAATTAATGGATAGTAAACTGTTGATATATATTGTAAATAGTAGTGGTCCCAATACCGTTCCTTGCGGGACTCCGAATGTTATTGTTCTGGCACTACTAATAGTACCGTCAATCTCCACATACTGTTCCCGATCGGATAAGTAACTTTTAATGAGGTTATACATTTTTCCCCGAAGTCCATAGCATTTTATTTTTTCTAAAAGTTTTTGGTGGGACACGGTGTCAAAAGCTTTAGATAGATCAACAAAGATACATAAAGCAGGTGTTTTTGAGTCTAGAGCTCTATATATTTCAGATGTTAATTTATGAATTGCATCTTCAGTTGACTTTCCCTCTCTGAAGCCATATTGGTGATCCGAGATTATATTGTGGCGATTTAAAAATTTCAGAATTCTGCATTTTAATATTTTTTCAATAATTTTGGCGATATTAGAGATAAGTGAGATTGGCCTGTAGTTTATTATTTCTAGTTTGTCTCCACTTTTATAAAGTGGTTTAATGAGACCAACTTTTAGCAGTTTAGGGATGCATTCAGTTTCAAAGCATCTATTTATTAGATATGTTATTGGAGTGGCAATTTCTGTTTCTACTTTTTTTAATACTTCCGTGCGAATGTTATCAAGACCAGGAGATTTTTTTAATTTAATTTAATTTTAATAACTCTAAACAAGTATTAACATTCTAAAACACATACCTTCCTGATCTTTAGCTAATTTAAATAAACTGGCTATTTAAGGTTAAAATTTTAAAATTTAAACTTGGGTATGCAGTCGTGTGGCACAAAAAATTAAAGAAAACTCTTTATTTCTGTTCAAGCTTTCGAGGCTTTATTGTGTCTTCATCAGGAACGGATATTTTGAGGTTATATAGAAGTTGCACATGTGAAACAATTTTTCAAAAATATGGACCAACACTTATCATTAATAGTAGTTAACAAACTTACAAGTTAAAAATTATTTAAAACATAGATGGATGTCAATTGATAAAATAAAATTGTTAAAAACATTAAATTTAAAAGGGATTTAAAAAAGCATGGTATCCCGAAGGGATCCATCTTGTATCCAATACAATACAATCTTGTGTCAATACAAGATGGATCCCTTCAGGATACCATACTTTTTTAAATCCTTTTTAAATTTAATGTTTTTAACAATTTTATTTTATCAATTGACATCCATCTATGTTTTAAATAATTTTTAACTTGTAAGTTTGTTAACTACTATTAGTGATAAGTGTTGGTCCATATTTTTGAAAAATTGTTTCACATGTGCAACTTCTATATAACCTCAAAATATCCGTTCCTGATGAAGAGGCACTAAAGCCTCGAAAGCTTGAACAGAAATAAAGAGTTTTCTTTAATTTTTTGTGCCACACGACTGCATACCCAAGTTTAAATTTTAAAATTTTAACTATATATATATATATATATATATGTTGTTTTTTTAGATTTTCGCAGGTGTTAAATAATAATAATAATAATAATAAATGGTCTTTATTTTTACTTCAGCGTAGTTCAGTTAACAATTGTTCTTACAATAAACTGAAGAGAAACAAATAATTAATAATTCTTATTTATAGGTATTTGGATGGATGGATGAAAAATGATTTTCTTAAAGAGACTCATAATTTTCTCTTAGAAACACTTTGATTTTATTTTTAAAAGCTAACTCTGTTAATTTTTTAAATTCATCAGGAATTTTATTATATACAGAGGCACCTACATAAGTGAATGAATTTTGAAATAATGCCGTCTTATGCGGAGGTATTCTACATTTAAAATTATTCCGTGTATTGACACCATGTATTGCTGAGTTTTGAATCAAAATGTCACATAGGTAATTCGGTGATTTATGTGTAACCATAGAATGTACAAGGTTTGTATAATGTACCATTACTCGTTGCTTCATTTTGAGTCAATGTATATCTCGGATCTTATGTGACACATGTTCCCTTTTTCTCAAATTAAAAATAAATCGAATGCAACTGTTTCGCACTTTCTGTATACTGTTAGAGGTCATCAGATCTAAACACGGGCTATATACCACATCACAGTAATTAAATATCGATAGAACCAAACTTTCACATAACAATATTTTTAACGTATTGTCTAATATTGATTTGTTCGCATATAAACACCGTAAACTGCAATAGGCTCGCCTTATCAAATTTGCTACGTGTTCCTTAAACCGTAAGTTTTCATCTAAAACTAAACCGAAATTTTTTTGGCTACTTACAACTGGCAGCTCAACATCGTTTACTTTAATATGCACATCATTTTGCACCTCTTGTGTTTTACTTTTGGGACCAAATACCATGACACGAGATTTATTAGGGTTTATTAGCAGATGGTGACTTTCAGACAAAGCTACTAATTGATGCAATTCATTGTTAATAATATTTAAATTTTCCCTTAAGCTATTTACCGAAGTTGATATGTATATTTGAGTATCATCTGCGTAACTGTGGTACTGACATTTGTTTAAGGTTTTAGTAAAATCTGCACAATATAAAATGAAAAGTAAAGGACCTAAGACCGAACCTTGAGCTATTCTCTTGCGTAGGAGTTGAGATGAATTTCCCTTGATACATACTTTCTGCATTCTTCCATTTAAATAGTCTTTTATTAAATTAATTGAATTGCTGTCAAAGCCATAGTATGAAAGTTTAGCACACAACAGTTCATGATGTAAAGTGTCAAACGCTTTACTGAAATCTATCATTACGAGTATTGTCAAATCAGATTTATCCCATATTGAAATTATGTCATTTGTAAGCTTTAATAGTGTAGTGGTGGTACTATGATGTAGTCTGTAACCAGACTGAGTTTCCGGCAATAATCCTTTTTGGTTAATATATTCTCTGATTTGATGACACATTACTTTTTCAATTATTTTAGAGAGCAAGGGTAATACACTAATTGGCCTTATATCACCAAAAGACAAAGGATTTTTTACTTTCGCAATAGGTCGTACTATTGCTTTTTTCCATAAATGTGGGAAAGAATAGCTTGTTATAATGAAATTAACAATGTGTCTTATATAGGGTATTAAGTAAGGAATACAAAATTTTAACATTTTCAAGGAAATGCCGTCCTCGCCTATAGAATTTGAGCGTAAACAATTAACAATTTTTTCAATATCTTTATTCGAGACAGTTTTAAATTTATATTTTGTCCCAGCAGCAATGTTTTGATGTAAATTTGTTTCATAATACTCTTTTAAATGATTTATATCTATATCCGGTACATTAACATTTAAAAAATAATTGTTCAGTTCATTAGGCTCTTTTAATTCACTTGGTATATCATAACTTTTATTTTTCTGTGAAATATTATATGTACGAAGTGTCTCCCACAATTTTTTACTGTCTCTGGATTTATGAATTTGCCTGATATATGCTCTTTTTTCTTCCCTAATACATGACGTTGTAAAATTTCTCATTACTCTATATTCCTCCCAATGGGCAGGTTGTTTTGTTCTAGTAAATCTAGTGTGTAATTTATTCCTCTCTTTTATCATCAAACGCAGAGGATACGTCAACCAAGGTGCCTTTGCTTTTGTTATTCTGATAGTTCTTAAAGGAGCATGTAAGTTAAACAGATCTACTAATGTATTTGACATAAATTGAACTTTACTATCAACATCTGGCAACATATATATATAATCCCAATCGACATTATAAAGTGACAGCAAAAACTCGTTATAATCAAAATGTTTAAAATCACGATAGGTGTAATATTTTGGACAAGGTTTATCTACAAATTTTAAATCTGCATAAGTTAACCTATGATCTGTAATCCCGTGCATTTCGTGTACTCCAGTACTACTAAGTAGTTCCTCGTCACTAATTAATATTACATCAAGTAAACTTACACCTGTCCGAGATGAAGTGTTATTGTACTTCCGCGTGCTCTCCCGCGTCGATGGTCGACTCCTCCAGGAGTCACGGTTGTCTGAACGACGTTTCGGCAGAATCTCGTCTGCCATCTTCAGGTTCTCACTGAAAGCTGCCTACTACTGCTCCTCGTTGCTCGAACTGAACTTAGTTTTTGATTTTCACTTTGTTCTGTGAAAGAATTACGTTTATAAAAGTTATAAGCGTATTTTTAATTTTGTCTTGCGTTTTACATTAATTTGCCCAGGCGCCACCTATGTTTGCATAAGAAAAATTCAGCGGTATTGAACATAAATCTTATTTTCCCAGGCAGCATTTTCCGTTAAGCGGAAAGTTGACAAGTAAAAGAAACCAGCTGTCAAAAGTTACAACTTTAAAGGCAGTTACAGAATAGCTGGCCGTATGACTTAAAACGCATGACTCAAGGCGTAGAATTGAGATGTAAAAGGTCATATTACACAATGCTTTGTTATGTCCTACTGCAAGCCAATCATAAACCATTATTGTGATCCTTAATATATTAGTTTTTGAGGTTAAAATATTTTTTTTAGCTTTCCTGCTGTTTAATAATGATCACTGTGATCAGTGTGTTATAAATTATCGATGAAACAAAACAATAATCCACAAAGTAATCTGTTTTCTCTCTATAAAACACAAGCTTTTATCATCTCACAGAAGAGGACGAGAGCCATCTTTTCTATGGTGATCTGTCAATTTAGTGAGAATTCTGATTGGTCGAAGTTCTTACGGCGAACATAAGAATTCAACAATACAGAAATATCCAACATTCTACACAAGCTCTTATGCCTTATGTGTATATTGTGTAAAGGAACATTTGAAAGTACATGTTGGTTATTGTTTATGTTTTACGTCATACGGCTTAAGTCTTATGTCAAGCCATTCTGTAATGGCCTTAATGGTATAAGGTGCATAAACAATTACAAAAATACTTATAATTAAAATAAAATGTTATTGAAACAACACAAGAAAATGAGAATACCTTTACACAGGTATTTATTGAGGTCTTTATTGTTAAAAGTGATCGCACTATACCTTTTTTCTACTCCCTTATGTAAATTTGCTGCTTTCCGTACAGTCTGTAGAATGGATAAGTGGGCCATTCCAGTTAACTTAACGGATATATTTCATATATGTTCTAGGATGGATATGAAATCGACCAATCACAGTTCTAAGTAAATAGGCAACTATTCGTTTTAAAAAATTCAGGTTAGTGCGTAAGCTGTCAAAGTAATTGTCAGTGTGTATTCGCGCAGTTTGAGCTAGAAAATAATTTAAAATGAGTGATTCCAGTGAAGAATCGATAAACGGTATACCACCTAAAATTTTATTGAAATTATTATATACAGACAAAATTTTAGAGATATATTATGACAAAAAAAAGTAGCTATATGTGGGGATTGAACCTATGATCTCTTGCATTTCAATTCAATTCAATTCAACAAAGATTTATCAAAATTAAAAGCATACAAACAGCTGCCTAACCAGAGCCTGCCCCGGGACCGATCATGCAACCACCGCGCTGATGCGGTCGCGAATTGCAGGATCGGCCGGAACAGATCTGGGTCGGCGAAAACAAAAATGAATAACAACTAACCTAAGCACCTTTTGTAACAAGCAAATAAAATTAGGTAATACTATTTGAACATAAAACAATAAAGATTTTTAAAACTACACATATTTTTAATAATTGGCTCACTGTAACACTTTTTTAAAAATTTTGTAGTTGACGCAGATACCTTAATCTAAACGAGGCACCTTCTGCGAAATTCATGAACGCCGAGCTGCACATGGCTGGCCTAAACTTTTGGCTTTAATATTTTTGATTTTAAGAATGTTTAATTTATTTGATATTCGTGATGAGAAGTGAATTTAGAAAAACAAAAATGTACAAACAGAAAACAAGAAAAAACAACAAACAAAAGGACACAAACAGAAAGGAAGAGGGGGACAGGAAAGATTTAAAGATAGTCAAAAGGTATGAAATATTAGCAAAGGTGGATAGGGTAAGCGGAAGTTATAGTTGGTGAAGCTTGGCTACAGAGGTTGCCGGAAAATCGGTAACGTCTGGTATGGTAAGGGGTGTTTAATCAGAAATGGGGCATTATGCTGTCTAATTTGTGTTATGTGTCTTGTTAGCGGACTACCGCCCAGCTTGAATGCATAGAAGTTTTGAGAGATGCGTTGGACGTAGTGCATATTATCCATATCGCACGCGAAAGATTGAGGCACTCCGCCTACGGCGTCGTGCTCAAACTTCTTTCTCGTGCGATATGGCTATCATATCCACTCTTGTTGCACAAACTACTATTTACGTTGTGTGAAGTTCTAACAAACGCCGAATTTATGACTCGAAAACTTGTCTCCTGTCCTGGACGTCTCGCTAGGAAAATTTTACCTTCGCCGCTGTTGAACTGAAGTTCAAGTTTGAAGTATTGATAAATAAACCCACTAAACATAAAAACATCGCAGGTTTGAAACATTCATGATATTTTGTTGCAATGTGAAGTTGTACACGAAGTAGTTTTTATCGTTTTAGTAACCTCTGAGCATCGTTATATGTCCTGGAACATAACAACTTTCTTGTCATGAAACATAATGAATGTTTCATTTAAAAACTTGTTGCATTCTTAGAATGACATAAGGATGTAATAAAGATTATTAGTATTAACTTCCTAGATACGTTTGTTCGAGACGTTCCTATTACATCTCCTAGAACATTCTCGAGATGTTTTAGAGAAACACAAAGTTGCTTCACTCTGTACTTTGTTAAGAGGTATTTTTAAATCGAGAGATACATCTTCTAGAACCTGTTTCTATATATTTTAATGAGGTTATTATAACATTTCTGGTACAATCCAAAAACTGTCATCATTACTTACCTTTGTAGACATTATTTCGAGGGTCCCAATTGATATTTTAAGACACTACTACCTAAATAAAGAAGTTTTGCGAAGAAAAATTTAAATTTGAAACTTGTGAAAAAAAGTTGAAGTATGTTGTTGCCTACTCTGGGTATTTTGTAGATGACCTGAAAAAATTTCGAATTTAGTCAATAAATATTGATTTTCTATGAAGTTGTGACGTTCTGAAAATTACGTAATAAAAATTAATCCAAATTTCAAAATGTCACAACTTTATAAAAAAAAAAACAATATTTATTAACGAAATTTCACGCCTGAATCTGAAAATTTTGTAAATTTTTACAGGCCATCTACAAAATACCCAGGGTAAGCGACATTTTTCTACCTTTTTTTTGTATTTCAAACTCAATTTTTTTCTTCACAAAACTTCTTCATTTAGTCTTGGTGGTAATGCCTTAAAATATCAATTGGGACCCGTACTGTGTATATCACCTAAATCTCGCCAACCGCCGCTGGTACCAACAATGGTGAGATTTTACCCATTTACATGTTAAATACACATTCCAGAGATCAAGTTTTGAGGTAAATTAAAGGGACAAAAGTTTATTTTGATATGTAAAATTGTATTTTAAAAGTTTTCTACAAAAATTTAAAAATTGGTTATAAATATTTAAAAAATTTCAAAATAACTTATAAATGGGTAACAAAGTTGATACGTGAGTTTTGGTATGGATGTCACAAAAATAATTCTGCATTACTTTTATGCTATTTGGTTAAGGTAGAATCACAGATGGAAAATAAATTTTAAAAATAAAATTTTGACATATCACAATGGAAAGAATTAATATAATTAACCTCTTAATCCTCTCAGAAATTGACTTCGAGAATGTGCAATCCAGTCTTTCCCATCCATCGAGTAAATAGGTGAACCCCTACAATTTGATACATCAGGCACAGGATGGGTGAATAATTCACGATTATAATTTGCTAAATAAATTAAGGACATGACATTAACTTTATGTCAACATGCCTTAAAAAATATATTTTTTATTATACCTGAATTATAATCTCTATTTTTTAAACTAAAAAGCGTGCAAAATTGGGCCTTTAAAGCACTAGAGCTTTAAAGTTGCTTAGGTAACAAACAATTTTAAACAATGATAAACACACAGGTAATCAGAACTATCTTTTTCGCCGATTAACAGCAAAGTACTAATTTTGCTGACTAATATCAATCAGCAAAGTGTCACTTTCCCTGCCTAGGCGGGAAAGTGAGCACCTTCCTGCCTAGGCAGGGAAAGTGACACTTAGTTTCCATGGTAACCAACTAGTAACAACTGCGATTTTTATTGAATTTATTACAACAAAAATAGAGAGATTGAGAATTGTAACAATTTCATTATTTTAGAATATATTTAAATAATCGACGAAAAAATTATATGTTCAACTCAGCAACAAAATAGATTGACTGCCTTGGCTGAGTTCCTAGCCGAGCGTAGCGATTATCAGCCGCTGCAGTCAATCTACCATTTTGCTGCCTAGTTAAACAAATAACTATTATTTAGTTAAATGAATATGAATCGTAGTACAATTGGGGTTGTTTAGATTTCTCGGGGATTAATCGCTGTTCAGCTTGTTCGGCTAACATTCTAATCTCGGACGAAATATCTTCGTTTTCGTTCATTTGATAATTCATGAACACAAAGTCGAAACAAACTTCACAAATCGACAAATTTATAATAAAAATGTACATAGCAACCAAACAAAAAAATTGTAACCGTCTCTATGTTACCAATTAAAAATGAAATTCAGAGATTACCTTATAAAATGAATCTATATAAATTAATTTTTCAAATTTTTACTTTGCAGTGCAGGTATAATAAAAAATAGCTTATAATACACAAGTATAAGTAGCCTTTAAAGCAATTACTTCTTTAGGAACCCGTTCGTGCTTTAAAGGGTTACTTATACACTTGCATTATAATACAGGGTTACTACAAAAGAATCATCGGGTTTTAAAAAGATATATTTCAGAAAGTATTACAGTTATAATATTGAATAACACGTTGCAAGAAAGGGAAAATGTCCAAATTTTTGAGCACATCATTACAAATATTCAATGTGCCCTTCTTGCGTCACATGTTCAAACGATAGTCCAGTTCAGCCGATATACGTTGCAGTGTGTCCCGATCGATGCTGTCCACGACAGTAGTAATGCATTATCGGAGTTCATCCAGTATTGCTGGCATTGGTGGTACATTTAAACCATATCTATGCCAATGAGGCTGGAATCTTGCTGGAATATGAAGTAATCAGAATCTTCCATCAGTTGGGGAAATAACCACAACTGCATCATATTTAGGTAGGATGTACTACTCATCACAGTGTTTTCACAAAACAAAAAGACCCATACACTTTTGTTTTGGATACTGCACACACACATTTAATTTTGGAGAATCCCTTTCATGTTGCAAAGTCATAAATGGGGATTTTTCGTGCCCCATATCTGAATGTCGTGACGGTTGACCTTTCCACTTAAATGAAATGTCGCTTCGTCGCTGAATACCAGACCACTTAGCAAATTTGTCATCCTCCATTGCCTGGCACTACAAAAATTGGTCCGTATCATGTGGTCGTCTACTCTAACATACAAACGCTTTCTGCTGCATAGTAGCCATTTTGCCTACTGCATAACGTAGTGCCATCTGGACGTGTAAAGTGAAGTTCTCAAGCGTGCATTTTAAACTTGGACATTTTCCCTTTCTTGTGACATGTCATTCAATATTATAACTAATACTTTCTAAAATATATATTTTCAAAAGCCAATGATTCTTTTGTAGTAACCCTGTATACTATTATTGCAAAAAAATAAAAATGTAAGAACTAAGAAGTAATAATTTACATCGAAGTACATATTTCTATAAATAAACATAATTGTAAGTATAAAACTAGATATAAATGCTTACCATTTTTATTACTGAATGGCCGCATATTAATTAGACTCTCTTGCAAGTCTTTGCTTAGAGTGTCTAAGCCAATCCATTATTGTTTTTTCAAATTCTGGGTCTGTTACAGATGAGAACGGTTTCCGGATAGCATCTGAAAAAAGAGAGTAGAATAATAATGACAAAATATATGGGGCTTGTTTGTTACTACTTCTTAAAATTTGTATGAACAGGCAATCCTTTATGCGAAAATTGTTTTGGCCCGTCCAGGAGCATAGTAGGCACAATTTGTTATTTAGAATGACTTGCACGGACCTTCTAATGAAATCGGCATAATTTTTTCCTCTCGTCCTGATGAATTTATAAAACTAAAAGAAATGAAAATAAGAAGTTTATTATCAGAAATGCAAAATCAGAAGTAAGATTTTCTTTTATATTATATCAAGTCAAAATCACCCATCGGTTATTCTACTTATGGAACTTCATCGATGCCATCCATAGTCTCAAAAGTGGTCTATTCCCCAGTAAAATATAATGTTGTTCATTATTTTGGTTTATTTATTTTATGGAAAATGGTAGTTTGCCAACTTGCAAAACAAAATTTAGCAAATACAATAAACACTATTAGAATATGAACGTTCCGATTATTGAGATTGTTGATATAAACTATCTACATTTTGTTCAGATATGATTTATTATACTATACTTTAAGCCGGCTAGAACTTTAGCCAGTATTATAGTATCCTCTCTAAAGATTTAAGGTAGAATAGTATACACTGATAATAGTGTCGAAGTTCTAGCGGTCTTAAATTTTAGTATAACACCGCACATATGCTTTACTTATTACCAATTGTTCACCAGCTTCCACATCGTTCTTCAAAACATCTTCGAACTCGAGAAGTTCTTCGACTATTGTTAATGGTAGAAAGTTTTTTATTCTGTTTTCTTCTAAAACGTTTTCCTTATTTGTGTTCCCAGAGACTTCGCATAGGTAACTAAAATAGTAATTATTAACAACTGACAAAAATAATCTAAATCTATTTAATCCACCTTTATTCTATTAGTTATGGCACTAAATAAAATGTTACCCTCGAGCACGGGTAACAGCATTTCAAGAATATTTTATTTACTATAAACTCGTGCACAGGCCATTAGTGTATCTCTAAACCGTTGAAAGTCTCACTCAACATTTAACATTTGGTATACAAATTACATTTGCCTTGCCTCAAAATATTGCTGAATCCGTTTGAATAATATAATATGTGGAACATTGACAACGATTTTATGAATTAAGCTTAAATGTACACTTTCCTATTAAATACAGTATCTACTTATAAAATACTTACCATATCTACCAATAACTTGTTTGACTAAATACGAATGCCAATTTTTATCGGGTTCTATCCTTTTAATGATGAAAGTTCTTTGATTCTTACTTGGCCAATAAGAATAAAGATTTAAATATTTTTTGTAACACCAATTTGATGGTATAACAGATATTTCATGATGCCCATCGACATCGAACTCCAAGACTAAATACTAAAAATAAAGTACAAATTAAAAAAACGCTGCCAATTTGGAGATCAGAGCTCCCTCACAACAAAACTTGCCGTGGTGGAATATTCAATAATAGTCATTTTTGACATTTAAATTTTAATAAGTGTCAAATATCAAAAAATGAATGTAATCTATAATAGCAAATGGCTTGTTTTTTTCAAAAATTAACATACCTATACCTAATTTTCATATTATAAATTAATCTTTATGGATCAACGAAACAATAATATTATTAATCTTCATGGCCTTAAATAATATTTTATCCAATGTTACCAATTCTTTTTCTCCAGTTGAATTACTGACGATGCCACAGTGAAATTTTAACGATGAACATGGTAACTCATAATAAGGTAGCAGATCTAAAAACTTTTCACATTGGAAATAAATAATTTCACCCTTTAAAAATATCTTTTGAATTTTAACAGCACCACCATTTTTTAAGATACAAAAGCAATTCGGTTCCTTGAAAGTAAACAGCATATTTTTATAATTTATGCCATTATGCCATTAAAAAATTTTCTTCGAATTTTTCGAAACCAATTTCTTTTAATTTTAAGCCTACTTTGGTAGGCTTTGAAATTTCCACGACTTCATCATCAGTGACATATACCTCATATTGATGTTGTCTAGATATAAATTGAACAAGAGGATGATTACTCTTCTTTAAAGTTTTTTTAATGTACGACATATAGTTTTCAAATTTAAAACAACTAAAATTATCCAATGGTCCAAATATTCGAACATCGTTACATAAATGAATTAAATTATGGATGCTATGATTAACATATTCTTCACCATAAATATCACCGAATTTTTTAACAAAATAAATTAGTAACTGTTCAGCATACTCGACATATTTCTCATTATATGATAATTCTTCAGAGACTAAAATGCGCATAGCACAGTGGAGAGTAATAAAATGTGATAATTTTGGTTCTTTTAAGACATCTTTTAGTGCTATCGGTCCATAGTATAGTAAAAATTGTCTGAATTATGTAGCCTTCCATCTGTCCAGTTCACTTAATGTTCTTGGTAGTCTTGTGAATTCTTTTAATGTAAACCTTCGATAGGTTTCTAAGTTTTTATTAATTATTTCAATATCTTCTTTAAAAAGTCTAACACCCTGCTTACCACTTATCCAAAATGTTAGTAGCTTTTTCATTACACCTAAACAGACTAAGTGCATGTAATCTAATGGGACTTGTGATACTAAACCAATATTTAATTTTGCTAGTGGTGTTGCTCCTTTGTGATAATCATCGTCGTCATCGTGTATCATATTTTTGACATTTTCATCTGTTCTAAGAGCTGCATGTAAATCTGGATATGTCATTCTGTTACGAATAGAGTCACCCTCGGCAGTACATTTTGTACAACCGAAGTATGCGTTGTGACTTTTCACATTCAAAATAAAAGATTTGGCAGGTGCATCGCACAATATCTTGGAAAGTTGTACTTGATAATTGTGATTCTTATATGTGAGGCCATCTTCCTCCAATTCTATAAATTCTTGAATAAAGAGCTTCAAATAATCATTAAGATCGGCAGGCTTACTCGTCCCATGATATATACCTACAGGAAAAGGTGGACTGCCTTTAATATTGTCTACATGACACAAAATTGGCCAGAATTGGCTGCTGCTGCTTTTAGTCAGTGGTAATCCATCAATATTTATGGAAATTTTAAGTTTTTCAACAGATTTATTCGGAGATTCACTGTGGAAATATTTTTTTAAAATGTGTAAAAGAGAGTTCTTTACCCCAAAATGATAATAGGAACCAGGATTCATTTGTACAATTTCACTTTTTTTGTTTTCATCAATTTTTAATAGTGTTCGACAATCTTTTGGAAGATATTGAAGGTCAAGGTCCGATTTTAAAATATTTAATAAGTCATTGAAACAATTTTGACTAATATTGTTTTTAACTGCCCAGGAAGTCAAGTGCCTTTTAAATTAAAGTTAAGATTGTTTTTATCTTGAGCAATAAATAAAGCGTCATCTTGAGAACTAGTAACCAAAAGAGAGGATTCTGAAAATGTTGGGTCTGATTCAAAACTTGCAGAAGGTCTACTTTGTAATAAACTTATAGAGGCTTCGGAGGGCATTAGTTTTTGATATTTACCAGATTGGACTGTACATGGTTCAGAAGTCGAGGGAATTTTTCTTTTATTCGAAAATTCTGCGTGTCTCTTTATTAGCCGTTTTAAATGACGACTTAAATAGGTACCATAAGGTTTTGATAATGTCTAAAAAGATAAACAACCTAATGTGAAAAACATTCATAGCGGCTAAGATGCAAAACTTCATAACAATCATTCACAAATTTTATGAGCCAGAAATATTCTTTTGCTTAAATCATGTAATAATAAAGTATGCTTTTAATAATATTTGTCTCATTTATATCTAAAGCAAAATACCTTACGAATTACTGCATTTTAAGCAAAAACAGTGAATAAAAAATCTTTTTTAAATATGACGTGCAAAATAAATTAATCCAAATTAAGTTGAAGCAAAATCGGCTTTTAATTTACTTTTACGACGAACATTAAGCACATTCAACGCATGAATCTATCTACAGTGAGTTATGAATTTTTCGTTCTACGAAAGCAATCCGATATACGTGTAAACAAGCATATTATTACTACGATCATTACGTTGCCTCCACATTATTTAAAAAATTTTAGGTAGAAAGCGTGGTTTAAAATCCATCCTTCAGTTGCTTGTAAATGTCTCATTTGAGTAATGAAGTGCGATTTCGTCGAAATAATAGTTGACAAACATTCTAATTTTTTAATTTAGCTGCCAAGAAAATATTAAGTTCTGCAAGGTTCAAAGTCACTGAATTCAGCCAATTTGTAATTGAAATAGCTATTTCATGCATCTTTGATGTCATCATCGTAATATTAATTTTTGTATTATTTAATAAAGATCAATTTAATATTCACTGATTTAATTTTTAGGCTAGGTTTTTTACATCGAAACAACAGTAAATTTATCAATATGGAACATAACCGGAATCTATGGTTCAATTAATAGTTGAATGCCCCTATTGAACGCTATAATTTATAAAAGAATTGCAGTTTTATTAATTAAAATTTGGGTTTGCATCTGCTACTCAGCAGCTAAAATTTGGGCACCATTGCGATGTTAGAACTTAAAACTCTTAATAATAATTGTTAGGTATAATCTCATCCATAATAATTTATGTAACAATGTAACAACAGGTGTGAAATTTAAGGAACGCAAGCCAAAAGCAAAAGCCGAACCACGCGAACGAATGAAAATGGAATTTACTAATTTACAAAACATTTGATGTTTGACGACGATCACCGACGATAATCAAATCAAATACACAAATCACACTGCCCGAAGGAGTCACGTGGTAATAATCTAACAATTAAATGCCTGTTGTTTAAATGAATGTTGGTACGTGCAAAGTACGTTCTGAATTTCAAATGACGATGTTATTTACAACGCTTTAAACATATTTATTTAATAGCAAATTTACAGAAAATGGATGTTTGTATCCGTATCCCATTAACGCAACAAGAATGTTGATCTATAAGGTATTTTGCGACATATTCTTATAACATTATTTTGACAATTTCAGTAACATTCGGCCATCATCACATAGACCGTTTAACTATAAGTGACTATAACGTCGTAAGTATCATTACAAAAGAAAGTGTATTTAAGTAAGTCACTTTAACAAAATAAGGATGTTTCCACAAATGTTATATAAGGAACAAACTAAAGATGTAATTTAATAACGTTATAAAGGATGTTTATAAAAAACATCCATCTTGTTACTTGTTAGCAACGTTACAGAATGTCCTTTTGATGTTTCATGTTTAGTGGGAAGTGTTTTTGCACTTTATTTATCGAAGCACTGAACTGAACTGAACTTGTGTCGAAGTACAATTTAATGATAAGTACACTCGTACTTTTATTAATGACTTCCTTTACAAAAATTTTAAAAAGGACAAATTGACTGAAACTATATTATTAATATTATATCAATTCATTTTTATTCAGAATTTTGACTTCTGTCACAACTGACAACTGGATTTAATTTTTATTTTATTTACTTTGTGAGGTTATGTAAAATTTGTTGAAGACAAAATTTTGCGACTATATCTCACAATTCAATATTTACCGGTCATGATTAAATTTTCGATGGTAACCAATAATTTTGGCATAATTGGAATCCTTGATATTTAAAATTATAAATGTTATTTTTAATAATTTGAGCTTATTTCCCTTTCTGATTACTCTACCGAAAATTTCTTTGTTTATTAATGATATGGATTTTTTCTGAATATTTTGCTACCCTACTTATAGTCTGAAAATGAAAATTAACGAATTTGTAAATTTGGAGGCTTTCTTAATAAAAAACTTAAAAATATTACTAAATAGGCACCCAACACCATTGGAAAACACAACTTACATGCTATTACACCTATTCTAATACTTATCAATCTTGCAAAGATTTTTATTTTAAAACTAACTAGCAATAAACAATTTTAGGCTGTGGACCCTAGAAAACTTCTACTTATCGATGTCCATGCACACACGTTTGGTGTCTACCTTTGCTATAGAAAGTCCATCATTTCTACTGTTAGCATCGTGCACAAATTCAAACCAATATGCTCTATTTTTCTCCACACATAGAAAGATTCACGGAATCGACCGAACTACCCTTAAAAATGTCTATGCCACACGTGAACAATCCCAGAGCTGTTGTGGTTAGTATTTTCATTATATTAATGTTAAAGTTCCAATATTAAAAGTTTTATATCTCACAACTACAACAATATATGACCAAATATTCATATTTCTTCTCTTATATTTTATTGAATATAATTGTTCCGAACCCTTTTTGAGTGTTATTTTTACCTCAAATTTATTAAATTGATCTTGCACAGTAATGTTTTAAGCATATTTAATTTTGATACTTATATATTCGATATTTTATTGAAGTTTTGTGAATTTCCAGGTTTGCCGTTACCTCGAAACCTCATCTAGAACTTGTGACCTTTTGCAGCCATACATGAATATAAAATCTTGTCCTGTAGCATCATGGTACCTACTCAATGGATATAGTTTTGTTATGAGTGACTTTTTATAGCTTTGGTGGATGATATGTTAAAGGTTATCAATGGTATTTCTGGTTATGCTTAATATTACTACATAAAAATTGTTACCTACTACTTTAAAGTTTTCTCAAGTTGTACGTTTAACAGCAAGCTATTTATATTTGTGAACCAAAAATGCATCAGTCATGCTCTGCAAAAACATATGTCCTGATAAAGCTGTTATTTAAATATTGAGTTTTGTATTTTTGGTAAAATATACGTATAAAACATCATTGTTTCTGTCTCTGTTTATATTTTCTTGTAAGATAATGTTTTGGGTACCACACACTCTTTCGCTGTGCACTAAATCTTTAGATTAGACAAAACTTTAGTCTCTCTCTTTAGTTAAATAACTTTTAATTTATTAGATTAGAAATTTAGAGCAAACTTTTTCCACTTTTTACGTTTTGGTATGTTACTTGAACGTTACAAATATGTGGTAAATATTGATATATATATATTATAATGATGTATACTTACTAAAATTAAATTGCTTGCGAATTCCTTAAGGGAATTATCGCCAAGAATGAATTGTATTTGAGGAGCAATATAGTATACACAATAATTCAATGGTTGTCCTCACTGCTTGTGGGACGGAGACTCTCTTCAGGGGCGAGTTCTTTGAATACTTACAGTTTTGGGTAGCAATCAAACGCACAAATAGGTAAAACAAATTTTAATATAAGCAAATAAGTGGCATTTACGATATTAATATGGAAAAAGGTAAAGAACAAGCGAACAAACAATTGAATTTTAAATGGTACATGCAGTGAGTAAATCAACAACTTAAAACTAACAATGTAAATAAATCAATGTGTACTATTGTAGTACGAGCTCTCTTAATATTTTTTAAAAGTGTGCACACTATACCTCGTGATTCCAGCGAAGTTTTCCTCGACCATCGATCCAATTTCCGAACAAACTACGGCGCTTCTTCTTCCCTTTCACAGACAGCTCCTTGGTTCCGCTATTTCTGTCAGTTGTCGGTACAATCAGTGCACTACTTATTTTCTATTGTGATGTTTTTGCGAAATTTTTTATTTGGATTTATTTTATTACTTTCAGGTAAGTTTATTAAACAAATTTAATTGAATTGCTTTATAATTATGATAACATTGAAATCTTTAAATATTTACATCAAATTCGCAACTTGTCAATTTTGACGTTTCTAAAAATTTTCTCAACCTTGAAAAATTGAATTTAAATTGCAGAGCAAAACGAAAATGCGTCTGTCTTCTATAAAATTGAAAATTACTCTCCTTTGGCATTTTTTCCATAGAAACGGTAAATTTGAAGGATCTTGGCCTCCTATAATTGACACATTTTTAACTGTCGTATTCTTTTTTTGCGTTTATTTAGCTTATTTTTGAATAAATTGGATTTATTTTAGCTGAAGGCTCTTTATTTTTGTGTCCTGAACGATTTGATATGCAATTTAATACTCTAAAAGTCTTTTTTAAACAATTTAAATTTTTGACTATTTTCTTATATTCTACTTAAAATTAGCTATTTATACCACTTATATTGCTTGAAACACCTTGCTTACATACTATTACAACCTATTCTATACCTCTAGTAGCTACAAAGCCTGATTTCTTAAAATTAATTAATAATGTTTTTCTAGGGAGTGTCATACCCCAAACTATGTCCACAACTTTTTTAATACACAGTCTCTATCTATGAAATATACCGCAAAACACTCACTGAGACCTGTGGATTGAATGTCTATTACATTTGAAGTTGAGCAAATATTTTGTGTGAATTTTACTGGTGAAGCTACGCTTCTCAAGTCACCTGCGCATAAAATGTCCAGAAAAACTACTAAATGTCCACGTAGTTTAAGAGCTGCTACACACTACATTTGGTCAAGGTTTGTACCTTTAAAGTTCTCAAATAGTTTTCTTAAATTACTAACTCACTTTTTTGTAAAGTTCATAATAACACTCAAATGTCAAAATTTCTAATTTTTTTAACAAGTTTTTTCCAAATATTTTTCTTCAAACCAGGCCTGTGGCCTGTTTTTTACTTTTAATAGTGTTCATTCACTTAGTTTAATGGATTGTGTTATTTACAAAAGGTATTTATTCGAATAATTTGTAATAATAATATTTGTTTCAGATCTACCGTTTCTCTGCGGTGGCAAGAAAGGACTTGGATCTTTATTTCACTAATTGAGCTGAATTTCCATATCCAGAAGCAGCGTATGAGTACTTCAATGGAGTTTATATTTAGTTTTTCCCATTTTGGGCTTTCACTACCCCTCTGTGGGATATGATTTATAAAATACTTAGTCACATTTTATTATAATTATTCTATTTTACATAAATTTTTAAGGTGCATTTAGTTTTGTTTTACCCATTTGCAACGTTATTCATTTTTAAAGTTTTATATTGAACATGTAAGTAGGGATGACCTGAAAATTTTGTAAAATAAAAGAAAATGTAAAATTTTGATTTTTAATAAGACATTTGTGGTATTTTGTACCAGTATATGTTTTTCCTTTAGGATGTGATTTTTTTGTTTGAATTGATACTGTATTACTGCGTAAATACCATAATATTTCATATATACATATATATTGTTGTGATATCCACATCCAACAAACAGCAGCACAGGTTGGTGAGCTGCCAAAATGAATAGAAACTATTGTACAATAAATTAACTGAACATAACTTGAACTCAGTGTGAGCTGTTAACATGTTTTGTAGAATATACTTAATGTTTAGTAACCATAATCAAAATTTTAATAATCAAATTTACAAGGACAAATAAAATCCCAACAATTAAAATATGTTAGTATACTTTATAGTAAACAAATGAGAAACATATACGTATATGAAAGATAAACATGAACAATTTATTTCTCTAGAACTAGCATCGAGGAGTCATAACTAGAACCCTCAAAGAGAACGTTCACGAAGTGTTAAGTAGCAAGAACTACCAAAATAGTAATTTTAACTAGTGCATAAATATGAACAAATATTAGTTAATCAAAGGTGATCAATTTAAGGATACTTACCTAAAGATTATTCGTAGTGGCGATGATTCTAGTTGAGATGTGTATTTGGTTCTCACAAACATAAATAGTGCATAGGACATGACAAATAAAAGATGCTCTCGCCATAACTTCACATTGAATGTTAATGTTCAAGTTAATTTAGCCATGATGAAACATAATACACCGCAAAACATGTTTAATGACATTGCAAATAATTTTATGTTTTTGAAGTTGGATTGCAAACCAATGTTCCTTCCTAAAGGTTTCAATAAATACTGTATTAGTTTAAGTCGTTAAATTGTTTGATAAATATTATAGAAAGTAAGTAGGGAGGTCAATGAAGGTTTTGAATCGAATTTAGTTCATAGGATATAGTTTTAATAACAAATTTTTATAAAAATTCAAATAGTTTCAAGTTTAAAATTTATTGGCATAAATCTTAACAAATAGCATAGCAATAGAAAGGTGAGAACATGGTAAACCCAATTTTAAAATTATAATTTATATACAAAAGGCATTTTCAAATTATATCAATAATACGAATTGTAAAATAAAAATTGTAAAAATCAATATAGTAAAAGGTGTCATCCTGACATTTTTAATAAAAAATTTGCGATCAAGAAATCAGTTTTTCCTCGGTTATGAAAGGAGGTGCATCTGTGTCAAATAAATTTGCATTTGCCTTAATTTTCAATAAAATTTAAAGAGGAATGAAAAACAAATCACTATAAAGAAATGTGAGAACTGAGAGACAAAAAGTAAGCATTGGAGGAATAATTTCTTGATAAATATTTTAATAAATTTTTGAGCATTGAAAGGGTTCAAGGTAGGTACGTGTACAAAAATGTCGTACTTTTTACTAATAAAAGTTGCTGAAAATTTCAAATTTGAAAGCTATTTTTCGTAATTCATAAAGGACAAAGTTGTACTTACTTGTAAGTCATGTAATATGTAATCCAGTAATAAAAAGGAAAAAGTGCATCGAAAAATTATCGCAATAACATTAGCCGTCATCATTCGTCACATTTCGTATGGAATTGATTGGGAGAACTGAAGACCAACATATGAAGCAGGAACATCTATACGATATCCGGTAAGCTGATCGATCAGTTCGGTAAATTTAAATTTCATTTTAATTCTTTAAAAGTACTTAATAATTTATAAAACTTTCCATCAGAAAGAGGCCATATTCATGAATCTCGATATAATTATCGATTTCAAAATACATATTTAGCGTAAGTTATTTAGCATAAGTTTTCTTTACTATAAATTTACCATTTGTGTCACATGTTTAAGGGAAAATCAATACTCATTCATTGCCTTCAAACCGTTTGTTAATATATCTAAAATTGTCACAACTGTTGGTATTTTATTTCACTTGAAATATAATTTAAATTGTAATTCCACATGTGTATTTTAAATGAGCAATTTAGGAACCGACACCCTGGGAGAGAGATAGACTGCACGGGTAGTCATGACTCATGCTGATTTTAAAGTTTGTTTATATTGGTGCAAGAAACTCATATCATCAAGTAATAATTATTCATTTTGGTAGTCAACTAGGCTACCTGGCGCCCACATATATCTCGTATATAAAATTCAATTTATCACAACTGGGTTTATTTATTTTGTGTGCCAATATATAAATAACAATACAATATATATATATATATATATATATATATATATATATATACAAATATATATAATGTTGTTGTACAACAGCACTTCATTTAACACCCGCGTTAACCTAAAAAACAACATATATATATATATATATATATATATATATATATATATATATTGTTTTTTAGGTTTTCGCGGGTGTTAAATGAAGTATTATTATACTTCCGGGTGCTCTTCCGCGTCGAAGGTCGACTCCTCCAGGAGTCACGGTTGTTTAAACGACGTTTCGGCAGAATCTCATCTGCCATCTTCAGGTTCTCACTGAAAGCTACCTACTGCTACTCCTCGTTGCTCGAACTGAACTGACGTTCCCCGTGTAGTGAGGCTCCTTATATATTCTGCCGTCTAGGGAACGCCTGCGCGTCTGGCTACGTGTTATCGGTGACCCCCCCCCCCTGTGGCTGGCGTAGTGAGCGCCTGAGCCAACCCGACAAGTGGCTTCGCTGAAACGTCACGCTCCACGTGACTTCTCGCTGGTGGCCGGGCATCCTCGTGTCCAATCGGTGTCACATAATGCCGTGGTTCTCCTTAATTGGTCAGCGCTCGGCACTGACTCGTCGTGATAGGTCCATTTCAGCAGGTTGCTGTGTTTCTTCACAATTTGTCAATACTTGAACGTACCTCCTCGTGATTGGTTCGTTCCCGCTGGACGTCGTGTGTTTTCGGTTATGTATCTGCCCACAAGAGCAAGCTTCCAAGAATTTGGAAATCTCTGCATATCAACTCGTTTATTAAGATTTTGTAGTTTTTTCCGATCTCTATGGCCTCTCTGGTAATCCTTAACCTATAATGCTCGATATTAGCTACTGTTCTGGTGTTCTTGTGTTGTCGAAGTCTATTTTGTGTCCTGTAGTAGATTTTATATGCTGTGCTAGGGACGATGTTTTCTCATCTTTTCGCATTCATATGCTCTTCTTTTCTTACACCAATACGTCTTAATAGACGTATTAAGACAGACCAATTCTGTCCTATGTATGATTTGTTGCAATCTTGGCACGGGATTTCGTATACTCCTTAGTTTTCTAGGGTAGTTTCTGATTTTGGATTACGGAGGACTGCACTGATTTTTCGGTCTGTTTTATATATTGTTTCTATGTTATGTTTAGTAGAAGTTTGTCAATTTTATCTGTCGTCCCTTTCACGTAAGGTAGATATACTTTTGCCACTGGTTTCTCAGATTCCTCTTGGGTTTTTTGTCCGTATGGCCTCTGCGACTTCTGTATTGTGTACCTCGAAAATCCATTTTTCAATAGTGCTTTCTGAAGTGATGACATCTCTTCGTTGATATGGTCGACGTCCGCCAACCTCTGAGAACGTGTCACTAGAGTCTTTACTACTGAATTTAGTTGTGCTGGATGGTGATGTGATGCCGCACTTAGATATCTGTTCGTGTGAGTGGGTTTCCTGCATACTGTGTGACCTAGTGTCCTGTTTTGTTTCTTTTTCACTAATACTACTAAAAATGGAAGCTCGCTTTCTATTTCTACCTCTATGGTTAATTTAATCTTATCGTGAATGCTATACAGGTGGTTTAAGAAACTATTTAGTTGTTCTCTTCCATGAGTTCAGATTACGAATGTGTCGGCCACATATCTCAACCAAAATTTTGGTTTGAGTGGCGTCGTTTGTATTGCACGAACTTCTAGGTCCTCCATAAAGAGATTAGCGATGACTAGAGATAACGGTGAACTCATTGGTGCCCCTTCCGTTTGCTTGTAGCGCTGGTCATTGTATATAAAGTATGTGTTGTTTAAACAGTGTTTAGTTAGGCTAAGAATATGCTCATCTAGTTGATACTTTCGTTTGATCAATTCAAGTGACTCCTCTATTGGTACGTTAGTGAAGTGACACTACATCGAAGCTCACTAGAATATCTTCAGGTTGGTCAGTCTCGTTGATTAGTAACTCGATAAAATGTTGTGCGTTTTTCACATAAGACGTTGCTTTTTCTGCAAGTGGCTGTATCTGTCTAGCCAGAAATCTCGCTAACTCCTGTAACGGTGACCTTACAGAGCTAACAATGGGTCTTGGTGGGGCTCCTTCCTTATGGATCTTGGATAGGCCATATAATTTGGGACATCTTGAAGATTTCTCTCTCGGTATAATCTGGTTTTTCGCATGATCGTCGATAGGGCTGGCTTTAATTTTGAATTTGGTGATCTTCTTCAGGAACGTAGTGGGATCTGTCGTAATCGCTTGGTATGCGGTGTCTTGTAGTAGTTTTTCTATTTTACTGTGGTAGTCCTTGCTATTTATTACTACAGTTACCATCGACGCGGGAGAGCACCTGGAAGTACAGTAACACTTCATGTAACACCCGCGAAAACCTTAAAAACAACATAATATGTCTCTACGGGGAGAAGACATTCCACCAGACCAGAACCTTTGAGAAATTGAGGTCAAAAAGAGGGAAACTTCTTTGCAACCTTACATTCCTACAACGCTGCAGAGATGAAAACATCGTTCCAAAATGTATGCAGCTGACGTTCCATAGAAATGACCATCATACTGAAAGAATTCTCAGAAGAACCAGCTTCACATTATTTAGGGAATCCATTCATGATACGAGACGCACATTGGATAGGATTAATAAACAGTTATTAGATGTGCACCTATAGTTAAGTAGTATTATCCATCCTACATTATGGACTATTATCGACCAACTTGTAGAGTTTCGAGCCGAGAATGACCTTATGTACGGAGAAGCAGAAGAGAAAATTTGATCGCCTCCAACAGAAGCCAGTTAAGAAAGTCGAGCCGCTGCAACCGACAAGTGTGGTCCACAACTTGTCCAACTATCCTCTTGATGAGGCCGCTCTAAATGTCCTAGCCAAAGGGTTTAATTTCGCAATCGTATCAGCTCATGTTACCAGCAGATACAGGCAACGCCACTGTAGTAATGAATAGCAAGGACTACCACAGTCAAATAGAAAAACTACTGGAAGACACCGTATACCAAGCGATTACGACAGATCCCACTACGTACCTGGAGAAGATCACCAAATCCAAAATTAAATTAATTGGATTGAATCTGCTGTAGGTTCTTGATGAAACATATTCAATAGAATAATTATAAATATTCAAAAGAATAGTTACAATACGCACTTGGTTTATTTTGTTCAAAGAGTCTTAAAACTTAAGACTCTTTGATAATGGTCGCAAGGCCGAAACATATATCAGAGAAATCTGAACAAAACTAGTGAAACAATAAACCAGGTGCGTATTGTAACTATTCTGTTGAATATTTATAATAATTCCAAAATTAAAGCCAGCCCTATCGACGATCAAGCGAAAACCCATGTTATACCTAGAGAAAAATCTTCAAGATATCCCAAATTATATGGCCTACCCAAGATCCATAAGGAAGGAGTCCCACTAAGACATATTGTTGGCTCTGTAGGGTCACCGTTACAAGAGTTAGCGAGATATCTGGCTAGACAGACACAGCCACTTGCAGAAAAAGCTACGTCTTATGTGAAAAACGCACATTTTATCGAGTTACTAAACAACGAGACTGTCCAACCTGAAGATATCCTAGTGAGCTTCGATGTAGTGTCACTATTCACCAACGTACCAATAAAGGAGTCACTCGAATTGATCAAAGAAAGTATCACCCAGAGAAGCATATTCTAAGTCTAACTAAACACTGTTTAAACAACACATACTTTACAAACAATGACCAGCGCTACAAGCAAATGGAAGGAGCACCGATGAGTTCACCGTTATCTCTAGTCATCGCTAATCTCTTTATGGAGGACCTAGAAGTTCGTGCAATACAAACGACGCCACTCAAACCAAAATTTTGGTTGAGATATGTGGACGACACATTCGTAATCTGAACATGAGTTCCATGAGGAAGAGAACAACTAAATCGTTTCTTAGACCACCTGAATAGCATTCACGATAAGATCAAATTTACCATGGAGGTAGAAACAGAATGCAAGCTTCCATTTTTAGACGTGTTAGTGAAAAAGAAACAAGACAGGACACTAGGTCACACAGTATACAGAAAAGCACTAATGAAAAATGGATTTTCGAGGTACACAATACAGAAGTCGCAGGGGCCATACAGACAAAAAACCAAGAGGAATCCGAGAAACCAGTGGCAAAAGCATATCTACCTTACGTAAAAGGGACGACAGATAAAATTGGCAAACTTCTACGTAAACATAACATAGAAACAATATTTATAAAACAGTCCGAAAAATCAGTGCGGTCCTCCGTGTTCCAAAATCAAAAACTACCCTAGAAAACCAGGGAGTATACGAAATCCCGTGCCAAGATTGCAACAAATCATACATAGGACAGACTAATAGACGTATTAGTGTAAGAAAGGAATAACATATGAATGCAGTACGAAAAGAGGAGAAAACATCGTCCCTAGCACCGCATGTAAAATCAACAGGGCACAAAATAGACTTCGACAACACCAGAACAGTAGCTAATATCGAGCATTATAGGTCAAGGATTACCAGAGAGGCCATAGAGATCGAAAAAAGACTACAAAATCTTGATAGACGAGATGATACGCAGAGATTTCCCAGTTCTTGGAAGCCCGCTCTTGTGGGAAGATACGTAACTGAAAGCACACGACGATCCACCGTGTACGAACCAATCACGAGGAGGTACGTTCAAGTATTGACAAATAGTAAAGAAACACAACAACCTGCCCGAAATGGACCTATTACGAGGAGTCAGAGCCGAGCGCTGACCAATTAAGGAGAACCACGGCATTCTGCGGCACCGATTGGACACGAGGATGCCCGACCACCGACGAGAAGTCACGTGGAGCGTGGCCACTTGTCGGGTTGGCTCAGGCGCCCACTACGCCTACCACAATGATTGCAAGAGATGCAATATACCACATTTGAATAGTTCATTAAGTCGTCTTTGTCTTTCAGTTTAGCAAAAAGATTGTTAATCGTTACCTTATTTTTGAAAGCTAATTTGATGTTAGTAAAACTTGAAAACCAGGAGGTTCGTAACAACACATTTTATTTCTCTCTACCGAACATAGCGCATGTGTCTCTTAAATTTAGTAAGTTGTGAAAAATAGTATATTGGTCAAACTAGCAGAAAAATTAAAGATAGGATCACATCACACAGTAGCGACGTGAGGGTTAACAAAGAATCTTCAATGTTAGCCAAACACACTCTATCACTTAACCATAACCTCAATTATAACGAGGTTACGATTTTAGATTTTAAAAAGAACGTTCAAAAAAGAACTTTTCTAGAAATGTGTCACATTATTAATGAACCTGAAGCTATGAATGCCAGAAATGACATTGAAGGTCTCAGTATATTTATATACTTATTTGTTGCATTCTCATGCCAATGTCAGTCACAAAAATAACACCCTGTACAACACATTTGAGAATTAGTAGTTTTTGGTCTGTTGGGTTTGGCCTTTTGTTGGCAACGGACCTGAGGCAGAGAGAGAGAGGGGGGGTTGACATGACCCCTCTCTCTCTCTGCTTCAGATTTGTTTAGACAGTTTTTTAAGTTCATATTCCGATGTTTTTCGGTGTAATAAGAAATAACGTAGTTGACTATTATCTGTTCAGTTTTCGAGGTGGCTGAAACTATTTTGGATTAAAGATTCTTGTTGTTAATTTAAATTCAATATAAATGTAGTTCACAAGTGTGATTTATTTTGCAATAGTTGTGTTTGTTCTGTCTTGATGATTTGTCAATTTCAATTTTAACCTCAATTTAATAAGTACCTTTCACTTGTATTAAATAATTTTTATTATAATGAGTTTAATTTTTTGTAGACTTCCTGAGGAAGAAACAATAAAGTTTCGAAAGCTTGAATTTAAAAAAGAGTTATCTTTTTTGAACCCGTGACTGTATCCCTGGTGGAAATTAAATTTATATATATATATATATATATATATATATATATATATATATATATATATATATATATATATCCTTCTATCCTTTAACTCGATAACTGTTCCAATCATTACATGTGAAAAAAAAATGAGCAGGTTATTTACAAAAAATAGCTTTCAGTTGTTCAATCAATATGTAAGTAGAGAAAACTGGGTCAATGTATATAGTGCGCAAACTATGAATGCTGGCTTTGTGGAATTTCTTGGTAATCTATCATTTTATGCAGATGTCTGTTTTCCCTTTACAAAGATTAGAACAAAGAACTCTAAAAAATGCTGGGTAACGTCAGGAATTAGAACATCATCTAATAAACTTAAGTTAATGTATAAAGTCATGATAGCAACTAACAATATTGAAGACAGAAATAAGTACCTATCCTATAAAAAAGTATATGATAAAGTTATCAAAGCAGCTAAAAAACTATATAATGACAACATCTACATGAATGCTTCCAATAAATCTAAAGCAGCATGGGCGATTATAAACGAGAACCTTGGTAGTACATCTAATAAATCTAGGATTATAAATCAGTTAAAACTAAATGATAAAACTATAGACAATCCGCAGGATATAGCCGACACTATGAATGATCACTTTGTTAACTTGCCAAATAGGCTTGCTGCAAAACTTAATGATGTAAATGTCAACAGTATTAATATTAATAATGCATTTCCTACAATATTTGTCGAACCAGTTACAGAAACAGAAATTTGTAACATCATTATGGAATTAAAAAGATCTAATTCATATGGTATTGATAATATTAGTAGTAATATGCTAATATCAGTTGTGCATTACATAGTTCAACCGTTAACATATTTAGTCAATTGGTCGTTATCTGAAGGTGTATTCCCCGAAGTGTTAAAGATTGCCAAAGTAATAGCTCTGCATAAAAAAGGAGACACATCCTCCATTGATAACTATAGGCCCATATCACTATTATCGTCGGTTTCTAAAATTTTAGAACGTATAGTATATAATAGAATTGTTACATTCTGTAATGCCTATGCTATTTTGAGTTACCAACAACATGGCTTTCGGAGGGGTAGGTCTACTCAGACAGCAATACTTGACTTTCTCAATGAACTTTACAACAAGATAGATAAGAATAAGAAATGTTTTGGTGTATTCATGGACTTGAGTAAAGCATTTGATCTCATCAATCATGCTTTGCTATTAGAAAAACTAGAAAGATATGGTCTTCGAGGTAAGATAGGTAGCTGGCTGAAATCCTACCTTTCCAATCGCCAACAAGTTGTTGAAATAGATGATATTAGGTCTACTCAATTGGAAATTTCATGTGGAGTTCCCCAAGGATCTGTCCTGGGGCCACTTCTATTTGTATTATTTATAAATGACCTACCCAACATTGTTGATGAATGTCTTTTATTTATGTTCGCTGACGATAATTCGCTACTAATTGCAAAGGATAACGTACAGGATTTAGTCCAAAATACTCAGCAAAGTACTTTGTCAGTAAGTTTAACAGTGATAAATTATTGATTAATGGAACTAAAACGGTGTTTATCCATTTTACTCCATGAATATTAAATTATCACGAAAGTCATTTACTTAGAATCAATGGGGAATCCGTAAGACAGGTAAAATCGACTAAATTTCTAGGCATATATATTGATAATGCTCTTACCTGGGAAAATCATATTAACGAGTTATGTAAGAAATTGCCATCTGTTTGTTTTGCGTTATATAGATTGAGAAATGTTACTAATAGAAATGTATTATTATCGTACTATTATGCACAGTTTTATTCGAGGATTGCCTATGCAATAACCTTTTGGGGCTGTTCGCATCACTGTGACAGGGTTTTTAAAATACAAAAAAAAGCTATTAGGAATATTGTAGGAGTTTCACAACAAACATCTTGTAGGACATATTTTAAAGAATTAAAAATATTACCTCTGGCTTGCTTATACATTATGGAAATTACTCTAGTTGTTAAATTAAATTATGATAAATTCTTAAGAAATAACCACAATCATAGTTATGCAACAAGAGGTCAAGATAACCTGTTAACACCTGCTCATTCCCTATCACTCCACGAAAAAAGTCCATTTTACGTTGGAATTAAATGCTACAATAAGCTCCCTGCTCGAATCAAGGATACTAGTAACATAAAAAGATTTAGGATCGAAGTACGAAAGTTGCTGTTGGAACATATTTTTTATGATGTAAAAGAGTTTTTAGAAGCCATATTTTAGTGCTCTAGATCCGCTAACTATCAAGTTTTATTTTTAGTCTCTAAGGCAATCATTAAGTTTTATTATATTGTAATCCTACAGTAAGTGCAATAAATGTTCAAGTATTGTAAATTATAAGGTGTAAGGTATTAATTAATGTAATTTTGGACCTGAGTTTTATGATACTAAATATTTTTTTATTTGACGAGTCCGATACCTTTGTAATTATATGGTCTTATGGACAATAAAGATATAAAGATATATATATATATATATATATATATATATATATATATATATATATATATATATATATATATATATATATATATATATATATATATATATATATATATATATATATATATATATATATATATATATAAATTGAGTAGTGGTGAGAGGTAAGTGAAACCTCTCAAATGGTCAATTGCTACTATACACCATAGATGTCTCTATGGGCGTATAGCGACTTGCGATTCTGCAAGTACCTGAGAGCGGCGACCTTTCAGTCCTAGGTGGACTTAACCTACTGTTATAATATATGATTTGCAGGAAACAACTACTCAGCGGGCAAATACCCCGACCTGCATTGAATTACACCTTACAAATCATTAAAGTATGGTAACCAATATCATTTGTCAACTCCCTGACCAGACATAGACCGGTTTCGAACTTATTAGTTCTCATCAGTATGCCATAGGTCATGGAGCAGACAAATGATAGTGGCCAACCTGCTAGTTTTATACAAACTATAGTAAATTGAGTAGTGGTGAGAGGTAAGTGAAACCTCTCAAATGGTCAATTGCTACTATACACCATAGATGTCTCTATGGGCGTATAGCGACTTGCGATTCTGCAAGTACCTGAGAGCGGCGACCTTTCAGTCCTAGGTGGACTTAACCTACTGTTATAATATATGATTTGCAGGAAACAACTACTCAACGGGCAAATACCCCGACCTGCATTGAATTACACCTTACAAATCATTAAAGTATGGTAACCAATATCATTTGTCAACTCCCTGACCAGACATAGACCGGTTTCGAACTTATTAGTTCTCATCAGTATGCCATAGGTCATGGAGCAGACAAATGATAGTGGCCAACCTGCTAGTTTTATACAAACTATAGTAAATTGAGTAGTGGTGAGAGGTAAGTGAAACCTCTCAAATGGTCAATTGCTACTATACACCATAGATGTCTCTATGGGCGTATAGCGACTTGCGATTCTGCAAGTACCTGAGAGCGGCGACCTTTCAGTCCTAGGTGGACTTAACCTACTGTTATAATATATGATTTGCAGGAAACAACTACTCAGCGGGCAAATACCCCGACCTGCATTGAATTACACCTTACAAATCATTAAAGTATGGTAACCAATATCATTTGTCAACTCCCTGACCAGACATAGACCGGTTTCGAACTTATTAGTTCTCATCAGTATGCCATAGGTCATGGAGCAGACAAATGATAGTGGCCAACCTGCTAGTTTTATACAAACTATAGTAAATTGAGTAGTGGTGAGAGGTAAGTGAAACCTCTCAAATGGTCAATTGCGACTATACACCATAGATGTCTCTATGGGCGTATAGCGACTTGCGATTCTGCAAGTACCTGAGAGCGGCGACCTTTCAGTCCTAGGTGGACTTAACCTACTGTTATAATATATGATTTGCAGGAAACAACTACTCAGCGGGCAAATACCCCGACCTGCATTGAATTACACCTTACAAATCATTAAAGTATGGTAACTTTAATGATTTGTAAGGTGTAATTCAATGCAGGTCGGGGTATTTGCCCGCTGAGTAGTTGTTTCCTGCAAATCATATATTATAACAGTAGGTTAAGTCCACCTAGGACTGAAAGGTCGCCGCTCTCAGGTACTTGCAGAATCGCAAGTCGCTATACGCCCATAGAGACATCTATGGTGTATAGTAGCAATTGACCATTTGAGAGGTTTCACTTACCTCTCACCACTACTCAATTTACTATAGTTTGTATAAAACTAGCAGGTTGGCCACTATCATTTGTCTGCTCCATGACCTATGGCATACTGATGAGAACTAATAAGTTCGAAACCGGTCTATGTCTGGTCAGGGAGTTGACAAATGATATTGGTTACCATACTTTAATGATTTGTAAGGTGTAATTCAATGCAGGTCGGGGTATTTGCCCGCTGAGTAGTTGTTTCCTGCAAATCATATATTATAACAGTAGGTTAAGTCCACCTAGGACTGAAAGGTCGCCGCTCTCAGGTACTTGCAGAATCGCAAGTCGCTATACGCCCATAGAGACATCTATGGTGTATAGTAGCAATTGACCATTTGAGAGGTTTCACTTACCTCTCACCACTACTCAATTTACTATAGTTTGTATAAAACTAGCAGGTTGGCCACTATCATTTGTCTGCTCCATGACCTATGGCATACTGATGAGAACTAATAAGTTCGAAACCGGTCTATGTCTGGTCAGGGAGTTGACAAATGATATTGGTTACCATACTTTAATGATTTGTAAGGTGTAATTCAATGCAGGTCGGGGTATTTGCCCGCTGAGTAGTTGTTTCCTGCAAATCATATATTATAACAGTAGGTTAAGTCCACCTAGGACTGAAAGGTCGCCGCTCTCAGGTACTTGCAGAATCGCAAGTCGCTATACGCCCATAGAGACATCTATGGTGTATAGTAGCAATTGACCATTTGAGAGGTTTCACTTACCTCTCACCACTACTCAATTTACTATAGTTTGTATAAAACTAGCAGGTTGGCCACTATCATTTGTCTGCTCCATGACCTATGGCATACTGATGAGAACTAATAAGTTCGAAACCGGTCTATGTCTGGTCAGGGAGTTGACAAATGATATTGGTTACCATACTTTAATGATTTGTAAGGTGTAATTCAATGCAGGTCGGGGTATTTGCCCGCTGAGTAGTTGTTTCCTGCAAATCATATATTATATATATATATATATATATATATATATATATATATATATATATATATATATATATGTTATTACATATGATTTGCAGGAAACAACTACTCAGCGGGCAAATACCCCGACCTGCATTGAATTATACCTTACAAATCATGAAAGATTGGTAGCCAATGTCATTTGTCAACTCCCTGACCAGACATAGACCGGTTTCGAACTTATTAGTTCTCATCAGTATGCCATAGGTCATGGAACAGACAAATGACAGTGGCCAACCTGTTAGTTTTATACAAACTTAAGTAAATGGTGTACCGGTGTATATATATATATATATATATATGTGTATATATATATAATTCTACAAATTTTAGAAAGGTATTCTTGACTGACTAGTTAAGGCACAAACATAAAATTTAATTAAAAGCTTTCGCTAAGGTTTATTAGCTTTCTCAAGACATTCTTGAGGTTAACTTGATAAAACTGCGTCGATACACATGGCAGAAAAATTACTTAATACGTTACTAGTGGTCGATCTCACATACATAGCTACACTGCTATTGTTATTAATAAAATATTTAACTTAAGTTTAATTACACATATTGATAAAATCTGATTAAAATTTCTTTTAAAATAATTTACAAAATGGACTCAGTTAGTTGAAACTATGCTGAAGCCCCGAGATAAGAGGAAATTTTTTTTTCTCTTTTATATATATATATAGATTCTGTATTTTAGACTGCGATGGAAGGGTAGTAAGTACACTCTGTCACTTTCAATTGAGGAATAAGTTTCTTTGAAGATGTACTCTAGTTAACAAATTGTTATACACATACACAGGGATGGAAATACTGACAAATGGAGGGATGTTCGGAGGTTCATCGATTTACAAATGTTAAAATATATTCGTATTAGTTAAAATTTATAACTGAAGCGAATACTGTAAATAATATTTATATGTATAAGAGAGCAAAATATTGAACTGGCTATGATCCCAGATGTCAATATATATTCAGATATTAATGGCGTAGTAAGAAAATTAATTAAAAAATCATATTTGTAAGTAAAATGGCTGACAGCTCTTCATCTGTAAAGGGTATGCAAGTTTTATACCAGGTTGCATTGAAAAATTGTATAATCTATTGATCATGATCGAATTCATCCTACACCTTGATAGATAAACATTGTAAGATTAGGGTAAATATTATGGAGAATTATCGTCAAAGATATAATAATAAAATAATTAATTTTTGTCCTTGAACATTTTTTTAGATTGAAGAGGATGAAATAACTTAGCTGGTAGTAAATTGCTTGATGGCAATCTTTTTCAGAAAATAAATAATTGTTGTCCCCTAACAGCAAAAATATATTTTAAAAATATTTTTATAATATTTTCTCCAAAATATTAAAATATTTTAGAAATATTGAGAAATATTTTAAAAATATTATTAAAATATTGTCGGGGAACCGGAAAAAATATTATCACAACATTATCAAAATATTTAATTTTATGTAAAGAAAATATTTTTAAAACATTTTTAAAATATTTTTTTCAGCAAAAATACGTTTTAAAAATATTTTTATAACATTTTATTCAAAATATTAAAATATTTTAGAAATATTTTAAAAATATTATTAAAATATTGTCAGGGAACCGGAAATAGTAATTTGTGCAACAAGAGTGGATATGATAGCCATATCGCACGAGAAAGAAAATTGAGCACGACGCCGTAGGCGGAGTGCCTCAATCTTTCGAGTGCGATATGGATAATCCACTCGAGTTGTACAGTATACTTTTTCTACGACCGGATTAAGAAAAAACTACAAATAATAGTTTTAATCAAATTTTAATATACAAACTTAGCTACTGCTTAATCTGATGCTCTAGGTGAAGACATTTTATAAAAGCGGCAGTAGCCTAGTGGTTTTATCTGTTTTGAAAAGCAAGAGATAATTGGTTCAATCTCCCCATATAGCTACTTTTTTTTTTGTCATAATATACCTCTAAAATTTTTTTCTGTATATAATAATTTCAATAACATTTTAGGTGGTATACCGTTTATCGATTCTTCACTGGAATCACTAATTTTAAATTATTTTCTAGCCCAAACTGTACGAATATACACACTGACAACTACTGACAATTACTTTGACAGCTTACGCACCAACTTGAATTTTTTAAAACAAATAGTTGCCTGTACTTAATACATGAACTGTGATTGGTCGATTTCATATCCATCCTAGAACGTATATGAAATATATCCGTTCAGTTAACTGGAATGACCCATTTATCCATTCTACAAACTGTACAGAAAACAGCAAATTTACATAGGGGAGTAGAAAAAAATATTATCACAACATTATCGAAATATTTAATTTTATGTAAAGAAAATATTCAAACATTTTTAAAATATTTTTTTCAGCAAAAATATATTATCGATTTCAAGGCAGTTAAAAAAAAACCATTTACCATTTTGTGGTAAAAGATTTTTATGCCATGCCAAAACGAAAGGCAAATTACATAAAATGTACAAAATATCCAGAAATAACAATTTGTTTATTTATTTATTTATATTTTCTAACATGTAGATAAACTTTACATTTATTAAACTGATATCTTAAATCACAGGGGGGTTAGGTCCATCTGCGCCGTCTCTAGACATTAAGGCCCTAAAAAAATTTGACTTTGAATAGATTTCAACAAAAATATACTTTGTATCTTACTTCTGCTGACTTCTTTTCACTTTCATGGTTTCCCTGAATTTTGCCTGCACCAGCCAGCTTTTTATTTTTGAAATTATATCAGTTTCAGTGGCATTGGCATGTCGTACCCGTACAGTTCCTAGAAACATTAAAGGTATTGATTAGGTGTGCGTTATGTGAGTGGCCTGACGAATCTAGTCAACTGGCATGGGTAAACATTCGATTTAACCAACTCTTATGTAGCAGATATGTCAATGGAAATATTCAAGTTGACACAAATGACATACTCATTACAAAAAAATGTAATTTCCCTAGCGTTCTTTGATAAGAAATAAAGTTAAATTGGCATTTCTTTAAGTATTCAGATTAAAGAAGACTAGTTCTGTTCGTCCCACACACCTTAAATAGTAGGAATATGGTTCAACCAAACACTTACTAAGTTTATAATACGATGGGTGTAATGAGCCTCGTTTACTCATATTCAGTTATGTGTACATATGCAATTCATTGATCATTTTCCTCACTATCTTCTATATCATGCCCACTACAAGCAAATACTATAGACTAGCAATATATGCAGCTTCTGACAATTTTCATGCATTTGCAAGGCAATCATCGATGCCAATGAGTTGTTAATAGTGCATTTTTCATAGAAAAAATTATTCAATATATTAATAAAAACCACATTATACTACACAAATGTTATGCTTTCTTCAAACAGAATGTCAAAATACGATCAACTCAAGCAGCAGGTGGCACAAGTGCCTATTACCTACTTTAACTTTTGACGCTGCATAGATACTACTTCTATAGTATTTCCTAAGTTATTTAAGAAAATTTAACAAATTTGCAAAGTATGTTTTAAACTTTCAATTATCTAAACAATTTTAAATGATTACAGCCTCATCATTTGCAGAAAAATTAAAGGAAATTGAAGAAGTTTTTGTAATATGACAATTTTGATAATGAGGTTACATTTTGTAGAATAGTTTTGCTCAAGTTGATTTGCTTCGTGTACCTATTCTTAACCTTTTAAGGACGGAATTTTTTTTACTGCAGGTCCACCAGATTAATTTTTAAGTCTTATGCACGTCCGCAGGCCTTATGTCGTGTATGAGCGACAGCTATTTTTAGACAAGCTCTGTAAATAACTGCATTGATTAGAACATTTTATTTGCTCAAATAATTAAAACACAAAATAGAACAAGCCAGTATAAGAAATTTACCACACGCGCAAATGAGCGTCGTCTATATACGACGTTAGGTCATGCGATGTGCTACGATTGGTTGAAGCGGTATGACATAAGGCGCTCAGAGGTGCTCAAAAAATAAGTGTGTCGCAAATTGACGACAAGGGGTTCCTGGGTTTGTAGAACTTCTGTCGCGTATACGCGACATTCGGCCGTACGGACAAAAATTCAAGTGTCGTTACATATGCGACATTCATACTTGGAAGGTTAACACATTGCGTACGGTGTGAGATCATACGGATGCCTTACTCTTTTAGCCATTGGGCCGGCATGTCATTAATGTAATGCCGCAAAATATATTTTATTCAGACGGCATGTGCCTCATCAAGATCTGTGCTACAATGCTAAATATATTGTCGCCGACCTACTGACCAATTCGCATAATCCGGACAGAGATTTATTAATATTTTTATTCAGACGGCATGTGCCTCATCAGAATCTGCGTTACAATGCTAAATATATGGTAGAAAAGAAAGCGCTGGCCTACTGACCAATTCACATAAGCCAGACGGAGATATACTAGTCTTGTGTACCTAAAAAAAAACATGCCGGCCCAATGACAAAAATCACTTATTGGGGCGGCATGGTAGCAACGTAATGAAGCATATTAAATCTTATAGCCGGCTGACTCTACGTTTTTTTTTTTGTACAGCCGTACGCAACGTGTTAAACACCTGTTCATTAAATTGAGGAGATTTTGAATCAACTTACTAATGATAAGTGTTGCCAATTTAAGGGTTTTAAAAACCTTCTTGCCCTTTTGGCCTTCCCAACTATAAAATGCCGCAAAATTATTGGACATAATGTAATACATCAATTTAAGGACCATCTCTTTAACTCCCTCACCGCCAATGAGTGCAAGTTCTTTTGCCTAAAAAAAAAAGAAATATAATATATTTCATTGTCATTATTATTTACCTAAAAGGTAGAAAGAATAGAATAAAACCAGATCCCCCTAGAGTGTATACACATTTTGATGTGAAATGATATCCTGTCCATAAACAACTGATGGGAGAGGTTAATTAAGTTCGCCATATCCAAGTGAGAGAGAGATTCGATACGGAAATATTTACTATTTTTGACTATATCTTCTTATTCTAAAACACATATTGCAAACAAACTAAGCTAAGCTTAAATGGGTAGGTATACACAGTGGACATCGCTCAACTGGAACTTTCATACATTTTGTAACAGTCCTATTAGATATACCTTAATAACATTTTAAAGCAAAATTGATATATCTATCACCTAACCTACACATTAAGTTCTTTCTGAGAGAGCATCATTGTAGTGCAGTATATTTGCGTAATTTTTTTTTCTACAACTATTAAAGATATTTGTTTGGTTGTAATATACCAATTTGATTAAATCAAATACGTATAATACATATTAAAACTTACCATTGCATCTAACATTGCATCATTTTCCAATTGTTGCTCTAGATCAAGTAAGTCTTCAGAAAACCTCAGTGGAAACTTTTTCATTAAGTCCTGGGTAAGATTCTTATTAATTGAATTATCTTCTGCAGGGTGAATATAAACTTCTTTTTTGATTAGTGTGTCCAATACCTCACGGTTTTCTTTTACAATACACTTTACGAGAAATATTTCTTTTATGATTTGTCTGTGAAATTCTGAAAATAAAATTAAAGACATTTTATAATATAATTAAGAAACTTCCTGTTGCTATTTTTATAATTATAGTCTTTCTCTAACTCCAAAAAATTAATAACCAATTATTGCTATGAACAAGTGATATAACAAAACAAATAATAATTTAATTAAGATATGGGGTGAGCGTAGGTGCGTCTTTACTATGTACATACTTCGATATGCGATGTAAAGCAACGTCAGGCGCGGTTAGTAGTTGGATGGGTGACCGTACCAACGAAGACCGCATCCTCGCCTTACACATCTTCCAGCGGCTTGTATATCAGTATATGCGCGGAAGCTATATAACCTTAGATGAGGGTTGTATAGGGGATATACCATCCTTCGGAGGGGATGTAAAACCGTCAGTCCCTTGTCTATTAAATGTTAGGCAAGTAAAAGATCCCTACTCTTCTTAAGGGAAGAGGTTCGGCAAAATTCCTAGTTAGGGGTAGCTCGTCTACAGGCGTCGGTGTTAGGTCTCAGTAGCGGAAATAGGCCGACGTTAATTAAATGTATAAAAAAAAATGAAGATATAAAATATCAAGATGAAACTTTATGTAGTCCACCACTCCTATGTGTACCGAAAATGAAAATTTGTCATGTTCTGTTATTCCTAGAGATACAAACAAGCTAACAAATGTAATTGAAGGATAGTCATATATAAAAAAACTATATCTGGTTATTAATTGGAAGCAAAAATTTTTTACATTCTAGAACAATTTATTAAAACTTGATTGAGGAATATTTTCGTGGACAGCCCAAGAAGATAGTTTTTCTCGAAGAGTTAACTTTGTGTATGTAGAGGTTTGCTCAGGTACACAAATATTGAGATCCTTAGAATTTTGTGAATTATTTACGTCATGAAAAATTATATTATTTGATAATTCAGGGCCACCGGTATTATCTGAATCGAAATTTGAACATTCATAATGAGAATGTACATGTTCGATAGGATTCGTAAAATAATCAGAACTTTCGGTCTCCTCAACGCCTAATTCGCAAGGTTCATTTCGATAAATTTTAATAGGTGGTTCCAACAATTCTTTATCCAAACTACTTTTCTCACAAATCGCATCATCTATTAGCATTTCTGAAGTACGTACGCAAGCACGTACTTTTTTATTCAAATTTGCTCGATTAAACATTTTCTGATGTTAAGTATACCTAACCTCACAAAATAATAAAATACTTTTAACAGTTTTACACTTTTACTTACCCCTTTTCTTTTTTAAAATGCCTATCGTTAACAAAACATAAAACACTAAACACTGGACACCGACAATTAAAATAATTTCGTGCAGTACATAAAAAATAAAAATTACCGCCAAGTTCACCATGCATATAAAGGTTCGTTTGGTTTGCGATGAATCACGAGTGATCACGACAACTAGGAAGCAAGGATGAAGCAGCAGCACAGACGCAGCAAATCTGTTTACTTGCTGTGACTTTCTGCACTATAATTTTTAAGCTCGGAAGTGATGCACATTGCGTCACAAAATACAGAATAAATATATAACTGTACATCAACCATAACGTATTTAAAATTATCTAAATGTGTAACAGGAGTAAAAGTAATGAAACAAATACGGCCTTACATATTACATAGAAATTGAATTTAAAAGTCTCGCCACTGAACTCTACTTTACTATAATAGAATTCAGTGGGTCTCGCAATGAAAAAGAAAACACTCATATAGGCATTACTCAGAAGAGAGTAAAAAAAATATTTTAAAAATATTTTGTTAATCATATAGAAAAGTTTAAACGAAATATTTATTACAATATTTTTAAAATATTTTACAAACATTTTGAAACACTTTAAAAAAGTTCATAAAACAGTTTTTGAAAAATATTTTTCTAAATATTTTTAAAACATTGCAGAAATATTCAAAATATTTTTTGAACATTAACAATGTTTTAAAAATATTTTTAAAATATTGAATGCTGTTAGGGTCGTCTCTTCTATAATGACAATTTCTTGTCATTATTTATATTTTTATAAATTTCATTGTAACACTCTGTATATAGGAGTATGCTATGAAGGCGTATACGAATTCGTAGAAGGGCCAAACAAGTAATTTTTTTAATTCCGAGTTTGAAGTCAAAATTCCGAGTTTAAAGTCAGAATTCTGAATTTGATCTCAGAATTCCGAGTTTAAAGTCAAAGTTCCGAGTTTGAACTGAAAATTTCGAGTTCATAGTCAGAATTTTGAGTTTGAACTCAGAATTCCGAATATGAACTCAGAATTAATGTTTGTTCCACATAATTGAGATAATGAAAAACAAGCTTGTAATTTTGACTAGCTTATTATAAAGTGGTCCAAAATTGTCTCCCGATATTTCTGCTGCTGATAGTACATTCAAAAATAATGGTAGTCTTCTATATAAACTTATTTCCGAAAGTGAATAATAAGGAAAATATTAGGGGGTAATAAATTTCAGTTTTTTTGAAATATAGGAAGACTTAAAATATATTATATTCATATTTTAATCTTTGTCAGAGGCCATCCGAGCACTAATTTACATGGTATCAGTCAAACCTTCTCTTCTGCCTAAGGGGTAGTTTTAGGGGCGACTATCAGTATTTCCCTCATAAGTATTTGATTTGTTTCTTCTAAAAATTGTTATAAAAATCTAATTCCCAGATAATTAGAAACAAGAAAAGTATTCTTATTGTATTTCGATAAACCAAGCCGTGATCGAGTAATTTATATTTAAAGAACAGCGTGCATTTACAACATTTTATTAATAAATTATTTTACACATAAAGCATGCTTTGAAATATAATTAAACGTAGAAAATAACTAATTATCAATTACAAAAATTGTTCGAAATGTCCTCCATTTTCCCCCATGTACAATCCATCTTTTTCTTAAGGGACGTTGAATACCCTGCCAAATTCCTTCATTATTCTATAGCATTGTAAACTCTTGATCGATTTTTTTCTCTCAACTGTTCAATCGTGTTGATTTGAGTATTATAAACTCATGATTTTAGATAACTCCACGCAGTGAAACCAAGAGGAATTAGGTCAGGAGACCGATCGGGCCACCTGACCGGTGCCTCTGCACTTCGGCCAATCCATCTGTTAGGATAGTGGTAGTGCAACCATGTTCTGATATAATGCTGGATTGCACCGTCATGCATAAATACGTATTTCTTCTCTTTCGGAATGAAATATTACCTAACTAAAATTTCATGCAAAAAATCATAATGCATATAGCCATTTAAACCGGGAAATACATAGTATCCAAACTAACTGATTTTCTAGAATTGCGGTATTGAAGGTATGTTAAAAATGGGTTTGTATTGTTGCATTAGGATTTTCCTCAATTCAGAAACGCATATTTGTCATGTGAATGTAGCCTCGTCAGTAATAAGTATTTTACTTTAAAAATCTGGAGCATTTTCCGTTCGTTCAAGCAACAATTTACAAAAATCAACTCTTATTGGCATATCTTCATGTAACACAATTCTTGCATTTTTGGGCAATGGAACGGGTGCAATTGTTGTTCATGTAATACTCCTTAAAGCGCTTTGGTGAGATATATCCATTCTTAAGCCTAATCTTCTATCTATCATAGGATCCTCCATTACAATATCTAATATATCTTCATCAACGTCAACAGTTCGTTCAGCGTCTCTGTTAATCACTTGAAGACTTCCTGTTTCCCTTAGTCGGCGGTCTGTACTTAAAAAAGTTTTTTCATCGCGAATATTTCTGTTCGGGAATTTATCTTGGTAATATTTTACAGCTATAGCAACATTATCAAAACACTCTCCCAAAGTCAAAACTACGTCTGTTAATTCAGATAATGTGTAATCACCCACAATTAAACAGGAATTAGTTAAAAAAATAATCAATGTCTAATAAATAACAGAAATGTCAAATTAATATTTCAAAGCAAAGCAATTTATTAATAAAATACTGCACGTTGTTTTTTAAACATAAATTACTCGAGAACGGCTTGGTTTATCGAATTGCAATAAAAATACCTTTTTTATGATTGACTAATACCATGTAAGATGTAAACTAGTGTCCGGACCCAGATAGCACAATCTGATTCCTGGAATATTCATTGATTATACATTTGGAAGATTTGATTATTCCTAAAATAACTTTTAAATATTCCAGATGTTACAGGAATATTCTTTTTTATGCAAATGGCACAGTCTATAGATATTCTAAGATTATCCCAAACGCATATTACAGATATAATCAAGTTATTCCAGAAATATTTTAAAAATATTCTCCTAATATTTTTCCTCTAATGGAATATTCCTAAATTATCACTCAACTCTTTCATGAATATTATAGGTATAACCACGGATTATTGTTACATCCAAATTAATTTCCAATTTATTGAACTTGTTTTAATATATAAAATTTATTGATAAATCATGACACATTTTTGAAATCAAGATTGATGTTTGATAAGTAAACGATCAACATTTTATTACTATTTAATAGTATCTTTTGGATATACACTGATCAATAAGAGAACAAGGTTAATGATAAGAACAGTACCAGAAAGGTAAGAAACTAGTGTTTTTTTAAAATAACTTTTTAGAACCTCCAATAAAGAAAAATAATATAAATATATATATTTTTTATTTTCTATATCTGCTGTTTATATAGTTTATAATATTATATATTACAGTTAGTATTATTAGTTAATTATTATTATAGTTTATATTACAATCAATCTGAGTATTGTAGAGGAAAACAATAAATGAAAACAATCACAGACGTAGTGGGAATAGTGGTGGGTAGTGGCGATGCATCATCACGTCTTACGTCTTTTATGTAGTGTGCATTAAAATGAAAGAGAAGGTTTTGGGGTTTGTCTTCTTAGCGTCTCACCCTATTGCAGTTGATGTAAAAAATTTAAATCTGGCGAGAACAATATAGTAACATAACTTTTACTCTTTCCTAGAGACATCGTAAAGCGTGTTAAAGTTACTCTGGCAGTGAAATTGACAAAAATGCAGTTATTTTAGTGAATTTTCAAGGGGTACCGAGCACACGAGTTGTGGTGGTAACTTTGGCCCACCCCTAATTTTTTTTTAATGTAACCTAGGAGAGACAAAACAAGTATTTATTGAATCAGAAAAGTAGCTGGTATTACCTTTTATTATTATGAATTAAAAAATGGGAACCATCAGCCTATACCTTATAGATATGTACAAAAAAATACAGTTTATGTGGTTCAAAGTTGGTTGTGGTTGATTGTATTATAAACATTCATTTACATTTATTTTTATAAACATTTTCCACACACTATTCATCTGTTTCCTTTTCTTGTCTCGTTCGGAAGCCTTGGTCAGCCAGACTGCAGTGCACAGCTCTATTTCCTTCGTAGTTACGCCAAAGCCTGATAACTTTACAGATTCTGAAAAGAAAATATTTTTAAGTAAATAAAACAAAAAATATGTTCGCTATTTAAAGTAATTTAAATAAAATGGAAGAAACTGTCGGTATTGTTGTGAGAGATGAAACTCGTTTACATTCCATTTCCAACTGAAAACCATTGTTTGAATTTGAAATGAAATCTGATTTTAAAAAAGTACTCCAAATCGGCACTTAAGTATACTGTTTCTGGTATTCTGTACCCTATATTCAAGTACATACCATATGAAGGTACTAGTACTCAAACTATTAAATTTATTTGCTTGTACTTGTAGTAAAAATTGTATACTTAAGTACTTCTCAAAGTACTCGAGTACAGAAACGTACTGAGCCACACTGAAAGGTATTCGACTGTAATCAATATTTTTCGTCGTGTGCTAAAAATAACTTTCAAAGAATAACACACATAATCGTGTGACTTTTACCGATAGTGTCCCTTCGTTTCCACTTCTGCTCAGCTCAACCATACTACTGTACTTGCAGTAATCGGTACTAGGAAGCTAAAAATCAAATGTACTCAGTAAGTACTCTACTCAAGTACAAGCGACTTTAAATGTAAAATTAAGTTTTCTATATGAAAAAATGTTAATGTTTTAATCAGGTTTTAATATTTCAAAATATTTTTATGTATTTTTAATAATGCATCTTCAAGAAAAACCACATAAAAAGGTTAGCAGTAGCCCTGTAGATATTAGATAATCCATATTCACGATAAACATAGGATGTGGATGGCTTTTGATGACGTAACAAAGAAGTCCGATGCTACCCTTAATGTTATTTTCTTTATATATTGTACACTAAATACAAATGTTCTTTTTTGCCGTAAAGGTTCCATGGTAATTATAAAAGGTATAAAACACAAATAATAATTTGAATGCTATTTATTGAACTAATTGGTGTCGTGCACGTGACGTCATTAACTAACCCTGGAGGTAAAATAACCTTAAAGAATCTATGAATGTTTATGTGGTTTTGGCGTATTTCCATTTTCATTTCTTTATAACAGAAGTATATAACTATCTTTGACATTTAAAGCGGTAAGTTCTTATATATTATGTTACTAAAACAGACATAAAATATTTTCTATTGTAGAAAATTAATCCGAGTTCGTATTATGCAACACTTGATGAAATACATCAAGAAAGATATTTATAAAAATATCTCTGTTGGGAATAGATCCATACACACTTCGTTTAGAAGATTGTTTTGCAGATATAGACTTTCCCAAAATATTATATCCTGACATAGTAATGTATCTTGTATATTCTAAAAGTGGTTTTACGATGGACGAAATGAAAGCATACAAGTCTTGAGGCATATAATCAAGCAGTATGTGAGTGGGTGAAAAAAATACTGCGTAAAGCAGTTCGATTTAAACGTTTTAGTTTTGGGAAAAGTAAGTATTGTACCCTTAGACCATTCAATGTGCCGCTAAGCGTAAGCGACACATTGAATCGTCTAAGATTGTACATACTTTTTATTTATAATGCATTTAACAATTATCCTATGTTTATTTAATAAAATATTTTGTATAAAATTTTGTTTCATTTAAACATTTACTTCTATCTTATCATAAGTATTAAATCTGAGTGTGGAGAAAACAATATTATTTTAATTAAGATCATATTTTTGTAAATATGTATAAGTTATTAGTAACAATGCTTTAGGTTGAGTAATAATCTGTTGAATAAAGCATCCATCATATTTTCAACGCCTAGATTCAAATTTTACGGAATCAAAATTATAATCGATCAATAAAGCACTTTTTAAATGTATTGCTTTTCTAACCAAAACAGAGTCAAAGCAACACAAATAAGGCGAAAGTTCGGTATATTAAAGAAAGATGATATATTAGGAAACATATATTTAGAAATTCTATAACATGTATCTTATATTTACGATGCATGATTGAAATCATTGGAACTTCTCGTACTCCTGCTTGTGCTATAATCTGGGGACGGATCGTATTAACATTTAGAAATATCGTATTATTTATTTAGGAGTAATTTAACATATAAATACTAAAAAAAATCGTTTATTATCGAAAAAATTGGATTCCTACATCTCTTGCTGCAATGCTACCACAGATAACAACAGCACAAAAAGAATTCATATTATTACATATTAATTATATGTCATCAATAATATAAACTTCCTTCTAAAAAATAAACGTTATAAATAACTTGAACGTTAATAATAAACCTTAAACACAGTTTGTTTACATAAAACAATTAGGTTATTTTACCTCCAGGGTAGGCCAACTGTCAAATCGTGCACGACACCAATTGTTCAAGGGATTTAACCTCAAAAAATCGTAAGAAAGATATATAAATAACACACTTACCTGATTGTCCAAATTTACCACATGGATTAACAAAATTAATGAAGATTAGCTCAAAGTATTTCAGGAATGCAAATTTTATAAGCAAGGAGCGATGACTCGAGGAGTACATAAAATAATTCACTCATTCACTGCACTAGTGCACTGTGTCCTGCGTCATTATTAAATCACAGCCACGCAACGACGAAACCGCCAAAAGCTCTGACCGTTTTCTTGACGGCTTAGATATCATGTTATCTCTTTTCAGCTTACTCGGCTTGTATTAGTTACATCTCTTTTACTGCTCTAACCTGATGTAACTGGGGAGAAAGAACATATCTCGTGTACCAAGTAACCTCAGAAGTAACTCACTCCGGCGGCCCGACGGGCGACAATAGCGCCAACATTTTCCTGTGATTGAAAAAGTAATCAAAATTCAGAATCCAGAGCTCGTAGGAGTAGAAACTGCGCGGTAAAATATTAACGATTCAAAAAATGAATATTAGTTTCTTTTTAAATATATGTGGCTGATATAGGTAAGGGATTGAAGATATATTATTTGAAAATACTGTAAATAATTTCTGGTACTAAAAATATGTCAATATGTTATAGTATATATAATACTGATGGTAATATAATATTATTGGCATAATAATAAAAATATATAGGTTTATGTTATTACGTATAATATTATAAAAAATATAATTTTACCATATTATATTGATATTAATTAAAATTAAATTAATAAATATTCAGAGAATATTCTTATATTATTTTCCTTGAATATTACTGTTTCCTTATGTAAGAATATTCTTATATTATTTTCCTTTGAATATTCCTGTATTATTTTTCTTGAATATTATTGTTTCCTTCTCAAAAATTATATATATACTAAGAATATTAAATTATTATTCAGAAAGAATATTATTTTAATATTCGTATGAAATATTCCAGTTTAAACATGTTAAATTATATATATTCCTAGAACAATACAATAGTATTTCGAATATATATACTCCCTAGAGGATATTTACAAATCATTCTTAGAATATCTTGTGCTATCTGGGGATGGCCTAAGTTTATAATAAGAATTTGATATTTTAAGAAAGTTTGCAGAAAAACTGAAATTTGTTGTCGCCCTTTTAAGGGGTATATCTCCCTTATTATTCATTTTCGGAAATAAGTCTATATAAAAGACTACCATTATTTTTGGTTGTACTATTATTCGCAGAAATATCGCGAGACAATTTTGGATCATCTTGTATAAGCTTAGTGAAAATTACAAGCTTGTTTGTTATTATCTCTATTATGTGGGACAAACATTAATTCTAACTTTGAACTCGAAATTTTGAGTTAAAACTCGGAATTCTGAGATCAAACTCGGAATTTAAAATATTAATTTGTTTGCATTCGTGTGCACCGTGTATGTAAATGACATATCTTTAGGCTGATAATACTTAATAACATACATCCGATTTAGCCTCGTTATGGAAATACGACCCCTAACCGGAGCACTTAAAAAAACCTTTTTGCAGTTTTTCGAAAGAAGAAGGTAAATAAATCAAAAATACATTATGTTTTCGTATTTTCAAAATCGATATGTATTTCAGTATATAATAAATGAATAAACATGTTTTAATTGTTTCTCTATGTAGCTTTAGTAAGCGGTAACTTTTAAGTTGTTTTAATACCCATACTTGCAGAAAATATAAGAAATTATATTAATAAACATCATTTTTTATTGTGGTGAATTAAAAAGGCAAGAACAAAGTCTATATTAAAACCAACTTCTTGTTTCTGTTTGTTGGTCAAGAACATTTTTCTATCTTAACAAATTTTCATAATACCCGCCAAAATTTTCCTCATTTCGCCAGTCCATTCCCGTTAAAAAGAGCGTGCGGTGGTAGCTGTGGTAGTATGCTGTTTCCATGGAAACCGCACATCGCCGCCAGGGTTTGGCTTATTGATCATCATCATCCATCGTTGTGTTGTGTTTTGCAATATCCAACAGCCTCTCGACGTATTAGTGGCATCAGACACCGAAACAACGACACCTATGCATATTTAACACACCTAAATCTGGACGTTAAATTAATAAAACAACTTACCTACTTTGTGAGGATTACCGAAAGGGTTGTGAAATTTAATGTAATTTCTCCCTTTCCCGCGATTCGCATATTATTATAAGTTTAGGAAAACACATACTCGAGTGGAAAACATAGGTTAAAAATTAATGTCTGTATCTTCCATGGTATTTAATATAATGACTATTATACGATCATCGGCCATTCCACAAATTAGAAGATACGATATTTTAATTTAATATTTAAAGTTATAAGACCTATAAACTTTAGCGTTACTGAAAATAAGGCCAAGAAAAATTATACAATCAGTAGAGGTAAATTAATTTACATTTTTTAAATCAGCATTCTGTTATTTTACAATTTATCTACGGTGGTGTTTAAAAAATCAATAAATAAAAAACGCAGGTAATTTGGACAGAATTTTAAATTAATGTTAAATTAAGTTTTTGATATTTCAATGTCATAAAAATGTACCACTATGGAACAACAAGTTTTGATACATATTAAGTATACAAGGTGGTCCAAAATCGTCTCCCGATATTTCTTCCAAAAATAATTTTGTATAAACTTATTTCAGAAAATGGGAGATAATTAATTTCAGTTCTTCCGCAATATCTTCCAACTCCCTTAAAATATCAGATTCATGTTTTAAACTTAGTCATAGGTCATTCGGACACCAGTTTATATTGTGTTAGTCAAGCCCTCTCCTCTGCTTAAGGGGTAGTTTTAGGGGGCGACTGTCAGTATTTTCCTCATAACTTTTAATTTTTTTCATATTCCTAAAAATTATTATGAAAAATCAATTTTCATATTATTAGAGAAAAAGGTATTCGGCTTATTGGATTTCGGTAAATCAAGCCATGCTCGAATAATTAATGCTTAAAAAACAGCGTGCATTTACAATATCTTGTGAATAAATTCTTTAACACATAAAGAATGCTTTAAAATATTACATTCACATTTCTGTTAATTATTAGACTTTGATTCTTTTTAACCTCTCCACAATAAAATTGTGAGAGGTTACTAAAATTGGTTCAAAAACGAAAATTGAGATAACATCAAATCTTTACGTTTTGAGGTCCTAGGAAACGAAAAAAGTGGTTTTTGAAAAATGTCTGTGTGTGTGTATGTGTGTATGTGTGTTAGCACGATAGCGCCGAAACTACTGAACGGATTTGAACGAAACTTTGCATGTGCATTTCTTCAGTGCCCCAGAAGATCTGAAAAGGTTTTGGTTGAGATCGGATTACGTTTAGTGCCATTTTGACGCAACAAGTTGTTTATTTTATAATTACTTTCAATTTGTAATGGAGCCATTGAAAAGCAGTTAAAATTCTGATTTCAACGATATATCACACTTCCACCCTTTCGATTTGGTTTCCGTGAAAAAAATTAAAAACAAAGCAAATATGAAGCATAGATCGCATTTCGCATGACATAAGCGATCGGATTACAATGAGCAAATTTTGACAGTTGTCATTGTCATCGTTTGTCATCCGATAACGTTGGTGTCATTTCATGTTAATAAGATTCTTGGCATATTTGTAACTTTTAGTGGATTGTCACAAACTTTAAAGGTAGATGTAACAATATCAATATCATATGCTTTCTGTAACTTCGTTGGTGAATTTATTATAGATTATCACTTTACCAATTTTCAGTTTGTTGCTTTACAAATCTGTAGTATTTCGGATAACTAGACTTTCTTAGTCGTGCAAGTGATGTTAAAGTTGTTAATATCCTAATAGTATATTAATCAACGGGCGATAATGTAGGTAATAACTCGCATAGATGATTGTAAATTATTAAGTTGAGGGTTTTTTTAGTGCCCCAGAAGATCTAAAAAGGTTTTGGATGAGATCGGATTACGTTTAGTGCCGTTTTGTCACACATTTTAATGCTCTTTTCGGCTTCAAAGATCCACCGAGTGGGGAGGTTCCAGCCGCTTCCAGTAGCTGCCGATTTTTTAACACAGTTTAATTTTTTTTTTATACATTTATTTAACGTCGGCCTATTTCCGCTACTGAGGCCTAACACCGACGCTTGTAGACGAGCTACCCCCAACCAGGAATTTTGCCGAACCTCTTCCCTTAAGAAGAGTAGGGATCTTTTACTTGCCTAACATTTAATAGACAAGGGACCGACGGTTTTACATCCCCTCCGAAGGATGGTATATCTCCTATACAACCCTCGCCTAAGGTTGTATAGCTTCCGCGCATACACTGATATACAAGCCGCTGGAAGATGTGTGAGGCGAGAACGCGGTTTCCGTTGGAATGGTCACCCATCCAAGTACTAACTGCGCCTGTCGTTGCTTTACATCGCATACCGAAGTATGTACATAGTAAAGACGCACCTACGCTCTCCCCCCACAGTTTAATTGTTAATATTATTTAAATATGAGTAATTACAATTACACGTACTCTGAATTAACAATCGTAGTTTTGACTTTGGAATAATGTTTTGGTAATGCTGGTGCAACTGTGAAATGTTATAAAGATAAACTCTTCTTCTTTTTAAACTTTTTAGTTCACAGACCCTCGTTTAGTCCGTTTAGTTCGTAATCGGAAGTTAAATTGTAAAATTTTCGAACACTACGCCCTTTAAGTAGGCATTTGGAAGATTTTCGTCAGTGCCAATTATTGTTTCATGTGACAAAGTGCATCGTTCTTGTTAAGTTCACTCAATGGTTTTCGGCTGTTTACCAAAAAATAAAATCTGCGGCATCCAACTTTACTTTCGAAATTTTGACTTTAAAAATTATAATTGTGTGTTAATGTCTGAGTACCTAAATGGGTTTTTGTTCCAGTTCTGTTCATTTTAGTAAATTACCTTTAATAATAATAATAATACACCGTGGAGAACCTGAAAAAGATGGGTATAACTGAAGCCGTCCAGATCATCAGTCTAACTCAAAAAGCTGCAATCTTAGCCACCTGCAGCACAATCCGTCGAGTTCTAGCCCATTCCTGAAGAAGTTGGCAAAGCTGCCCCTTCCCATGAATTCTCCCACCGGCTAAAGCTGTGATTAAAAATAATAATAATAATAATAAGCAGGAGGGGCTGACTTCCATCTATCAAGCCTTTTTTGAGTAGCGCAACCATTTACTCCAGCTGGAGTGCAAAACCGAACCGGCCGTCCTAGTGCACCCGGAAGGAGAAAGCGTCTTCCTCTTTGGTGTCGGTCGTGAGCCTGCTGGGCTAACCACCCACAGGCCCTAAATTTTGGTTCCAGCAGGCCAAAGAGAGAGCCCCCACGATCGACCTCGTGCGGATAGGGGTTAAGGGCAAGGTGGTGGGGCCCAACCGGACAGACCGACATTGGACGCTTTGAGTGGACAGATGAACTGAGGGATGCACTTCTGCATTGCTATGAAAGCAGTGAGCCCGCGCGGAGGGGATACATTTTGCTGATGCATGCTCTATGGTGTGAGAGGCTACAAGAGCATAGCGCCTTCACGCCACAAAGTCTGCGTGACTATGTATCCCACCTTCGTAGTAGAAGCTACGTGAGGGCTGTTCCTGGACCGGCGAATGAGGTGACCGAAGACCGCTGCATTCACCGGTTGAGGACGTAGTTCTTCTCGTTCCGCCAAGACCAGAGGGCCTCAGTACAAGACGGGGGTTACACCACATAAAAACCCCCTGGCCACAAGACCTGGCCAGAGTGGATGAAGAAATTAGTGCAGCGCTACCAGAATCGGCTGACCTCTGGCACATAAACTGGGCCGTGTATGCCGCTGCTCAACGCTTTTCTCGGGCGGAGAGGCGAAACACTGCTTCCCCATAGGAGAGTGCGGAGCGGCGCATACAAAAGATGGAAGCCAAGATCCGGCCGGCGAGGCAACACGCATCCCGTATCCAATGTTTGATGGACTATATGGCGGCCAACAGGCTGTTCACGCCTAAAGTGTGTCGATTAGCCGCCAACTTAAGAGGCGCCCAACACACACTCAATGAGGCAGTGCTGCGAACCACCAAACAGCACTGTCTCGACAGGATAAGGATGCTAGTGACTTGCAAAAAGTCACTAGTGAGGCGGGCGAGAGTTCTTACGGAAAATAAACTGTTCCACCAAAAGCCCTCGCGCCTATTCCAACCGCCTCCGCGTGTTGTAGACAATCCGCCGACTGTAGTCAGGTGGAGAACTTCTGGAAAACGCTGTATAAGGAGAGATTTCCACTCAACCGGGATTCTACGGCCGTGGCACACTTTGAAGCCTTTTGTCAAAGGTTCCAGCAACCACAGGGAGTGTGCCAACCAATAACCCCAGAAGAGGTTCGTAGGGCTTTTGAGGGCTCTAAGAACTTTGCTGCTCCACGTCCCGATCGGACAAATAATTTTTGGTGGAAAAAGTTATCGAGCACCATTTGGCCAGAATTTTTAATTCCTGGTTGAATGGGGAGCAGCAAATTCCTTCTTTGGTTGTTGAGCGGCGGACAGTACTGATCCCCAAGAACGGAGATTTGTCCAACCCAAATAACTACAAGACCGGTAATCTGTCTAAACGTATGTTACAAGGTATTTACACGCATTCTGTACATGCGTGTGCTCCACGCAGTTGAACCGATTTACGAACGGATATATGAGTAACGAGGGTCGAAGAGAGGTGTCGCTGGCTGCAAGGAGAACCTGCTGATCGATAGATGTGTCACGCAGGACTCCATGCAGTATAAGCTGAACCTCTCAATGGCCTGGATCGACTACCGCAAGGCATTTGACATGACATCGCATGAGCTCATTGTTCACTTGCTCCGATGTCTTGTGGTACCCGGACCCGTAGTGAGATGTATTGAAGAACTGATGCCGCTCTGAAGAACTCGCTTTATCATAACATCTGGTAACGACAGATAGATAGATAGATAGATAAATAATTTATTTCAAACTGCCACAGTTAATACAATCCAATTTACAAATAGTAAGTATAAGGTGGGTTGAAATACGTCTACGACATCAACTTAAATTTAATACAATAATAAATAATTTTAAAAAGTAACACAACAATACACAGAAAAAGTATACATAAAAACTATTCCTACCAAAACCTAGAAGTTTGTGTATTTTAGCTCCTATAGGGAGAAAAAATATTTATATACATATATATACACACACATAAATATAATAGAAATTAAATTTCTTGAAAATACGTATAGACATTATCGACATCAGTGGATTAACAGTTCTCAAAGGACAAAAATTCATATACTGTATGTGGTTCAATTTTAATCAATAGGTTAAATACTTTTCGTTTAAATAATTTGATGTTGTTTAGACTTTTTATTCTTGTTGGTAATTTATTAAAAAACTTTACGCTAGAATAGCAAGGACCTTTCTCAAGCATACTAAGCCTATGTGTGGGAAAGTTATAATTTATGTAATTCCTGGTATTATGCTTACGGTTTGACGAAAAGTGAGAAAATTTTTCTTTGCATTTGAAGTTAAACATAAGAATCTCGTAAATGCATAAACCAATTACTGTTAAGAATTTGAAAGTACTAAATTTTCCTCGACACGTTTCCCTGAAAGGAATATTGTGAATTATCCGAAATACTTGTTTTTGTATAATAAAAATTTGGTTTATTTCAGATGCACTACCCCAAAATAATATTCCGAACTTCAATCCTGACACAAATACCCCGTAATAAATGGTGTTTGGTATACAGTACGTCGCATACTGCTTTATTACCTTAATACAGTAACTTATGCCATTTAGCTTTTTTGCCAAACTTTCAATGTGTGCTCCCCAGTTTAAATTTGTATCTATCGTTAATCCAAGAAATTTTATTGTTGGACTAAATTCTATAACAAAGTTCCAAGCGAACAACGGTGCGCGAAACATCGAGTGTTGTGCCTGGTGCTAATAATCGAGTAAAACACAGTCCTATTCCTCTTAAAAACGTGATTATAGTCAATAATTCCTAATATCATTTATTTTAAAGTTACCAATAAATATAAAATACGTAACCTAGTTAAATTAAATAGTGCAGTTCATAAGGTAAGATAGGCTAATGATGAACGACACGGAGCCGCCTGATAAACCTCCTGATATCCAACCGCTGCAAAAAAGTATTGATAACTCTACAAAAACAAATGCAAATAATATAGACTTTGAAAATATATACAGACCATGTGATAGTTCTCCGTACTTCGTATATGTGGAGCATAAGAATAAAAACTTGGGTAGATTATTTCCAATTAGAGTTGGTCACTATTTATTTACAGAAGATCTATTTAAAAATTCCATTCTAGACATTAAGTCAGTTGGACTTAACAGGGTAAAAGTTATTTTTAATTGTTACAGTGCAGCAAATGCACTTATAAATCATGAGATTATTATTTCTAATAATCTTATCGCATATATACCTAAATTTTTTACTCAAAAAAAAGGTGTTATTCGTATGGTTGATACGTTTTTCACTGAGGAATATTTATTAGATAATATAGAATCTGATATTCCTGTTGTAGAAGTAAAAAGAATGATGAAAAAAATTATTGAACAAGACGGTAATTCGAAATTAGTCAGGAGGCAGGTAGTTATTGTTACGTTTTTGGGAAATGCAATTCCTAAAAATGTTAAAATTAATTTGGTAAATTTTCCAGTTGAAGCTTATGTATATCCTGTAGTCCAGTGCTTTAAATGTCTTAGGTATGGACATACCCTGAATCTATGTAAAAGTAACAAACGCTGTAAATTCTGTAGTGGCGAACATGATGAAAATAATTGCGATGTAGATACCGTATACTGTGTCTTTTGTGATTCTGGTGAACACTCCTCAGTCGATAAAAAATGTCCCGCTTATATTAAACAACAAAACATAAAACGTACTATGGCATCTCACAATATATCGTTTAAAGAAGCAGAAACAATAGTAAATAATCCTTCGTACGCAAAAATCACTACAAATAACAGATTCTCTCTTTTAGCAGATCAAAACAATTTTCCCAGTTTACCAAATACATCGCAATCGACCTCTGGTACACATTCATATGTACCACGTCGTCCTATAAGGAACAGTCAGCAAATACCAGTAAAACGAAAGGCAGGTAGGCCACTTGAAAGAAACAACGTGGCTCCTCCTATGAGAGGAATTAGTAGTAGAAGTAACAATAGCCAAAGTATCCTTCCAAACCCGTACCGCGAGGAATTCCTTGCTTATAAAGAATCTCTTGTAGAAGAAATTTCAGATTTTATTAATAATTTAATAGTAAGCTTAGTACCTGGTGGTGCTAGTACAATTGTAGCAGAATTAAATGTTAAGGAGTCTCTTTCAAATTTATTTAGTCAACCGAATTTAACCTAACCTTCCATAATGAACAACACAAACAATCAAAAAAATAATAAACTAGTAATTTTACAATGGAATGCCCGATCTATAAAATCAAATAAACACAACTTGGAAAATTTTTTGAACAAAAACATTGTCGACATTTTAATAATTTGTGAAACTTGGTTAAAGCCAAGCTCTACTATTAACTTCAATGGCTATACATTTGTTCGTAAAGATAGAGAAACTGGAAAAGGAGGTGTTGGAATTCTGATATCAAAAAAACTAGCTTTTAACGAGATAAAACTTGTCAAAAATTTTAATAACAATATTGAAATATGTGCCATCAAGCTAATAACTAACAATTTGAATATTGTATCTGTCTATAAACCCCCACATATTGTTGCCACTCGTAATGATTGGACAAAAATATTTTCTCAATTTCGAACCTCGACCGTAATTGGTGGTGATTTTAACTCTCAACACGGTATTTGGGGATCTCCAACAAGTAACAATCAAGGTATCAGATTGGCAGATGCTTTGGACAGCACAGATCTTGTTGTTCTAAATGACGGTAGCTCTACAAAAGTCAATAGGCCTAATCAAAATAAATCTGTAGTAGATCTAACATTAGCCTCTCCTTCTCTGTCTATCATGAGCAACTGGAAAGTATTGGAAGACCCTCTAGGCTCCGACCACCTCCCTATTCTAATAATATTAGGCCTAGATATTGAATATACTAAGTATAATCCATCCTCGAAATGGAATGACTCAGCTGCTGACTGGAATTCTTTCCAAACAGTTCTAGATAACTTCCTTACCAATTTTCAGTCGTCCGTCCATTCTGATAAGTTTTCCTTTTTGACTGATGCAATTTCATCTGCTGCTGATGTCTCGATGCCAATACGGAAACCCCATTCCTATAATCGCACAGGACCCATATGGTGGGACAATGAATGCTCTATCAAAGCGAAAGAAAGATCCGAGGCCTTTAAAAAATATAAGCAATTATCTAATCTAAATAACTACCTGAAATTTCAGAAGTTAGATGCAGAAGCCAAACGACTCTTCCATATCAAGCGAAGGAATAATTGGAAAGAATTTATTTCCCAACTAAATAAAGATACTCCCATCACTGATATATGGAAACGAGTTAAAAAAATTGCTAACAAAACAACTCTCCCCACAAAAACATTTTTATCAAACCCACTAGTAGAATCGGCCTTGGATACTATTGCTCCACCCTTCACACAAAATCTGGTTTATATTAAAAACAAATGTCGTAAAACCGTGCTAGACGAACCATTTAATATGGCAGAACTTGAATCTGCACTAAGTATTACAAAGAATTCCGCTCCTGGAAAAGATGATATATCTTTTCTAATATTATACAATTTAACCTATAATGGGAAAAAAATGCTTCTTGACATATTTAATGACTGGTGGTGTAATAATAAATTCCCTGAACAAATCAAAACTGTTTCTGTCTGCCTTATCCTAAAACCTAACAAGGATAGCAACAATCCAACATCATATCGTCCTATATCTCTGTTGTCCTGTATAACAAAGATCTTCGAACGTATGCTTAAATATCGCTTAGAATGGTACTTTGAACATAATTCACTTATCCCCCGAAATCAGTTTGGCTTTCGTAAGGGTAATGGAACAATTGATGCAGTCTCTACATTAGTTACAGATATACAACACTGTTTTACGGAAAATTCTTATCTTGCAGCTTTATTTGTTGACATAAAAGGGGCTTATGACTCGGTCGATTTACCTTTGCTTCAAAATACGCTCATTCATTATGGTCTCTCCTCCAACACCTCAACAAATATTGTTGAACTTTATAATAATAGAATAGTATATGTAAAGGATTCTATAAATAATTACCATGGACCTCGAATTTCGTGTCAAGGACTTCCACAGGGTTCGGTCCTAAGCCCGCTGCTTTTTAATATTTACACCGCGAGCATACATGAAGTATATGATGAAACGATAAACTGCATACAGTACGCTGACGATTTGGTTATTTACTCCACTCAAAAAACATATAGAGACTGTGTTACTGTTCTGAAACATATCACCTATTGCCTCAAATCCTGGCTTAATGACCACAATTTTGATTTATCTGAAAACAAGTCAGCCGTCATGATATTTAGTCGCCATAGAATCGATCCTGGTATTAGAACTTTCAATTTAAACACATATTCTATTCCTCTTGTCAATGAATATAAATACCTTGGCATTATTTTGGATAAAAAATTACTCTGGACTAAACACATAAATTACATTAAAACAAGATGTGAAAAAGGTATAAATGTTCTAAAATCTGTCACCAAAGTCAAATGGGGCTCCGACCCCAGGACCGCACTCATGTTCTATAAGTCGTACATCCTATCAATACTAGATTATGGTAGTACCTTATATGGTTCAGCCTCCGACTCTAACCTAAAAACTATAGACAGAATCCAGTATAAGGCTTTACGTATTTGTATCGGGGCTATGCAATCTTCGCCATCCGAAGCTGTCTTGGCTGAATCACAAGAACCGCCTCTGCACTTACGAAGGCAATATCAGGCCAACAAATTCTTTGCCAAAATACAAATCTGTAACAGAAGGTTGTACAATAAAGTCTGTACTCTCGCTGTAGAGGTTTTAACGAATGGATTTTGGGCACATCGTAACAGCCCACCTTTAACCGAATCGTTTCTTGTGTATCATCGTTATACAAACCAAGTCATTCCACAAAATAACTACTCAATTTTTCAATATGAGTATGGTTTTGTACATCTAAAATCAACAGTATTATTCCCACAATACTCAGATTATGAGGTCCTAAATTCGAAAATTCTGAGTAATATCTTGAACAATAGTCCTACTTGCAAGATTTTCACCGACGGGTCCAAAACCGCAGACGGTACAGGTTGTGCCTTTTTCATTCCTAGTTTGAGCATATCCGCTACATTTAAATTATTTAAAGAATGTACTATATATAGCGCTGAAGCGTTCGCAATATACCAGGCCCTATCTTGGATCACAGACTTTTACATAAAGCTACCTAATCCTGATTTTAAAATTTTCACAGTACTAAGTGACTCTAAATCTGTTCTGTTATCAATAAGTAATGTTGGATATGAGCAATATAAGAACGACATAATTTGTAAAATTAAACGTCAAGAACATTAGTTATCGCAGCTGGCTTTGAAGTTAAATATGTTTGGGTTAAAGGTCACTCAGATATCAGAGGAAATTGTATTGCTGATCGCCTTGCCAAACAATCAATTAAAGAACAAAGTATCACTCACCCATTCTTCCCTATGACAGATTTCTTTCATATTTATAAGCAAGAACTAAAACAGAAATGGCAAGCTAGTTGGGAGCAGTATGTGGCCAACTCAAAAAACCACTACACAAAAATTCATCCCATGCTACCAACTTCTTTACCCCATATAAGTAGCCATAAGGTTTCTAGATATTTTTCTACTACTGTCACTAGATTGAAATTAAACCACGGACGTTTCCCACAACACCTTAATCGAATTGGACTTCTTGATAGTCCTTTGTGTAACTGTGATAATGAATCTACCGCAGATATGAACCACATTATTTTTAATTGCAATCGAAACACTCAGGCTACAACCAAACTCATTAAAAATCTTTCACTACAGAACGTTCAACTTCCTACTAATATTACTACATTATTACACTACAATGACTTACAAATTTTCAACACAATTTTAACTTTCCTGAAAGAAATAAAATTGGACTTGTGATTCAATTTCAAAAGGCTAGCATCATAGTGAAATAGGTTTAGCTTTGTTCCACCTCTGTTTCTATCCCTATAATATTTTTCCTCTTTTCCCTCCAACCGTGGTCCATCTCTCTGTGGAAAAAATGCCCTGATAGACCCCTGGGCGAGAATAGTGTCTCATACCTTTTCCAGTTCCTGATGTTTATTTCTATAGTTTTCGGGTTAGGTTAGAATTATCATTGTCTCTGCTGGGTTAATCCACGTTAAACAATTCTGCTACTTTTGATACTATCAACAGTTTGTGGTGTGTGAGCTTTCCATAAGCTCGAAGCCAAAAATTTTCAAAAAAAAAAAAAAAAAAATTCTATAACCTTATTGTTAATAATTATACTATTGCAAGGGACATGCGACCTTTTCGTACTAAAGAATGTTACTTCTGTTTTATTTATATTTAATATCTGCCCGTTTTGCCAAGTCCAGTGTTGTATTTTCCTAAAAGCCTGATTTGGTTCTGATTGTAATTGTAAATAGTTTTTTGCTGTGATTAGCAGTGTATTATCATCGGCATAATTAATATGTGTGTGAGGTGTACTTTCGAGTATTTTACATAAGTCTATAATAAATAAATTAAACAATAGTGGACCTATTATACTGCCTTGAGGGATTCAAGTTGTAATGTTTTTTAAAGTAGATTTGTACTCATTTCCTTCTGTTTTTAATTTTACAAACTGTTTTCGGTTAGACAAATACGATGATAACCCCATCAGACATATGCCTCGTAAGCCATATTTTTCTGCTTTTAATAAAAGTTTGCTGTGACTAATACAATCATAAGCTTTCGAAAAATATAGGAAAATACCCAATGGCAACAGGTTATGTTCCAAATTTTCATAAATTGCATTCATATAATCAAACACGGCAGTTTTAACGCACTTTCCCTTTAAGAGTCCATGTTGATTTGTATTAAATAATTTATTATCATTAAAAAAATAACAATCTGGTTGTAAACTATCCCTTCAAATATTTTCGAAAATGCTACAAGGAGGCTGATTGGTCTATAATTTTCTGGAAGTTGGTCGTCACCATTTTTATACATTGGAATTACTAAACCTATTTTAGACCTATCGGGAAAAATTCCGTATTTTAAAGAATTATTGATGATAAAAGTTAAGGGTCCAACTATGTATTCAATGCATTTCTTTATTATTGATGTGGAAATTTTATCTTCTCCTAAGCTATTTTAATTTTTTTAAAGATTTTACAACATTGAGCACTTCTTGCTCAGTTGCGGGTTCAAAAATTAGTGAATTCCTATTTTCCACTATATCTATATCAAAATTCACGTCCGGAATATTTTTACATAGATTTGTTCCTACGTTGACAAAAAAAGTCATTTACCACGTTTACAGGTGTTGCAGGATTCCAGTGTGCATCGAGAGGTGACCGAGCGCAGACGTACCACCGAGCCAAGAAAGTGTACAGTGAAGTGGCAGCCCCACAGTTAGTGTCGTCGACATTTCTCTAAGAAGAGGAAGTACACACGTCTTTTTCAAGACGGTGTACTATAAAAGATAAATAAAGTCTCCCTCCCTTGGAGACACCATTTTTACTGTTATTAATCATAACTTTTTCCGATAATATTATAGGTATTCCCTTGCAGGACACCCACAGCGACGTTACCGTGGAGGACGGTAGCATGGACTACAGCGAAGACGAAACGTCCCAGAGCGGTAGCTCCCGAGGGGGTATCCCAATCCCAAGGAATGACAAAGAGACGATAAAACGTCTCACAGAGGAGAACAAAACCCTCAGGAAGAAAATCGACGAGCTCACCGAGAGGTTGGAGCTGATACAGAGGGAACAAAAGTCCCAGCACGAAGAGCTTCTGCGTGCGATTCGAGGAGAATCGCAAACGCGGAAGAGGAAAAACTCGCCCGCCACCAATACGGACTCGGACGAAGAGGCCCCTAAGGCGGCAAAGAAGGTGGCTGAAAAGCCCCTTAAGTGCCCCCCCCGAGTCTGAGCCACCCAGACGAAGCAGATCGGGATCTAGAGCCCCCCAGCAGGAGGCTTACGTCCCCCGACAAAACGCCAGGGAAGAAGAGACCGAGGCCCCTCAAACAAGAACAAGAAGCCAGCGCATACCCCCGGTAGTGCTGAGAAATAAGGAGACATGGACAACGGTGAGCCGTCGTCTAACCGAAACCGGCATAAACTTTAGCAAAGCTAAAGTTACCGCGGAGGGAATCTCCATCGAGCCCGCGACATCCGAAGATTATCGCAAGATGGCTAGGATGTTCGCTAACGAGAAAAGGGAGTACCACACGTACGCCCTGCCAGAGGAACGGCAGCTACGTGTGGTCATCAGGGGGATCCCGAGCGGCGTTACTTGTACAGAGGTGGCAGAAGACCTCCAAGACCAAGGTTTCGCACCCACCGCGGTGCAACGGATGACGTCAAGACAGACGAAACAGGAGGTGCCCCTCGTACTTGTCCTAGTCCCACAGGACCAGGACAAGATACTCCAAGTCACAAGGTGCTGCTCTCTAATCGTAAGGACAGAGAGACAGAGAGCCAAGGTAGCGGCATCCCAATGCCACCGCTGTCAGCGTTTCGGCCACGGACAATCCAGGTGTACCGCGCAGCCGAAATGCGTGAAATGCGGCGAGGCACACCGGACGACAGAATGCAAGAAGAAGGCAGACGAACCGGCCAAGTGCGCGAACTGCCAAGGGGCCCACCCGGCCAGCTACAAGGGGTGTCCAAAATACCCCAGGCAACCAGCCACCGCCACTCAAAGGCCGGTACAGAGGCCGACGATGACCTCAACAAAGAAAGGCGGCGTAGCGCCAGGCACGAGCTACGCAAAAGTAGCCCAGGGCAAGGCAGAACAGAACACCGTCCCTGCCTCAAAACAACAAGCATCGCCAGAGGCCAAAAACCTCACAGCGGTGCTAGCACAGATGCAACAAATGTGCTCAGCGATGAGTGCATTTTTTGCTCAAATGCCAAACTTTACTAATCTGTAATGCCTTTACAGATTAAACCGGAATTCCTGCAGATGGCGGCCTGGAATGTAAACGGCCTGCAACAAAGGAGACTTGAAGTCGAAGAGCTTTTGACCAGGTATGATATAGACGTCATGGCACTGCAGGAAACCAAGATGACCCCGGCCAAGGAGATCAACTTCCCAGGATACCACACCTACAGGATGGACTGGGTAAACATACCTCAGCGACCCGCAAGAGGAGTGGCTCTACTCGTTAAAAAGACCATAGCCCACCATCCGACGGTACTGCCTGAGCTAGAAAACATGAATGCCACCGCCGTAGTAGTGTCCACAGCACGAAACGGCGACGTCCAAGTGGTTTCATGCTACCAGCCACCCCGCAGCACGCTTACCGAGGGGGATCTGGACGCAATTCTGCCCGCCAGGACACAGGTCGTCGCAATTGGCGATTTTAACGCCAAATCCCAGCAATGGAACAGCGGCATAACCAACACTCTAGGACGAGAACTGCTGCGGTTCATGGGACAGCACGCCGGCGAACTGATGGTGGTAGGACCGGACCAGCCCACCTTCGACAACGGCAGACACAGGCCAGACGTACTGGACATAGCCATCCTAAAGGAGATAACCTTCGAAGCGGAGATCACTACCAGAACGGAGGGATCTACCGAACACAACCCGATTTTTCTAACTCTAGGAGGACAGGCGGGTGATGACAACGCTACCTTCACGAAGCGACGAACGGACTGGGAATCGTACCGGCTGCACCTGCAGCAGTACATGGCACAAATTCCCAGACTAGAAACCGTGGAGGACGTTGAGAGGGCCGTCATTACCCTAGAGGAGCAAATCCTGGGAGCAATAAGGGCCAGCACGACAGAAACAGAAGTAAGAAGACACCCAGCACCGATGGCGAACCTACCAGAGGTCACCAGGCAGCTGATAAGGGACAGAAGAAGCGCCAAGAGACGGGCTCAGAGGACGAGGCTCCCCGCCGACAGAAGGGAGTATAACGTCCTCAGCCGAAGAGTGAAAGCCGCCCTCCAAGAACACCGCCAGGAGGGGTGGCAACGCCACCTTGAGTCACTCGATCCACAGGACAGAAGCATGTGGAATACCCAACGTGCCCTGCGAAACCGGAGGAAGCCTATGCGCCCGATTCACGGAGAGCGAGGGATCGTCTACACTAACCAGGAAAAAGCCGAGGCGTTTGCCGACAGCCTAGAACTGCAGTGTAGAGAGAACGAGCTCGATGACGAGGACGAGGACTGGGTGGACGACGTCGAGCGCAGAGTACGTAGGATCCACCGCCTGCCTGATGACGACCACATCCGCCCGACTACCCCCGAGGAAGTCAAGGAAATCCTTAGGAGCCTAAAACCGAGAAAGGCTCCGGGATGTGACAAGACAGGAAACATCGCTCTCAAAAAACTACCCAGGAAAGGAGTAGCGGCGCTAGTCAACATCGTGAACGCGATGTTAAGGTTACGGCATTTTCCAGCCAGGTGGAAAAAGGCCGACGTCATTATGATCCCCAAACCAGGGAAAGAACTAATTTTCCCGTCTTCTTACAGGCCCATCAGCCTCCTCCCAGCCATGAGCAAGGTTGCAGAACGGGTCATCTTGAAGAGGGTTACAGAAAAGACAGAAGAGCTGAATATCATCCCGGATGAACAGTTCGCGTACCGAACAGGACATTCCACCGAACTCCAAGTACTTCGCCTCACCGAGGAGATTACTAAGGGGTTCAACCAGCGGCAAGTCACCGCGGCGCTGTTCCTAGACGTTGCCAAAGCGTTCGACAGGGTCTGGCACGACGGCCTCCTAGCTAAAATGATGTGTATGGGTTACCCCCATCGAACTCATCAAACTAGTGAGGTCCTACCTGCACCGCAGATAGCTAAGGGTGAAAATCTCGGACCAACTCCCCACTTACAGGACCGTGGAGGCGGGAGTCCCGCAAGGTTCGGTGCTGTCACCGCACCTGTTCGCTATCTACACCTCAGACCTCCCCAGGACCGACCACACAGCCCTGGCTCTGTATGCAGACGACACAGCAATAATTGCCAGATCCTAGAAAGCCAGGAACGCAACCATAAAACTCCAGGAAACGGCCACACTCCTGGAAGAATGGTGCACGAAGTGGAAAGTCGCCGTCAACGCCGACAAAAGCCAAGCCATTCTCTTCAGACGAGTGCGAAAAGAAATTCCCACAGGACACGTTTTTTCTGCATCATAATATGGTTTAAATTGACTGTCGTATTTGGACATTACCTCAAAAGAGCTGATATTTTTCCTACTGGTGAATTTTATTGATATGGTCTCCCCGTATTTTCTGACTTTTTTAGTAGGAAAACAGTTATTAAAATTTTTTAAAAACAATGACATAAATATATTTCATTGATTATTAACATCCTCACTATCACAGTTCAATGTCTCATTCCAGTTCTCTATAGATAGATACTCCAAAAATTGTTGATTGTTTTGTTCACTAAAAATTCGAATATTTTTATGTTTGCTTGTTTTCATTTTGCAATTTAATTTTTAGTCTTTGCGCTGTATGATCTGATATATTGCTCTGTAATACATAGGCTTTAAACTCTTTATTTATATTTATTAAATAATTATCAATGCAAGTTTTCGACAAATTACTAATTCTGGTAAAATTATTTACAGCGATATTTACATTATAAGAGTTTATTAACGACACAAAATTCTATTTGTGTTTTGTGGTACTCTTTAGGTCGAAGTTAAAATCTCCAGATATAATAAAATATTTGTTATTGCTAATTAGTAGTGATAGCAGCTCATTAAGTTTGCTTAAAAATAATTGTACCTGAGAATCTGGAGTCCTATATACTGCTACAATAACACACTTCGATTTCCCAATTTTCACTTCTGCTGCAGCATACTCCGAACATATACACTAGCGAAAGGTCATTAACCTCTCGCCGTACTTTTACCCACATGTTTTCTTTACTATATATTGCTACTCCACCATGCTTTCCTTCAGTTCTGCAATAACTTGACACTAAGTTAAAACCCCTGATTTTGTAGGCTCTCAGTTGCTCTGTAGATTTCCAATGTTCTTTCACGGTAATTAGTTCACAGTTAATTTTCATTAACTACGTATTCTAATTTTTCCACACAGATTCCTATAGACTGAACATTTTGGTTTAGCATTATAAAAAAAATTTCTCTGTTTATCCTCTCTCTTTGCCTACCTATAGGGCTTTGTGATAAAACGATTATTGAAACGGTTTATGCACACAAACTCCGGCCAGATATCCGGATTGACAAACTTATCGACATAATTTACCGGCACTGATATTTTGAATGATGTGTATTTTTCAGGATATTTAGCTTTCATTTGCTCACACAGTATTTCAGATATTTTGACATTGTCTGTTAAGTAAGTTTTTAGATCGTTTGGGGTTAACCCCAGGTCACAGTTAAAGACGTGGTAATCAGTATATTTTTAACTTTTTTGAAAATTGCATTTTCTTTTAACTTTCCATATATAAGACTTTTGCTTCGCATGGTGCGTCTCCGTTCTACTCTGGTAAACTTCCATTCTCCATCTCCCTCCTTTTCTTCCTACTACTACTATTTTTACAATTTCCTTAAATTTTTCACTTTTAAAAAAAGATATTATCACTTCATTATTGTTAGCGTTCTGACTTGACCTTAAATCAGGTGGCATTATATTTAATATTGCTTTATTTATCTGAATAGTGCTCACTGTTATAGACACGTCCGTTCGCTTACACTTACTCATAATTCATTTCTAGATGTCGATAGAGTCCAAACAGAGTCGGTAACATTCATGAGAGGAGTATTTCAGGGAGATTCCCCCAGCCAACTTCTGTTTTGCATCTCACTACTGCCATTATCCGTCTCGCTCCGGAAAACCCGTGGCTACAACTGCGGTACCTCCGGCGACAGGAGGCATAAGGTCACCCATCTATTTTATATGGGTGACCTTAAACTTTATGCCTCTGGAGAGAGGGATTTCCAACAGTCCCTTATGGTGGTACAGGAGTACATGCAGGCTGTCGGTAGTTTGGGTTGAACAAATGCACACTGATCCATCTCAAGAGAGGACGATGCGGTGACAACGGAGAGGACGCGCAGCTCGTGGACGGAAGCATCTTACACCATCTAGATGCCGGAGAGTCATACACTTACTTGGTTGTCGAGCAACGCTCCACTCAAGAAGTGAGTCTAGTGAAAAACGCTCTCCGCGGCAAGTATCAGCACCTACTCCGACAGATCTGGTCTTCAGAACTGTCGGGGAAGGACAACGTGTCTGCCACAAATATGCTTGCCGTTCCGATCCCTCTCTACCCTTTCGGAGTAGTGAAATGGACTAGAGAAGAGCTGCGTCAACTCGATGTAGTAACCCGCAAGAATATGCATCTCAATAGGAGCTTGCATCCTAAGTCGTCCGTTCCACGGTTATATCTCCGACGACATCGGGGAGTCCGTGGACTCTTGAGCTTAGAGAGTCTCCATAGCAGGACGGTTCTGGAGGGAGCATATAAGGTCTTCAGGAGTTCGGATCCCCTCCTCTGCATGGTCCGAGACCTGAAAATGCAGAGGTAGGAGCTTTTCTCTTTAAGGCAGCATGGCGAGCAGCCAATGAACTTAGTCTCATCTTCGACGTCGAGCGGGTAAATCCCAACTCTGTCACCGAGTTGGAACCCGTTCGACTAAAAGCCCACATTAGAGCTGCAGAACATAACATCCTTCTGCAGCTCCATAAGGATAAGCCATTGCACGGAGTCTTCTATAAAAATATAGAAGACCTCGGCTTATCCGAAAGGCTGACCTTCGCCTTTTTAAGGTCAGCTGGGCTGAAGTCTGAGACCGAGGGATTCATAATGGCTTGCCAAGATGGTGTATTTAACACCCTTGTCTATCGACGTCATGAGTATGGAGGTCCCTGATGTCAGCTGCAGGGCCTGCCGCAGGGCGCCGGAGACAGTAATGTGCTTACTGTCGGCTTGCCGGACATACGCAGTCTCGGCCTATATTCATAGACACAACGCAGCATTACGAGTGCTTTACTATCATCTAAGGCACTCGTATGGGATAGACGAAACACCAGTGCTGCCTTACGTTCCGGGGGATATTGAGTCCATTGTGGGGAATGAGAAGTGTCTAATTTATTGGAACTACTCGTTTCCCACCGTCAGGCAAATACAAGCCAACAAGCCTGACATAGTACTCCTCGACCACCATCTCACGACAATGTATGTCGTGGAATTCTCAGCCCCCGCTGAGAGCAACATTGATGTCTTGAAAGAGGAGGAAAAACGGACAAAATATCGAGATTTGCTCTTCGAACTCCGCAGGCTGTCATCCTTGGTTCATTGCGTCTACTCAGGGCACACGATTCGCGGACCTGGTAGTCACTCCAGGGGCGTGGGGAGTGGCTATTGGCATGTATTACCAGCTCCTCTCTGTGAGGGTCGGAGTCACAATGTAGGATGACTGGTTTTTTGTAAAAAGAAAGAAAAAATTACTAACCATACAATATAGTATATATGGCAAGTCGGCATTTTTATAGAACATACTAAATAATGAAGACAAACCAAACACAATCATTATCACAAAATAATATTAACATAACAAACATATGTATAAAATATCTAATATATAAAATTAAAAAGAAATAAATATAGAAAAAATTTGAAACATAACATTTAAGATACACCAAACATAAACTCGCGAACCCTATAGAAACCACCTTCCACAAAGAATTATTTCAATTTATTTTTAAATAAATTAGTGCTACTATTTCTCTTGTTGTTGCCGGTAGAGCATTGTACACATTGACACAATTGTACCACGGAGAATTTTTATAAGTGGTAGTTTTATGAGCTGGGATGATAATGGGTTCTCCATGTCTAGTATGATGTGAATGTGTATCTGATATTTCAATGATCATATTAATATTTTGTTTAGTGTACATTAAACATTTAAATATGTACACACACGGCTGAGTTAATTTTTTTTTTTAAAGATCATTCTACAGCTTCCCCTAGGTCTTAAATTAAATATCAATAGAATCTGATCTTTTCTGTAGTATATCGATATGGTTATCCCATGATAACTTAGAATCTAGAACAGTACCAAAATATTTTCTTTCACCTTCCAGTTCAATGTCTAATATTTTAAAATTTGCAGGTAAAGATCGTCTTATAGGAAAATTTATTACTACAGTTTTTGCAGTGTTCAATATTAATTTATTACTGTCACATCAAGCGCTTAAAATATTAATGATATTTTCAGCCTGTATTCTAATTTCATCCACACTAGTAGCCGTTGTTGAAATGGTAGTGTCGTCTGCAAACATAATAACATGCCCCTCGTTTCTTATATAAGCAGGAAGGTCATTTACAAATCGTATGAATAATAAGGGCCCTAGGACTGAGCCCTGCGGAACTCCAAGTTTAACTTGAGTTAATATGACTGTGATTAACTATTGATGATCTTTCTTCCATATACGATTTGATCTAGCTTAGGGTAGTATTTCTTATTCCTAGATGATACAATTTAGATAACAGTAATTCGCAGTCAATAGTATCGAAAGCTTTTGATAAATCAAAAAACATTGATACAACGTATTTACTGGCATTTAAGCAAGCATATATATATATAATTCAGTAAATGACAAGAAGCCGTTTCAATTGATCTACCAGATGTAAATCCGTATTGTGATGGCGGCAAAATATTATTTTTTTGTACAAAATTAACAAGACTGACATGAAAAGCTTTTTCTACTACATTCGATAAGGTGCTAAGTACAGATATCTGTCTATAGTTGTCAATGTTTTCTGGGCAACTTTTTTGAAAAGTGGAAAAAACGTCGGGAAAGCAGCCCTAGTAAAATGATTGATTTATTAAGTATACCTACTAGTGAACGAACAACATGGTCACTAATATGCTTTAGTATAAAAAGGATATATCATCAACGCCACAAGAATTTTCATTTTTCAAACTGCTAATTATATTCATTATTTCTTCTTCAGTGGCAGGTTCAATAAGAAATTCTAAATTATTATATTCTGTAGTCAAAATAGGTGGCTTTGACAAATTTTGCCCGCAATCGTCTGCAACCCTATGTTCTGCTACAGCGAAAAAATAAGAATATACTCACCGTTGTAATTAAGAATTATATTTTTATTTCTTTCTTTATTCCTACTGAGCTTGCTATTTATGATATTCAAGTTTCCCTGGTTTTATTTGAAGAATATTCTATTTTATCATTAAAATACTTTTGCTTGGCTAATTTTTTCATAAGCCAAAACATATTTGTTAGTACCTTACTTTCTTCAATTATTTCTTCGGTTATCCAGTTTTATCGTTTATTTTATTTTCTATACAATTCTGCTCTGTATACTTGACTTGACAACAAACATTAAAATACCACACAATCGTATCAACTAGGAATCGAAATGCATGATTTACGTTTAAATAAAATATGTAACACCAGTCAACCTTACTCATTAACGTATATAATTGCTGTATGCTACTAGTTGAAATGGCACGTTTTTGTGTGCATACCTCTGCATTACTAACGGTGGTAGCATGTATACATGACAAATGCGCTAAGTGGTTTGAAATATTTGTATTTATTAGCCGACAATCAAATATATTTGTTGGCATGTTAGTAATCATATAATCGATGCAAGTTGAACTGGTATGCCAATCTCGATAAGTAAATATCCTGGTATTCTACGTCAATATTATCATGAGCTCATAACAACTTAACAAATCCTCAAGTGACCTTGTCATAATGCACTTTCTATTAAAATCTATATTAAAATTTCCAGATAATACAATAAAATTATTTTTGAGGCAATGTTTAGTGCTCAAGACAGAATTGACAAAAATATGTTTGTATCTCCATTTGGTAGTTAATATACTGTTATGTTAACAATTTTATTACTTTTTATGTTAATAGGTACCTACTGTACACATAATATGACATTGTACGGATAACTCACTTATGGCTAAAATATCAATTGTTTCAAGATTACATTTTACTAAAATAAGTGAATATGATTCGCTCTAGAAAAATTTGAACCTAGTTTGTATTCGGGATAATAAAAATTAACAATGTCATTTTTAAACATAATATTTTTAGTCGCAAACTCCTCTATAAATCCTTATTTTACTATAAGGAAAATAACCAGACTGCAACCAAAGTTACAAATCTGGCGCGTTAAGTGTAATAATTGCATATTACCATCAAAACGCTAATGCTTCGATTGCAACAAACACCAGCCGAAAGACTGATCCTACTTAAAGGAGCTCCCTTGCCAGTCGTCACACACCACTTGCAGACTGCAGTTTCGAGCTGTTGGCTCTCGTCAGTGCAAGGTAGGTATGCGACGACCGACATGAGAATCCGTTGACTATAGTACATCCCGGTATTTTTACAATAGCGACATGTAAAACAGCCAGCAGGCGCCATCTAGCGGTCCAGTGTCTGTTGCAATCGAAAAATAAATATCCTGACTTGGCTTAGCATAGTTCAAATGTGCTTTTAGAGGGCGGAATATTAAACATAATATTTTTAGTCGCAAACTCCTCTATAAATCCTTATTTTGTAACTTTGGTTGCAGTCTGGTTATTTTCCTTATAGTAAAATAAGGATTTATAGAGGAGTTTGTGACTAAAAATATTATGTTTAATATTCCGCCCTCTAAAAGCACATTTGAACTATGCTAAGCCAAGTCAGGCTATTTATTTTTCAATTGCAACAGACACTGGACCGCTAGATGGCGCCTGCTGGCTGTTTTACATGTCGCTATTGTAAAAATACCGGGATGTACTATAGTCAACGGATTCTCATGTCGGTCGTCGCATACCTACCTTGCACTGACGAGAGCCAACAGCTCGAAACTGCAGTCTTCAAGTGGTGTGTGACGACTGGCAAGGGAGCTCCTTTAAGTAGGATCAGTCTTTCGGCTGGCGTTTGTTGCAATCGAAGCATTAGCGTTTTGATGGTAATATGCAATTATTACACTTAACGCGCCAGATTTGTAACTTTGGTTGCAGTCTGGTTATTTTCCTTATAGTAAAATAAGGATTTATAGAGGAGTTTGCGACTAAAAATATTATGTTTAATATTCCGCCCTCTAAAAGCACATTTGAACAATGTCATTTTTGCATATCCAACGTTCAGATACACATCGAACATATTTTTTTTCTGAACATTTCAATTTGATTAAAATTATTAAAAACCCCTTGCACATTTACATGACAAAATGTACTAACATTAACATTTTTAAGCTCAGTTTGTTCAAAAAAATTGTTGTCCAAATCAACCAATCCGGTTGAATTACAATTGACCACGGTTTCTTGAATAATTTCCATGGTGGCGTCAGGAAAATTATTATATACAAAATTTATGATGAGTGATAACTGGGATAGCTTTGGGTATAAAAAATCCTGTGTATTATTTGAGACGGAATTATCTGTTTGCGTCACTTGAGCCTCCAAAATAACACTGCGCTCAGGGTCCTTTACTACAAAACAGTCAGTATTATGTCGACGTATGTTAACACTAGTCAAATAATCACCACAGCTTTGAGAAACTTGCCTGTCATGCACTACATCTGGTCGTGACCTATTTGAACTAGTACAGTATTTGCTTGTAGGAACAAATACCATAGTTTTAGATTTGTAGCTAATATTTACAATAATTAAATTTTTTAAGTTGTTGCTGATAGTATGTCTCCTTTGACTTTGGTCATTTATTTCATAAAATTTCATGCTACCCTCTGTTACATTTTTTAATTTTATAATGAAGTCACGATGCTTATCATTATATTTGCAAATTTGAATGTTTCGAATCTTATCTCTGGTTAATGGCACAGACGAGACTATAATATTAGTATGACGGCATCTTTTAAATTTTGGCATATATATTTAAAAGATGGAAATTTATTTTTCTATAAATCATTCTTACCTGCCATTATAATAACAGTATCTTTTTTTGTCATTTTTTCCGACAAATTACTCATATTTTCCAAAACGGCATCAGTAACAAGTAAAATTTTATTTTTATTGGTATCTATATCAACTGAGTTTTTGTTAATGTTAATGGCATGTTTCTTCTCTATTTGTGTATTTACAATAGTTTTTGTTTCAGCTTGTATAACTTTGCCTTCCATATTTGTAGTTTGTGTTTGACTGGTACTGTGCTACTTTGATGTGTCAAATTAATTTGTGGATGTTGACACGGTTTTACAGATTTTTAGATTAGTGGTTTGAGTATTTATACTTTTTATTATTAATTGGATGGAATCTGCGGTAGGTTCTTGATGAAACATATTCAATAGAATAATTATAAATATTCGAAAGAATAGTTACAATACGCACTTAGTTTATTGTTTCATTAGTTTTGTGCCTTACTACCATCTACGGCACTCGTATGGGGTAGACCAAACACCAGTGCTTCCTTACGTCCCCGGAGATATTGAGTCCGTTGTCGAGAACGAGAGGTGCAGGATATACTGGAACTACTCGTTCCCGACCGTCAGGCTAATTCAAGCCAACAAGCCTGACATAGTACTCCTCAATCATCAGCAAAAGACGATATACATCATCGAGTTTTCAGCTCCGGCTGAAACAAACATCGTCTTGAAAGAGGAGGAAAAACGGGCTAAGTATCGCGATCTCCGGTACGAGCTCCTAGTACTGTATCCAGGCTACTCGCTCAAGTTGGTAGTCCTTATAATCGGTGTACTCTGAGGTGTGAAGCCCACGCTGCTCTTGGAATTGCGAACCATACCGGCCTGTCAACACTCGGCCGAATGGCTGGCAGGCCAGATGCAGAAGGCGGTTATCCTGGGTTCTCTTCGTCTACTTAGGGCACACGATTTGGGAATCTACGGTCACTAACTCTGCGGGTTGCGGGGAGTGGCCGTAGTTAAGTCGCTGGCGCTTCTGCCGTGAGAATGTCGGAGACACGGTAGAACTGTCCAGTATCGCTCTCGCGAAAAAAAAAAAAAATCAGCATTGCACAGTGAATATATTGATAGCAAAGCGTCCATTACCCACCTTGTCAAAGGAAGACTGGATCTGGAAACAGAGGGCGCAATATCTGCCATACAAGACCAAGTCGCACCTACACGAAACCGTATAAAGTATATAATAAAACAGGATATACCATCTGATAAATGTAGGGTTTGTGACGAAAAAACAGAGACCATACAACATCTTGTAGCAGGTTGTAGTTTCATAGCGCCACGGGAATATTTGAACAGGCATAATGATGTGGCTAAAATCATCCATCAGACACTGGGCAGCCAGGCAAACTTAATAAAAGAAACTACACCTTATTACAAATATCGACCATCCGCCATACTCGAAAGTGAAAGTGTAAAAATATACTGGGACACGATGATTATAACTGATTGTGAAGTACATCATAATAAGCCAGATATAATCGGTGACATTCGGAAATTACCGGACAAGTCTGTGGAAAAAAATAAAATAAAAATAATAATAATAATAATCGATTGCCTAACGACGACCGCGAGCTACAAGGACGCTTTGAGTGGACATATGAACTTCTGCATTGTTATGAAAGCAGTGAGCCCGCGCTGAGGGGATACATGGCGCGGATGCATGCTCTGTGGTGTGAAAGGCTACCAGGGCATAGCGCCTTCACGCCACAATATCTGCGTGACTATGTATCCCACCTTCGTACTAGGGGCTACGTAAGGACTGCTCCTGGACCGGTGAATGAGGTGGCCGAAGGGCCGCCGCATTCACCGGTTGAGGATGTGGTTCTTCTCGTTCCGCCAACACCAGAGGGCCTTAGTACCAGACGGGGGTTACACCACATAAAAACCCCCGGGCCACAAGGCCTGGCCAGAGGGATGAAGAACTTCGTGCAGTGCTACCAGAACGGGCTGACCTCTGGCATATAAATTGTGCCGTGTATGCTGCTGCTCAACGCTTTTCTCGAGTGGAGGGGCGAAACACTGCTTCCCTACAGGAGAGGGCGGAGCAACGCATACAAAAGATGGAAACCAAGATCCGGTCGGCGAGGCAACACGCATCCCGTATCCAATGTGTGATGGACTATATGGCGGCCAACAGGCCGTTCACGCCTAAAGTGCGTCGATTAGCCGCCAACTTAAGACGCGCCCATCACACACTCAATGAGGCAGAGCTGCGAACCACCAAACAGCACTGTCTCGACAGGATACGGATGCTAGTGACTTGCAAAAAGTCATTAGTGAGGCGGGCGAGAGGGCTTGCGGAAAATAAACTGTTCCGCGAAAAGCCCTCGCGCCTTTTCCAACCACCTCCGCGTGTTGAAGAAAATCCGCCGACTGCAGATCAGGTGGAGAACTTCTGGAAAACGCTGTACGAGTAGAGGCTTCCACTCAACCGAGATTCTCCTGCCCTTGCACACTTTGAAGCCTTTTGTCAAAGGCTTCAGTAACCACAGGGAGTGTGCGAACCAATAACCCCAGAAGAGGTTCGTAGGGCTCTTGAGGGCTCTAAGAACTTTGCTGCTCCAGGTCCCGATGGGATAAATAACTTTTGGTGGAAAAAGTTATCGAGCACCCACCACCATTTGGCCAGAATTTTTAATTCCTGGTTAAATGGGGAGCAGCAAATCCCTTCTTGGGTTGTTGAGGGGCGGACATTGCTGATCCCCAAGAACGGAGATTTGTCCAACCCAAAGGATTACAGACCGATAACCTGTCTAAACGCATGTTACAAGGTGTTTACACGCATTTTGTACATGCGGGTGCTCCACGCAGTTGAACCGGTTTACGAACGGATATATGAGCAACGAGGGTCGAAGAGAGGCGTCGCTGGCTGCAAGGAGAACCTGTTGATCGACAGATGTGTCACGCAGGACTCCATGTAGTATCAGCGGAACCTCTCTATGGCCTGGATCGACTACCGCAAGGCATTTGACATGACATCGCATGAGCTCATTGTTCACTTGCTCCGATGTCTTGTGGTACCCGGTCCCGTAGTGAGATGTATTGAAGAACTGATGCCGCTCTGGAGGACTCGCTTTACCTTAACATCGGGTAACGATATAGTCCAAACAGAGCCGGTAACATTCAGAGGAGGAGTCTTTCAGGGAGATTCCCTCAGCCCCGTTCTGTTTTGCATCTCACTACTGCCATTATCCGTCTCGCTCCGGAAAACCCGTGGCTACAACTGCGGTACCCCCGGCGACAGGAGGCATAAGGTCACCCATCTATTTTATATGGATGACCTTAAACTTAATGCCTCTGGAGAGAGGGATCTCCAACAGTCCCTTAGGGTGGTACAGGAGTACACGCAGGCTGTCGGTATGCAGTTCGGGTTGGACAAATGCGCACTGATCCATCTCAAGAGAGGACGATGCGGTGACTATGGAGAGGATGTGCAGCTTGTGGACGGAAGCATCTTACACCATCTAGATGCCGGAGAGTCGTACACTTACTAGGGTGTCGAGCAACGCTCCACCCAAGAAGTGAGTGTAGTGAAAAACGCTCTCCGCGGCAAGTATCAGTACCTACTCCGACAGATCTGGTCTTCAGAACTGTCGGGGAAGAACAAGGTGTCTGCTACAAATATGCTTGCCGTTCCGATCCTTTTCTACTCTTTCGGAGTAGTGAAGTGGACTAGAGAAGAGCTGCGTCAACTCGATGTAGTAACCCGCAAGAAGATGCATCTCAATAGGAGCTTGCATCCTAAATCGCCCGTTCCACGGTTATATCTCCGACGACATCGGGGAGGCCGTGGACTCTTGAGCTTGGAGAGTCTCGATAGCAGAATGCTTCTGGATGGAGCATGTAAGGTCATCAGGAGTTCGGATCCCCTCCTCTGCATGGTCCGAGACCATGAAGATGCAGAGGTAGGAGCTTTTCTCTTTAAGGCAGCACGGAGACCAGCCGATGAACTTGGTCTCATCTTCGACGTCGAGCGGGTAAACCCCGACTCTGTCACCGAATTGGAACCTGTTCGACTAAAAACCCACATTAGAGCTGCAGAACACAACATCCTTCTGCAGCTCCATAAGGATAAGCCATTGCACGGGGTCTTCTATAAAAATATAAAAGACCTCGGCTTATCCGAAAGGCTGACCTTCGCCTTCTTAAGGTCAGCTGGGCTGAAATCTGAGACCGAGGGATTCAAAATGGCTTGCCAGGATGGTGTATTTAACACTCTCGTCTATCGACGTCGTGTCATGGGTATGGAGGTCCCTGATGTCAGCTTCAGGGCCTGCTGCAGGGCGCCGGAGACTGTAATGCACTTACTGTCGGCTTGCCCGACATACGCAGTCTCGGCCTATATTCATAGACACAACGCAGCATTACGAGTGCTTTACTATCATCTAAGGCACTCGTATGGTATAGACGAAACACCAGTGCTGCCTTACGTTCCGGGGGATATTGAGTCCGTTGTGGGGAATGAGAAGTGCCTAATTTATTGGAACTACTCGTTTCCCACCGTCAGGCAAATACAAGCCAACAAGCCTGACATAGTACTCCTCGACCACCAACTCAAGACAATGTATGTCGTGGAATTTTCAGCTCCCGCTGAAAGCAACATTGTCTTGAAAGAGGAGGAATAACGGAGAAAATATCGAGATTTGCTCTTCGAACTCCGCAGGTTTTATCCAGGCCATTCTGTTAAAATAGTGGTACCGATTATAGGAGCCCTCGGTGGAATGAGACAGACGCTGCTTTCAGAACTAAAGATCATACCGGAATGCCGAGATTCGGCAGAGATCTTAGCCGGCAGAATGCAGAAGGCTGTCATCCTCGGTTCATTGCGTCTACTCAGGGCACACGATTGGCGGACCCGGTAGTCACTCACTCATGGGCGTGGGGAGTGGCTATTGGTATTGCCAGCTCCCCTCTGTGAGGGTCGGAGCCACAGAGTAGGGTGACTGGTTTTTTGTAAAAAATAAAATATTGCACAAAAAGAACAATGTACAAAAAGCAATGGTTCAATCACTAAGATTGTTATTCTCCATCACTTAACCTAACTAACAATAATCAAGAGATAACATTGAGGTGGTAAAAGCACAAAATACAATAATAATTAAAATCATATAGTATTATAATATATTTTTTTGCAACACTGGGATTAATAGCTAATTTGTTCTATAAATACAAATACAATTTACTACTCATGTTGCTGTTGTTGTAGGTAACTCTTTTTAAGCTTAGTTTGGTTGACTGTTTACTTAAAGTAATGTCGACAATTTTTATAAGATCATTTAACATTTTAGGGGCATAACATGAAAATGAGTTTTTAAAGACCACTGTTCTAAAACGAGGTACACTAAAGTTATCATAGTTTCTCAAATTAGCATTTGTTTCACTATTCACTGATCTGATGGTCAATAAGCTATGTAAGTAATCTGGTTTCTTCTCTCTCATTACATTAATAATAAAACAGGCATAATGCAGGTGTCTTACATAGTTCAATTTCAAAATACCTAGAGAATGGTGTCTGGTGTCACATGATCTCTTCTATTAATTTCGCTGTAAGAGTACCTTAAACCACAATTTTGCACTTTTTGCAGCTTATTTTGAGATTTTCTGTTAAATGTGGACCATATACTGTATCACAATAATTTACTTGACTTAAAATGAGTGACTCCACTAATTTCCATTTGGTTCTACTAGGCAGAACATCACGAAATTCATATAGAGATTTTAGTTTCATATATGCTACAGAAACTAACTTGTGCACATGCTTTTCAAACGTTAAATTGCTATCAAAAATGACACCTAAACTTTTTGCACTATCTACTCTTTTGATTGGTAAGGGGTTTATATTAATTTTAATGGCATTAATATCACATTGCGAAATCTTTGTATCAGTTCCTACTTCTAAGAAAACAGATTTTGCTGGATTAATCTTCGAAGCGTGATTATTACACCATTCGTGTAAATTATGTAGTTCTTCATTTATATCATGAATTTCGTTGAAATTAGTATTGCTTAGTGACCTGGTGATTTGAGTGTCATCCGCATATAACATTATTTCACTACGTTTTACGTTATCTGTCATTTTTGAGGTGTATATTGTGAATAATATTGGTCCTAATATGCTTCCTTGCGATACTCCTTTGAGAATATTCAGTATATCAGACTCTTTATTTTCAAGGTTAACCAACCGTTTTCGGTTCTTTAAATAGTTTTGAAACCATTTATTACTCATTCCAGTGATTCCATAGTATCCAAGTATTGCAATCAGCAAATCATGGCTTAAGGAATCGAATGCCTTACTAAGATCTAATAATATTAAGATTGATATTTGTCCTCTGTCCATAGCATTAGTCAAATTATCTGTAATTTTCTGTAACGCGGTGGCTGTATTATAATTCGTCCTAAATCCTGACTGCTCTGAAGGGAGGATATTGTGTTCATCAAGGTAAGAGTGTAATTGCTGTTCTACGGCTTTCTCTAATATTTTTGAAGGTACTGAAAGGATACTAATTGGTCGGATATCAAAGAGGTTTGCTGGAGAGTCAACTTTTGGTAGTGGCTTCACTATGGCGATTTTCCAAAGATTAGATATTTGTCCGTTAGCCAGAGAGTAGCTGATTATATGTGTGAGGACTTTTCCAACATAAGGCATAATAAGGTGTAGCATGAGGACTGAGATGTTATCAATTCCTATCGCTTTAGATTTTATTTGATTTAGGTATTTGCAGGTAGCATTGTAAGTGATAGGTTTTAATTTCATTTGAGTGGGTAGTTCCTCGAATGATTGTGATAAGTAACTGTTAATTGTGTCTGCATTTGGAACTATATTTTCTGCTATGTTTACAAAGTGACAATTTATATCATTCAAATTGGTGAAAAGTTTAGTGTTTAAAGTTTTAGCTTCAGAGTCATGAATGCCCCACTGTTTAAGATACTTCTAGGTAGCTTTCTGGTCATTATGGCACGAATCAAGTACATGTTTCATATAGGCAGCTTTTTCTCTTTTTATTGATGCATTAACATAATTTCTCATATCCACATATGCTTGCCTATCACCTTGTGTTCTGGTCGTTAGATATTTGGATAGTAACTTTCTCTTAATTTTTATCATATGCTTAATAGTATCTGTTATGTATTTCTTGGGAGGTTTATGAACTGTAATAGTCTTTAATGGTGCATTTCTATCAAACATGTCAATAATATGGCCTGTCTACATCGCAGTTTTTACATTTATATCATCGGTTCTGTAGATTTCATCCCAGTTTACACGTTCAGCTTCAGTTTCAAACAATTGCAAATTAAAGTTCTTGACATCTTTATATGGAATTTCCCTTTTACTAGGTCTATCTGTTTGTGTGTTTAAATAACAGTAAATAAGCATGTGATCTGATATGATTTCATCAACATCAAAATTGTTGGCATTATAGAATTTAGAATGTTTACTTACTAAAATTACATCAATTAGTGTTGCAGAGTCTTTGGTGATTCGTGTAGGACTAGTTATAATTTGTTCCAGATTGAAGGTAGCCTCCAGATCTTTAATAAATTTACTTGCTGCATTAACTTCTAGCATATCGATATTAATATCACCCATTATAATTAAATCATCAACTTCAGATGAAAGTATTTCAATACACTCGCTTAATACATTAAGGTTAGAGTAATGGATTTGAGGTGGTTTGTAGACTACTCCACACGTAACTTTTCTCCTCTTAATTTGGAATTTAATCCAGATGAACTCGACCCCATTTTGATCAATTCCACCAAAATGAATTAACTTGGCTGTTATGCTGTTTTTTACATATATAGCTACTCCTCCACCTCTTAAATCTCTATCATTTGTTAATATTTAATAATGTGGTATTATTATTGTGTTTTTACTAATATTTTGATTCAACCAAGTTTCAGTTAATCCAAGAACATCGTAGTTATTATCGACCATTAAGTCTTTTATATTTGAGAAACAATTAGTCAACGACCTAACATTAAGATGTTCAAAGTGCATATCTTTTTCTAAATTATGTGGGCCAACTGTTGAAATCACATCTTATTTTAAATTACTAGTATTAATCGATTTTGTTGACTGCTATGAGGTGGTATCATAATCTACTTTTTTAATATAATTGTTAAGTGTTCTTTCATAATACGGGCATATCTTACTTGTTGCTGTATGATTTATATTTATGTCGATATTTAAATTATGTTTTGCCATAATACAGTTTATGCACTTTTCTTCTTTCGTAAAACATGTTTTATAACTATGCTTACCAGCACAAATGAGACAAACTTGATCCTGAGTACAGTCTTTGGCTGAATGATTGTATCCCAAACACTGATAACATTGCATGATATTTATGTGGTTGTATACTTTCCCCATGGACCATCCAACAACAGCTTTTTCTTTATTAATCAGGTAACTGTGAGTTTTAGCATCAGCTTCAAAGATTAAAGTTTTATTTTTAGATGTAGAGCCTTTTAATTGTTTAAGTAACCGCATATGAAAATTATGTCATTTATTAATTCGATTTTGAGTTATGATTCTCTCTATAATGTATCCTTCATCCACTTCACTTTGTTCATTTATGTCTTTCAGATCCTCAGAATTGATGTTGGCAATCTTCAGCTTAGGTTTCTTCAATTCAGGTATTTTTGTATTATACTTTGATCCCAGTTCTTGATTGATCTTTGTTTGCAAGGCATTAATATCACTTTTTTTTTGGCATCCAATAACCACTGCTCCATTTGAGGCTTCTTTTATTTTTGAAATGTTACCTGATATGCCTGTCTAACAGTTTTCCAGAGTTCTTAGTACAAACGATATTAGACTTATTGGTCTTAGAGATTTTACACCTTCCTGTTCCATTTTGCCAGATTTAGGTATAAAATTTACTCTAATTAGTCCCCAGGCTTTGGGTATTGAAACAACTTAAAATTCTGAATATAAACTTCTATAAAAATGTCTATACTTAGAACGCCCTAGTTTGCTCAAGAGCAGGGTGTGAGGGAAAACTGGATTAATAAGACACGAACAAGGTAAAATCTAATTTTATATTACAAAAAAATGGGTGCCCCGGAGCCATAATACATCAATGTCAAAATCTTTAAAATCCACGGTATTCGTACTTCGATACTAACACACATAATAATTCTTCAAGTCAAAATCTTGAAAGGAAAGTTTTGATTTTATTTTTGGTAAAAAGCCGAAAACCATTCAGGGAACTTAACTAGAACGTAATTATAAGTTTCGTTGCACTTTCTCACTTAAGACAATAACTAGGAACTGACAGCAATCTTCCAAATACTTACTTGGAGGGTGTACAATCCGAAAATGTACAAATTAACCCCAAAGGCACTAAGAGTTTCCGCACTAAACAAGGGTCATTTCCACAGAAAGTCTTTATTTCGCTGGGAAAATTTCTACTGTTTACACTTTGCTAATACAGTACAGAATAGGGACTAATACTGTAATTATAACAGAATTGAACGTGAAAATTTCGTAACAAGTATGGCCGACTCGCCGTTTACACTATATATATATATGACAGCTTTGCTAGCCAAACAAAATTTCTCTCTTAACAGCAACTTATTAAGGTAATATCGACAGACTTGAACATCAAATGAATCTACAAGTAGATAACTTAGTTTTATACATTATTTCACGGTAATATAACACTTGCAATTCATCTTTCTAACCATTTTTAATAACGGTTCCCAATCTTCAACGGGAGTCTCGCTCGGCCACCCTCCTTCTCTCATCTAAAGGACGTTCCACCCCTCAACCAATCAAGTCCTCGGATTAAAAAGTGCACCGATTATAACCTTAGAGTATGAGTACAATTAGATCGCGCACTATAAGCTTTATTTGAACAGATTTATATGACATTTTATTATTATTTCGCTAAATTTATACACGCTAAAAAAAAATAGACCGTTACAGTATGTATCCGAGTGCTAAACTACTCATGAGTATCATACATAACCTATGTAATAGAAAGCCCGCCCCTTTCTGCAACATTATTGGATAAATACTGTCCGGACCCGGCGATTTATATTGGTTTATGCCCATCTTGGGGGTTCCAGATCTGTGTTTTGACATTCCTCCGGTGATAGGTTAATAATTTTAGATTCAGGAAAGTGTAATCTAGTACACTAAGAAATTCTGTTATGGTTTCCTTCCCTGTTGTGGTGTATGTTCCACCTTTTGTTTTGACTGTGTATATTGAGTTTCGAGGTTCTTAGACAATATTTTGTGTAGTTTGGCACATTCTGAAGTTCTTTTAATGTCCTCATAGTACCCCCTCCATGATTCTCTTTTGGATTTTCTCAGAGCTATATTGTATTCATTGAGGGCCCGTCTATATTCGTCTCACGATTATGTTTTGCTTCGTTGAATTTTTTTCTAACTTGCTTACTCATTTGAGCAAGATTCTCATTCCATTAGGGCACATTCCTGTTGGAGTCCCTGCTCACTATGAGGCAGTTCGTATTGTACACTAAAATGATAGCATCCTGCAACTGCCCTGCTGCCTTTTCCAAGTCCGTAGTGTTGTTTACCGTACTTTTCATCTTTTTTAAACTGTATTCTAAGTCTGCCTTGTAGTCTCCCCAATCAGTTTTTCGAGGATATCGATAGGTTTTTGTACAATTGGATTATCTCATATTGTAAAATTAATGTGTCAGTGATTTGAGCAACTTACCTCATGAAAATCTAATTAAGCTAGGGTTCCGTTGCGCGAAACTGACTTGCGCAACTGTTTCGCGAAACTAGATTCGCGTTGTGGATACCTAGTCCCCACCCCGAAAATTTTTGCGCGAGAACGTTTTAGGTGAGCGGACCGGTAGTCGGTTTTTGACTGTGCATCAAAGTGTTTCGCGTTGTTTGTTTCGCTCCGTGTAAACACATACTTGTCTCGAGCTTTAAAATAAGGGAATTGCAGCCGCATTTCCCTTATTGAACTGTATTTTGAGGGATGCTAAAGAAGCGTCATCATAATAAGACCGAGAGGGAGGATACGTGGAAGGAAATGAATATCAAAATGGCGTAAACTGTCGGTAATCTTAAAGCAAAAAGAAAACTTTAACGGGGTCTTACAGAAGTGAAAAATCAAGGAAAAGAAGAGCAGGATCACTGAATCAGGTATGCATATTGTTTTATTTTTTTAAAACAAGCTGCATGTATGATCCAGTGACTCTGTCACTGTTTCTCCTATATTAGTATCCATTCTTCTTATTATAGAATCAACCTGTTACAAGAGATAAAAATCTAAATAAAGTCTTGTGAAGTCATCCGAGTAAAGTTATACTATCATTGATGGGTTCTACTACTATACCTCTCAGAACCTGGTTTCCATATTGCAATGGCCGACGAACTAATTCTTTGGTCCACTACCGGTGTTTTCTTCGTTTTCTTCTTTTTATTCTTAACATAAAGTATCGCCATGATAGCAAACGCTGATGCTGCAGTCGTTGTATATACGAACGGCATGCTTGTCTCGCACAATCTGGTGGCTCACTTTGTTTCGCCTCTATGTTGCGAAACGTTTGTCATCGTGAAAATGGTTAGCACGAGACAACCGCTTCGCGAGTGATTATCGCGAGTCAGTTTCGCCCAGCTTAACACATTGCTACTCGTAAAGGTAGTAGCTATAGTTATATCAATTGCCTTCTGTTGCCTAGAATTTACGAAAGTCAGTTAATCTTCTAAATTAAATATATTTAAGTTATTAGTAATAATAAACTGCAATAAAGACTCACCTCGTTCATTATTGTCCGAAATTCACCAGAGTTGAGATCCCGTATCTCTATAGATCCTCATCAGCTTCTCCACTTCTTTGGTTGGTGGTGGTTCAGGTCCATCGTATGGCAGATAGGCCGATCCGTGAACTCACTACTTCAACCCTTATTGACTAGCTACTCGTCCTGATTTTGCTGTTAGGTCTCTGAAACAGAAAGTATTTAACGGCAGTATCTTTAAGCCTTTCTTGACTAATATGCAGGTCCTAGGTGTGTTAGAGGATCTGTTATAAATAAGTTCTCCTCCCACATCTCCTAACCCCCTGATTTTGCCCCCGTTTGTCGTGTTCTTGAATGAGGGCCACTTCAAAATCCCTCATTTGCACAGCAAGGACAGCCGTAGCAGCCTTACTGTGCTGTAGGTTTACTTGAAGCATCCTGTTTTTCCTTCCGAGCTTGTAATAGTCAGGGTCAGGGATTGGTTTTCTCAAGGATCCCGAAAGAAGCATTGGCAATAGAGTAGGCCAAGACCCCTTCCTTCTCTATTTTCTTGCTGATGGCTAGTTAACCTCCCACTCTTCGCAGCCTCCCAAGTCCGTCCAAGATGTCGACCACCCCCATCAGTCAAGTTTTAGTGCTCTCATTTGCGCAGGTCATTCATAGGACCCCTCCGCTAAATGTGATTCTTGCGAACCGCAATGGACTAACACTCTCATTGGGAGTGCTATCCATAGCGTTCACAAGTCTATTCTGGATAAGGTCCGCTTGCCCTTGATCCAAGTACTTCGGGATGGCGTCTGTCAATCACCGCCATCCTGAGTTCGGATGTGATCTCCTGTAAGTCTCAGTCTGTCTATTAAAGTTTCTGGACCTGTTGGAGGTTTGAGGTGGTGTTTCATAATCTTCCCGAGGTTTATTCTTGCTCTCGCGATCATCAAACTTATTTCTTGCCACGATCCTTTTTTACGTATTCTTCTCCATCCGCGTGCCCGCCGTAATCTTTTCTGCTTTCTTTGTTGCGCTCCCGAAAGGCTTTCCTTTCTCTGCAGTTCGATTTGGTCCTGCAAAGATAACTTCAGTGGTTCCTCGAGTGTCCAGTGAAGTGTCGCTGTCGTGGTCCGTATTTGTTCTTTAGACAGTTCTTTCTCCCAAAGTTCTGTCAAAAGAGATCTCTGAAATCCTCTTCTCCCTTTGTTGGTTTTCTTCTTTGTTTTTTTTTCCCTTTTTTTCTCCACGTTTGTTCCCACGAGTGGGGGGAACGGTTGGTCCACACCTGCAGTGTCCCCTATGCAGGTGCAAGGCTAAGTACTCTGGAAGGTTACCCGGTATCCTAGAGGTTCCGTTCAATACACCGTTTTACCCCGGGGCCACTCATTCCTCAGCACGGGTCGCATAACACGTTGTTTTAGGGTTTTCGCCAGGGCTCCTTTAGTTTGTTTCCACCCCACACCGCGAGGAGGACAACATGGTTACACAACTGCTATCCTAATAGATTCGTCGGGGAACAGATACACTGATCAAGTAGTCTACTCCTGACCTAACTCCTCTTGATTTCACTGTGTGGAGTTATCTAAAATCACAAACTTATAATACACACATCATAGATTGACACGATTGAGCAGTTGAGAAAAAAAAATCGATCAAGAGTTATCAACAATGCTACAGAATGATGAAGGAACTTTACAGGGTTTTTCTTAAAAAAAAAAAAAAGTTAGATTGTGCATAAGGAAAAATAGATCTCTGGGTAGAAGCACTAATCACAATCATATTTTCGGAGTTATGATTATTTCGCTTGCAGTATATAACCGGCGATAGATACCCGAATGCTAAATTGCACCTATTTGGTGATTTTAACCTACCCAAGTGCACGTGGAGCAACGATAACTTATCATCCACTGGAAACTCTACACCATCTGCATCATTACAAGAAAGTGAAGCTATTAAAATTTTGTCTAATATCTGCTCTTATCACAATTTATATCAAGTCAATGCTGTCCCTAATGATAGAGATGCCTTGTTAGATCTGGTTCTTTCTAACGATGAGCTGTCTGTAAGCTATGCAGACGACCACTTAGTTCCTCTCGATTTAAATCACCCTCCCCTCCAAACTACAATGAAGCTCATAAATCAATCCACCAACTCATCACCTCTTTATGTTTATTTATTTATTTACGGGCCTAAGCCCATGTTCATACTACTTATATATATATATATATATATATATATATATATATATATATATATATATATATATATATATATATATATACCTCTGTATATAGACCACCTTCTACAAATGCTGAAAATTTTATAGTACATTTGAAAAACTACTTAGAACAAACAAAAAATATGTTAGTTCAGTACCATGTCATAGTGGGGGATATTAACCTAAACATTAACAATGAAAATGATATAATTTCGAACTATCTAGATACACTAAGCGAGTATAACTATATATCAGTAATAAATAAGGACACACGTGTACAGGGAGGCTATTCTAGCTGTATAGACCATATTTTTGTTAAATATAAGTTACATGATTTAGAAAATAATGTTACCTCAGTTGTATTTGATACTCATATTACTGACCACAAGGCAACTATATTAGGTATTACTACAAAAAATGACTTATCTACAAAAAATGATAAAAAACACATTAAATGTATAAATTACGAAAATCTGCAACGTGATTTAAAAGATTATGATTGGAGTGCATACTATAAGATAGAAAATGTAAACGAGCAAGAAACATATCTGGTTAAATTATTGACTGAAAAAATTACTAAACATACGAAGACTATTAAACAATATAGACATGAGATTAAAAGAAAACAGTGGATAACAAATGGCCTCGTAAAATCTATTACTACAAAAAATGATTTATATCGTAAGCATAAAAATAACCCAAATAATCAAGAAATAAAAGAAAAAATTATTACATATCGAAACCACGTAAATAAGTTAATAAAAATCACAAAAGCTAATTATTATAAAAATGAAATCAATAAAAATAAAAACTGCTCAAAAAAATGTGGTCAGTAATAAACAGCATAAGTTCAAATAGGAAAACGCATGAAATAAATGAAATACTTACCGATGATAATAATATTATACAGGACGATCTAGACATGGCAAATGCGTTCAATAACTTTTACGCAAATGTAGGTGAAATATATGCTAATAAAATAATAAAACCACCAACGCCTCCTCCCAAAACAAATTCTGCCCAAAGTTCCTTCTTTTTAGAGCCTGTGAGCACAAATGAAATTATTGGTATAATTAAGTCACTAAAACCAAAAAAGTCTCCAGGAATCGATATGATAAAAACAGAAACTTTGAAAAATGTGGCAAATGAAATATCAGTACCTCTTACATACCTAATTAATAAAATTTTTGAATGTGGAATATGCCCTACTGAATTCAAACTGGCGGTTATCACTCCCATATTTAAAAAAGGAGAACACAATCAAATAACAAATTATAGACCAATTTCCCTTATTACAAATCTAACTAAAGTTTTTGAGAAAGCACTTAAAATCAGATTAACAACTTACCTGGACAAATTTAACCTAATATCAAATTCCCAGTTTGGTTTTAGAGAGGGAAAATCCACTAATGACGCGGTATATACCTTAACAAAGGAAATATACAAAACAATGGATGAGAGTAAACCGATGTTGTGTATATACCTGGATCTTGCCAAGGCTTTCGACACTGTGAGTCATCCTCAGTTGTTGAGGGCCTTGGAGGATGTTGGAATAAGAGGAACTGTAAATATGTTACTGGCAAGTTACTTAAGCGAAAGAAGACAAGTAGTTAAGATCAGAACTAGTATAAGTACGCAGAAGACTGTAAATTATGGTGTACCCCAGGGTACGGTACTAGGGCCGCTATTGTTTACTATATATATAAACAATTTACTTTCGTTAAACACCTGCGGCAAAATAACTAGTTTTGCTGATGATACGGTTATATCCTACACGGCAGACACATGGACGGATCTAAAAAATAAAGCAGAAAACGATTTTAGCAAGATAGTAGATTGGTTTAATCATATGTTACTTACGATAAATTTTGAGAAAACATATTTTATGGCATATACTTCATATATAAACGGACTACCAAAATACCAATATTTATCCATAACTAATAATAACAACATAATTAGAATAAAAGCTACGAATCAGATTAAATATTTGGGAGTAACAATTGACTCACATCTAAGATGGGATAGTCACATCAAAAGTGTCACTCAGACTTTAAGAGGTTTATTATATAAATTTAAGTACCTAAAAACAATATTAGATACCTCATACATGAGAATGGTATATTTTGCTCTAGTTGAGTCACGTATACAGTACTTTATCCTTAGTTGGGGTGCAGCTAATTATAGTCATCTAAAAAAATTAGATATTTTGCAAAAAAAATTCTTAAAAATAATGTATGATAAACAGTTTACCTACCCATCAAACAGTCTTTTTATCGAAGCACGTATACTAGATATTAGGCAAATATTTATGTACAACATAATCACATATCTATATAAAGACAAAAACAAATTACAAAAAATTGTCCACAAGTACGATACAAGAAACAAGCAAAAAGAATATGCTCAGCTTACTACTTCAAAAAAGTCAGTTGGTCAACGATGCTATGCGTATCTTTCTTGTAGGATTTTTAATTCTCTGCCTGAAATATACAAAATATATTTACATACAATAAATTCTTCAGGTCTTATCAAAAAAATATTTAAAGCTTATGTTTTAAATTTAGATAGAGATGTTGTCCGTATTCTCATTGAAAATTAATAGTAATTATTATGAGTTATAGTATTATTCCGTTAAAAATAATATAAATTATTATTATAAAATTTAAAAAAAATTCTTTTCTCTTCTGTTTAAGTCATCTATTAATTAAGGTAGTTTTTAAACACTATTAATTAAAATAAAATATATAATTATAAAATAAAATATATAATTCAAAAATAAAATATCTGATTTACCGTGTGTAATTTTAATCTCATGCGCAACTTAACGTTTTAATGAGATTTTTCTGTTTATTTACATCATAGGTATTGATAAATATTAGTCCAACACAATTATAATGAATTATTGTATAAATGAAACGAAATGTAAATTAGTATTTTTTTCTTTGTGTAAATAAACGTTATTATTATTATTATTATTATATATACATATGTTATATTAGAAATATACTATGATATATAATATCACTGAGACAGGCTTAACCTTCTCAAACATATCATGTTCTCTAATAACCGCTCACGTTGGCTGAGCTTAATGTTTCTTTCTTGGTAATCTCTTATCATGCTGAATTACCAATTCAATACTCTTTGTTCTCTAATGTTATAAATATAACCAACAAACATTTGTACCTTCAGTTTTATACTCACTTTCGATTAAACTACTTCTAAATTATTATTGTATTTTCTTAACGAGTCAACGTTGACTCCAGTGTAACAAATAAAGTTCCTTTTTAAAAAGTTATTCAAACAAGCCACTATCTAACATTGGCGCAGTCGTGGCGGATCTGAAGAACACGCACAGTTCGGGAGCCTAACCAGTGGAAAACATATCGGAAGGAACAAGGAGTTCATCTGGAAAAGGTGCCTAACCTGAAGAAAAGAGCCCCTGGAAAAAGGAGAAATTCCTTAGCTGTCATGGTGGATCCCAATCCTTTACTCAGAAGAATCTACGTTCACAAAGAAACAATAATAATAATTCAACAAGCAACATACCAATCAATCAACAAATTAGCAAGTAAGAATTCATCCCAGTCGAGAAGTTGGTGTCTTCGGCAGTGTAGGAGACCTCTGTGGAAGGAATACCTGGTAACGCCCCTGGCAGAGAAGACCGCATTGTAACAAAGTTCACGGAGCAGCATTCAACTTCAATCCAGACGTGTGGAATGGAAATTTTAATGTAAGTAGATTTTAAGAATCATCTCGATTATTTTTCACATTTTTCTTATAAAAACAATTCAATTTAACGAACAGCAGTTCTAATATTCAAATAATAATTTCATTCAGAAGTAATATAATATTTTATTTAAAATTTATGTGACCTACATAAATAACTATACCGTTCCTATCTTAACATTATTTTTATCGTAATATCATATACTCTTTAAGTACGAACTTATCTACATTTCCTACATAAATAATTATAATCACATACCATTTTTATCTTAACATTATTTTTATCATAATATCATATATCATATAAAGGTTAAGTTTACGCCTTACTTGACTGTGAAATAAAATAAAACCCACATGTTCTATACTGTTTAAATGCAAATTGGTATATAAAATTTCAGTGACATTATTCCCAACTAAAAACACTTTTTAAATTAATCCAATTATCCTTGTAATTAAATTTTGAAATGTTATAAAATAAACAGCACATTGTTTTACATATAATATAAAAAATTGCTAATTATCAGTAGCGTACTAGCTCAAATTGAAAAAGTGTTTTAAGTTATTTAATTATCTAAATAATACAAATAAAATGGCTACCACTACAAACGTAAGCAATTCCAATGTAAACAACTCAATCACTGCAAATTCTAACAACTCAATCACTGCAAACGAAACTATAAATATTGAACCCTATAGGTTAAACGAAATATTTTCCATAGTGCCCGAATTTGACGGCAACCCCATATTCTTGCAAACATTTATTTTAGCCTGTATAACCGCTCAGGGGATCGCTGTCGATGATCAGCGCATCTTATTAACGCTTCACATAAAAAATAAGTTACGCGGAAAAGCCGCAGAATTGATAAATTCACGAAACCCTGTCACTTGGGCGGAAATAAAAAATTTGCTCGAATCACATTTTGGTGACTCTCGTGACTTGACAGCCTTGATACAAGACTTGCAAACAATTCGTCAATTACCTAACGAAACAGCTTTAATATTTGTGTCCAGGTTACAAACATATAATGTTTAACTTTAGAGGAAAAAACCGCGCAATCCACTTTAATAGAAAATATGACGTTAACTACTCTACTCACTGGACTCGAACCAAAATTAGGTCAAATTATTAGGGCTGGTAACCCCGGCAATATGCTAGATGCAATAAATCGCATCAAACGAGAATTACAATTATCGTATTTCGAATCTCAAAAATTTGGAAATAGAACCTTAAACAATGTACATACTTCGATATGCGATGTAAAGCAACGTTAGGCGTGGTTAGTAGTTGGATTGGTGACCGTTCCAACGAAGACCACGTCCTCGCCTCACCCATCTTCCAGCGGCTTGTATATCAGTGTATGCGCGGAAGCTATACAACCTTAGGCGAGGGTTGTATAGGAGATATACCATCCTTCGGAGGGGATGTAAAGCCGTCGGTCCCTTGTCTATTAAATGTTAGGCAAGTAAAAGATCCCTACTCTTCTTAAGGGAAGAGGTTCGGCAAAATTCCTGGTTGGGGGTAGCTCGTCTACAGGCGTCGGTGTTAGGCCTCAGTAGCGGAAATAGGCCGACGTTAAATAAATGTATAAAAAAAAAAAAAAACCTTAAACAAAAATCCCGTTCAAAATCAGCAAAGACGCCCAAATCTCCCACCATTTTGTACATTCTGCAAAAGGAATGGACACAGCTTTAACGAATGCCGCGCGAGGCAAAACCACCAATTTTCACACCCCAATTTCACACCAAACGCCTATTCCAATCAGGCACAAGTTCCTAGACAGCACTTCCAGAGTTTACCTAACCAAACAAATTTTAGACCACAGAATTCCCAAAATTTGCCTAATCAACAACGTAATTATCCACAACAAAACAGGCCCTTAGCTATCAGGCCAAATCCTAACTTCCAGCAGCAGAGACCTTCTGCTATACAACCGAACCCGAATTTTAATCTTTTCAATCAACAAAAAACACATCACTTAAATCAAGAACCTTATGATAATTACTCAGATTACCCAAACCAATACGAAGATTACTCTGCAAATCAGTCCGTAAATTACTCTCCTGATTATCAATCTCAAAATAATGATGACTACGATTTTCAAAATGGACAATACGAGAATTATACTGCTAATTCTCAACCTCAACAGCACGAGGATTATACTGCTAATCCTCCGGATTTTTGCATAGGCCCGGAGTATTCCACGAATACTCCAACACAAACGGACGAACTAGACCAAATTTCTCGCCAAGTCCAAGCGATGAATCTCAAAGACAATTCCGACCCACATTCGAATCCTCAAGAGCAATGTTTCATGTAAATTCACCATCTAACCCTCCATTTCAAGTAAGTTCGGCAAACCTGTATTTCATGAAAGACCCAACAAATAAATTTAATATTCTAATCAATTTAGGTGCAGATATTTCCATTTTCAAACCCAAAGCAACAAGAAATTATAATCAAAGACGTCCCGAAAATTTAAATATACAAGCAATAGGTCAAAAAATTAATATCACCGAATCTGTTCTCATACCATTCAATTCTAACGACCCATACGAAGTTTATGTACACGATTTAGATACAGACTTTGATGGCTTCGTAGGTAGCGACTTTCTAAAACATTACGAATGCATTATAGACTTCAAAAATAATCAACTAATTACTAATTTTAAAAATATACCATTATTTAAAGTTAACGATTATTTACCTTTACAACAAGTCACAAATTCAAACAAAAATATTAACAATCACATTTCAGGCAACATCATTAATCAAAATCCTATTTTTTTCGAACCAGACACTGAAGAAATATTTGAATTTTATTGTGACACTGACGCTATACCGCTAGCTCAGGAACAAGAAAAAATACGCCTACCTAACACCTCTGCAAAGACAAACGTACAAAGTGAATTTTTCGAGACAACATCTAATGTAAATTATCAAAAATCAGACTCCTATCAAACAGACAAAATTCCTAAACTTTTAGACATGTTGAAAACAAAAATCAAAGTTCTACTTTTACCGAATCACGTATCAAAAAAATATTTAAAAGCAAAGTACAAGAAACAGAAAAAACTTCAAATGTAATCCCTAACGTTAACCCACAAAAAATAAACCTTTCCAAAACAAAATCATGCCTTACAGATAAATCTAAATGGGTAAACTTAAATTTAAACATTTCAAAAAATAATTCGAAACAAATAAAACCAAAAGCATTAAACATAAAAACGTTTATTTCGCAAACAGTATTCAAAATTAATAATAAAATACTTAGGAAACCGAAAATTCAAAAGACAAACAAAGTAAAGAATAATCCGAGAAACATGCATACGATCTTGCGTAATCAAAGCAAAAGAAAAATTTATACACCCTACACAACCAGGAAAATGTACCAACAAAACCCATTTTTGTTTCCTGAAAAGACAATTCCAAAAATCGTAGAATTTTCGAACTTAAAATTTGAACTAGTGCAAAAATTCAAATCTATATTTAAACTTAATGATGATAATACCGATTCTCGTCTCAACCATATGCCGACCCTGCGAAATAAAACATTTACACAAAAACTTGCAACCCAAAATAATTTTCAAAATTATCTCACAAATTTTTAGTCACTTAATCGAAATCGTTTAGAATATTATTACTTAAAATTAACAATTTATATTAAAGATATTCTCCACTTTTCTCAAACTTTTCTAAGAAATGCCTGATATCCAACACCTCAATATTGCATTGTACTCATTATGATGTTTCATTACACCAACATAAATGCTTTACAAGCACAAGTAATAACAGCTGTTAATTAATAGCAAGGGCAGAAATTTAAATAATATACATTAAGAAATTTTCAAACTTTAAATTAGAACCTAAATTCAGAATAACATACCTTTTCAAATTAAAAAATTGAATTACTCGAAAACCCTGAAAATTTACAAACATACAGATGTACATAAAAATCAATCTTTCTTCAAAAATGTTCAGAATTAAATTTATATGATCCTAAGTACAAACGAACAAATTGCCCAAGAATTTGACACATTTTCTTGACTTTACACAACGAAATCTTTAATAGATTACTCTAAAACACAAATTACAAACAAACCTTACACCTTACACCATTTGACAACTTTTATACTTACACGAGACAAAACTTCTAGTAGATTACGAAAACAAAACGTAAAACTACAAATTTCACACAACTACTTATATCGAAAAATTGTGAACTTACTTCCACACAATAATTTCACTAAAACATCTCCCTCTAAAAAGAAAACTACGAAATTATTCTGTAGTTTAGTAATAACAAAACCAACATTAACTCAAAAACACAGACGGACAGAATTATTTCTCTTTAGGATCAATGTTAAGACATTTATTCTCAACATTATTCTAAAAATCAAAAAGAATTTAGAGATTTCAAAAGGAAATATAAAAAAATAATACCTCAAAATTTCGAATACTTATACTAGACCAATATACAAAATTTATCATTATATTTTAATTCTTCAACCACTAATCAGAACCTATCAAGAACCCCTGATAAATAAGGTTCAGTTTATAAAAATAGGTTACATAAAAAAAAAATATATATAATTGGCAAGAACTAACAAACCCCGCCAAAAGTTTTATAAAAAACGCAAAATTTGTCGAAACCAAATCGCAAGGATCCTAACAATCCTTTGGTAATCACCAAAACCCCAAAAGCACCGTTCGACAAATCAATATCGACCCATTTCAATTCTCACACAAAACATACACTGACACCTACAAAAAAAAAATGACAAATTCACACAGCTTACACTGTCCTACACAAGATTGCAAAATCAATCGTAAACATCCTTATGTTACAATTTCGACACTATAATTATGTAACAGGAACATTTACATTCTCTCATTCCCTGGCCAACTTCTTAAAGTAAAAAGAAATTATTTTCTCGTAACATTTACATAGAATTATTATCCGAAACGTACATCACCCTAATTCAGACAAGTAGTAACCATTTCACGAATTTAATTTCAAACAATTATTCCTTCAAAAATCTCATCTATAATTTTCCGAATAATTTCATCAGTCAATCTCTTCATTATCTCGGAAACATAATGCGCATAGACTTATGACAATCATTTATGTTCGCATTATAAACTAATAAGTGAATCCTCTTATTCTTATATTGACAACTCCATATCAAATGAACACACAGTAACTACCCATCTTCAAGGCTACTCCAGAAATTGAAATTCTGTAAGTTTAATTTTCCCACTCAGAAAAATTTGTCATGCAAGAAAAAATATCCCGAAGTTTTCTAACATTCAGATAGTTCAGTCCACCCTAAAGCCTATGTAATCAAGAGAAATGAATACTTAATTAAATATGATATTAACAATAAATGACAGTAATAAAATCGAAAATAATTCATTTTTCTCAACCCACACATTATTCTAGCAATACTATTCTACGCTGTTTCACAACAGCAACCCCTCATGGTTATTTTCCAAGTGTACAACCCTATTAAAACTATTCCACATATGAATAGCAACTATTGTGACATACATTCGAAACGAAATATTAAAATATTGCGATAATACATTATAAATATGATTATTATCCCAATAAGTTATATACCCGACTACATGACGATCATACAGGAAACTAAATACATGATTGGTACACTATTTTACCAAATAGCGTGTATTAATTAGCTTACGAGACGAAAACAAAAGAAATGTTAAAAATCGTTTCGATAACCATGTTTCAAAAATTGACCAAATACCAAACTGACAATAACACCTATTTCTAAAAATAATCTCAGATGACAAAATAAATTGCAAAACAATTTAATGACAACGGTACTTTCAAAAAGTAATGTTCTTTTCAAAATTAATTATTTCAATCAACTCGAAAACCTAATTTAAAATCAAATATCTGTTACAACTTCAGTAATAAAAAATTTCAACGCAACTATTCAAAAATTGCAAGTTGACAAGGAAACTTTCAACAAAGATATTAAAGAAATCGAAACTTCAATTTTAGACATGACTAAAGACATAGAAAACATCCATGCAAAACTGAAATTTACTGAATCTGTGAACAACTTATGGCAAGTTATTTATTTATCGAGGATAACCTAAATGACATCCTAAATTCCATCACTTTTGCGAGGCTTAAAATAATTCACACGTCAATTATAAATCCAAAGGACTTAGTAAATTCTCTACAGGAAATTTCGCAAAACCTACAAAGGAACAATTTACCACTTCCAATCAAATTATCAAAAGTTGCACAGTATTTAGACATTATAGAACTAAAAGCTTTTCAAACAAATTCAGATTTAATATTCATATTAGACATACCTTTGGTAGACCCTCAAACCTACTCAGTATTTCAATTATACCCTATCCCTATTTTGGATAATAGAACTGGTTTATATCATATCTTGTCAACCTCTCAAAAATATATCGCGAGAGATGATGATTCTTTAATGTACTTAACCATCCCGGACCTCAGAGAAGCTGCCAGACGTCATTCATCATCAGCCAAGGCTACAACGTCCAAAAGATAGACGAAAATACGTGGTTAGTTATCAACGCAGAACCATTACAGGCAACCATCAATTGTCCAGAAAGAAGTTCGAAAACTGAAGTCATCTACAAAAACTCAATAGTGAAATTACAACCTAATTGTTACGCCTTTAAAGGCAACACAAAAATCCAAGCCAGTACCAACGAAGTAACCGACGTAAACGACGACACTCATCCCATCCAAATTCCATTCGAATGCTGCAACAAAATTCCAAACAACATTAGAGCACCAAACCTTAAACCATTAAAATTAAACAACCTTAACACAGAAGATCTCGAAATCGCCAAACACAAATTGGACCAATATTCCAGAGATCTAGACGATTTAATCAACGAACCATTCGTAACAAAACACATATCCTGGTTCACCTACTTCATCATTGTGCTAATATTTGGACTGTTATTTCTGTACCTATTTTGTAAGTGCAGAACAAAAAGACGAAGACTAGCCATCGATGTTTCTGCATCACCCCCATCTCCACCTAGGCCTAGCAAACCCCACAGGACATTTGCTAACCTATTCCCTTCACGAAGACGACCTACCTTAAGGAGAGAAGACAACGAAGCCGAAGACATAGAACTTACATAAAGATGAACTGTTTTGTGCCTTTTACTGACTTTTAGTGCTGGACTCTTCAGTGAACCATATTTTATTCATTTAATCATTACATTTCATTATTTTACTCATCCCTTGTTAATTTCAATTGCATTAACATTTTTATACCATTTTAATTTAAATCTATCATGCTTATATTTTAGGCTTTCACGGTAAAGCCATATTTTAACCCTGGGAATATTTTTATATTATCCCATTTTACAACAAACTTATTATGTTTGTATTTTACGCTTTCTTGCTAAAGCTATATTTTAACTCTAACATTTTTATGTTATATTATTTTATGAATCAAGCTTATTGTGCTTGCATTTCATATTTTAGACGCTAAGGCTATATTCTGTATTTTAAACCTTACGATTTAACATTTTTGTACTCTTTATATTTTTTTAAATTGTACCATTATCTTTTATATACATTTTATATTCATTTCAAAAGTTGCTGCATAAAACACCAACTTTTTTTATAAGGGGGAAGCTGTTATATTAGAAATATACTATGATATATAATATCACTGAGACAGGCTTAACCTTCTCAAACATATCATGTTATAGATTGCGTAACAGCTCTTCTCTAATAACCGCTCACGTTGGCTGAGCTTAATGTTTCTTTCTTGGTAATCTCTTATCATGCTGAATTGCCAATTCAATACTCTTTGTTCTCTAATGTTATAAATATAACCAACAAACATTTGTACCTTCAGTCTTATACTCACTTTCGATTAAACTATTTCTAAATTATTATTGTATTTTCTTAACGAGTCAACGTTGACTCCAGTGTAACAAATAAAGTTCCTTTTTAAAAAGTTATTCAAACAATCCACTATCTAACATATATATATATATATATATATATATATATATCAGAAATATACCATGATATATAATATTATCGAGACAGGCTTAACCTTCTCAAACATATCGTATTACATACTGCGTAACAGCTCTTCTCAATAACCGCTCACGCTGCATGAGCATTGTATTTCAATTCTCAGTAATTCTGATTGTGCTGCATCAGCAACACTGTTTCCTTTGTTCTCGAAACATTATAAATATTACTAACAACCTTTTTGTAATCAGTCTTATACTCATTTTCGATTAAACACATTCAAAATCATTATTGTTATTTTTACAAGAGTCAAACTCGCCTCCATTATAAGTGAATAAATCTTTTTGAAAAGTCATTCAAATAATCCACTATCTAACATTGGCGCAGTCATGGCGGATCTGAAAAACACGCACAGTTCGGGAGCCTAACCAGTAGCAAATATATCCGAGGGAACAAGGAGTCCATCTGAAAAAGGTGCCTAACCGGACGAAAAGAGCTTCTGGGACAAGGAGAACTTCTTAGCTGTGGTGGTGGATCCCAATCCTTTGTTCAGAAGAACCTACATGCTCAAAAGCAAATGAAGTAAAACAATAATAATTATCAAGAAATATAAGCAACAAAGCAACATTTCAAATCAACACGATTCAACAATTAGCAAGTAAGAATTTCATCCCGTCCCATCGTTGGTGTCTTCGGCATCAAAGGCAACCCTGTGGAAGGAACACCCAGTGACGCCCCTGGCAGAGAGAGACCTTTGGTGAAGCTAAGCTCACGAAGTCGCATTCAACTGGACCACGAGGAATGAAAAATTTAGGGTAAGTCATTTTTGAATCGTCTCGCAATTATTGATTTTCAACGACATAATTTTACATTCTATTTTATCGAAATACATTGCATTGCTACATACAGTTCTAATATCTAAAATAGTAATTTTATTTAAACTTGAAACAAAATATCTTGATTATAATTTGTGTGACCTATATAAATAACCGTAATCATACACTGGTCCTATCGTAACATTATTTTTATGGTAATATCATATACTCCTTAAGTGCGAATTTATCTAATTAACTGTAATCACGTACCATTGTTATCTTAGCATTTTTATCGTAATATAATATTGCATACCACATAAAAGGTTAAAGTTAAGGCCGTAAGACAAAGCTTTTGTTCTACAATACTATTTAAAGTGCATATATTAAAATATAAAATTATCAGAGATATACTATTTCCAAACTCAAAACGCTTTTTAAACCAAATGCGTTTTTCGAATTAATCTAGCTATTCTATAATATAAATTTCAAATATTACAGAATAAATTCTTGCACATTTCATATAAAAATTTCTTATTAAACACCAGTAGCGTACTAACTTAAATTGGAAAAAGGCGTTTTAAGTTATTTAATTATCTAAATAATATAAATAAAATGGCTACCACTACAAACGCAAATGCTGCTTAACAACTCAATCACTACGAATGTAAACAACTCAGTCACTGCAAATGAAACCATAAATATTGAACCTTATAGGTTAAGCGAAATATTTTCCATAGTGCCAGAATTTGACGGCAACTCCATATTCTTGCAAACATTTATTTCAGCCTGTATAACCGCTCAGGGGATCGCTGTTGATGATCAGCGCAGCGCGTCTTATTAACGCTTCACATAAAAAATAAATTACGCGGAAAAGTCGCAGAATTAATAAATTCCCGAAACCCTGCTACATGGGCAGAAATCAAAAGCTTACTTGAAGCTCATTTTGGTGATTCTCGTGACCTGACAGCACTAATTCAGGATCTACAGAGGATTCGCCAATCATCTAATGAAACTGCATTGGTATTTGTATCTAGGTTGCAGACACACAACGCGAAAATGCACGCCGTTATACAAAAACAAACTCTAACCCTTGAAGAAAAAACGGCTCAATCAAATTTGATTGAAAACATGACATTGACCACTCTATTGACCGGGTTAGAACCCAAATTAGGTCAAATCATTAGGGCTGGTAATCCTAGCAACATGCTAGATGCCACAAACAGGATCAAACGAGAACTACAGTTGTCATATTTCGAATCACAAAAATTTTCCATTAAAGCCCCAATCAAAAACCCTGTCCAAAATGTTCAAAGACGCCCAAATTCTCAACAATTCTGCACATTCTGCAGAAGAAATGGGCACCATGTTAACGAATGCCGCACAAGGCAAAATTATCAGTCCCCATCTCCCAATTTCACACCAAATGCTTATTCTAATCAAGCACAGCCTCCAAGGCCACATTTCCAGAGTACATATAATCATAGACCACAAAACTTCCCTAACCAGCAACAAAATTATTCTCAACAGAACAGGCCCTCAGCTATCAGGCCAAATCCTAACTTCCACCAGCAGAGACCTTCTGCCATCCAACCAAACCCAAATTTCAACAGGTTCAATCAACAAAAAACGCATCATTTGAACCAAGAATTTTACGATAGCTCAAATCAATATGAAGACTATTACGCAAGTTATTCTCCCAATTACCAATACCAAAATAATTTCGAAATTAATGAAAACAATTATGATTACGATTTTGGAACCCAACAATGTGAGAATTATACTGCTAATTCTCAACCCCAACAGTACGAGAATTATACTGCTAATTCTCAATCTCATTAGCACGAGGATTATACTGCTAATCCTCCGGATTTTTGCATAGGCCCGGAGTATCCCACGAATACTCCAACACAACAAACGGACGAATTAGACCAAATTTCTCGCCAAGTCCAAGCGATAACCCTCAAGGACAATTCCGACCCACATTCGAATCCTCAAGACCAATGTTTCATGTAAATTCACCATCTAACCCTCCATTTCAAGTAAGTTCAGCAAACCTGTATTTCATAAAAGATCCAACAAACAAATTTAATATTTTAATCAACACAGGTGCAGATATTTCCATTTTCAAACCCAAAACAACAGAAAATTATAATCTAAGACACCCCGAAAATTTAAATATACAAGTAACAAGTCAAAAAATTAATACCACCGAATCTGTTCTTATACCATTCAATTTTAACGATCCACACAAAGTTTATGTATACGATTTAGATACAGACTTTGATGGCTTTGTAGGTAACGACTTTCTACAACATTATAAATGTAGGATAGATTTCAGAAATAATCAATTAATTACCAATTTTGAAACTATACCTCTATTTGAAGTTAACGATTATTTACCCGTACAACCAGTTACAAATTCAAACAAAAATATTAACAATCACATTTCAGGTAACACCATTAATAAAAATCCTATGTTTTTCGAACCAGACACTGAAGAAATATTTGAATTTTATTGTGACACTGACGCTATACCGCTAGCTCAGGAACAAGAAAAAATACGCCTACCTAACACCTCTGCAAAGACAAACGTACAAAGTGAATTTTTTGAGACAACATCTAATGTAAATTATCAAAAATCAGACACCTATCAAAAGTTCTAAACTTTTAGATATGTCCTGTAAAAACAAAAATCAAAATTCTACTTTTACCGAACCACGTATCAAAAAAATATTTAAAAGCAAAGTACAAGAAACAGAAAAAACTTCAAATGTAACCCCTAACGTTAACCCACAAAAAATAAACCTTTCGAAAACAAAATCATGCCGTATAGATAAATCTAAATTGGTAAAGTTAAATTTAAACATTTCAAAAAATAATTCGAAACAAGTAAAACCAAAAGCATTGAAAGTAAAATGTCTATTTCGCAAACATTATTTAAAATTAGTAATAAAATACTCAGGAAATCGAAAATTCGAAAGGCAAACAAGGTAAAGAATAATTCAAGAAACACGCATACAATCCTGCGTAATCAAAACAATAGAAAAATCTATACACCCCACACAATCAGGAAATGTACCGACAAAATCCATTTGTGTCTCCTGAAAAAACAATTCCAAAAATAGTAGAATTTTCTAACTTAAAATTTGAACCAGTCCAAAAATTCAAATCTATATTTTAACTTAATTGATAACAATAATACCAATTCTCGTCTCAACCATATGCCGACCCTGCGAAATAAAACACTTACACAAAAACTTGCAACCCAAAATAATTTTCAAAATTATCTCACAAATTTTTAGTCACCTAATCGAAATCTTTTACAATATTATTACCTAAAATTAACAGTTTATATTAAAGATATTCTTCACTTTTCTCAAATTTTTCTAAATTAATATTACTAGAAAATCTTTAAAAAATAATTGTACGATATATCAACTAACTGCATAGATCAATTATTGATCAAAAACACTTCTTATATAAATAATTTTATTCCTTTCCTCTATTACTAGGATATTTCGACATTTCTTCTCCTGTAATAAATTCTACAAAACCTTAATCATAAGGAAATACTTTTGTTCATTTAAATAAATGCACATAAAATATTTACATTTAATTCGAAGAAATTCATAATAATAGTACTACTTTGATAACAGTGCCTTGAACTTTTGCACAGAAGCACGTCTTGTATGTTTATGAACTTAAACATTTTAAAAAGAAATGCCTGATATCCAACACCTCAATATTGCATTGGCAATAGCAAGGGCAGAAATTTAAATAATATACATTTAGAAATTTTCAGACTTTAAATTAGAACCTAAATTCAGAACATACCTTTTCAAATTAAAAAAATTGAATCACTCGAAAATCCTGAAAATTCACAAATATACAAAAGAAATTTCAGGAACTGAAAAATTAATCTTTCTTCAAAAATGTTCAGAATTAAATTTGTATGACCCTAAGTACAAACGAACAAATTGCCCAAGAATTTTACACATTTTCTTGACTTTACAAAACGATATCTTTAATAGATTACTCTAAAATACAAATTACAAACAAACCCTACACCTTACACCATTTGACAACTTTTATACTTACACGAGACAAAACTTCTAGTAGATTACGAAAACAAAACGTAAAACAACAAATTTCACACAACTACTATATCGAAAAATTGTGAACTTACTTCCACACAATACTTTCACTAAAACATCTCCCTATAAAAATAAAACTACGAAATTATTCTGTAGTTTAGTAACAACAAAACCAACATTAACTCAAAAAAAAACACAGACGGACAGAATTATTTCTCTTTAGGATCAATGTTAAGACATTTATTCTCAACATTATTTTAAAAATCAAAACAATTTAGGGATTTCAAAAGAAAAACATGTTGAAAACAATACATCAAAATTTCCAAAACTTATGTTAGACCAATATACAAAATTTATCATACTTCAACTACTAATCAGAACCTAACAAGAACCCCTGATAAATAAGGTTCCGTTTATAAAAATAGGTTACATCAAAAACAAATATAATTGGCAAGAACTAACAAACCACGCCAAGTTTTATAAAAAAAAAATGCAAAATTTGTCGAAAACCAAATCGCAAGGATCCTAACAATCCTTTGGTAATCACCAAAACCCCAAAAAGCACCGTTCGATAAATCAATATCGACCCATTTCTATTCTCACACAAAACATACACTGACACGTACAAAAAAATTGACAAATTCACACAGCGTACACTGTCCTACACAAGATTGCAAAATCAATCGTAAACATCCTTATGTTACAATTTCGACACTATAATCATGTAACAGGAACATTTACATTCTCTCATTCCCTGGCCAACTTCTTAAAACAAAAAGAAATTATTTTCTCGTAACATTTACATAAAATTATTATCCGAAACGTACATCACCCTAATTCTGACAAGTAGTAACCATTTCACGAATTTAATTTCAAACAATTATTCCTTCAAAAATCTCATCTATAATTTTCCGAATAATTCCATCAGTCAATCTCTTCATTACCTCGGAAATATAATGCGCATAGACTTATGACAATCATTTATGTTCGCATTATAAACTAATAAGTGAATCCTCTTATTCTTATATTGACAACTCCATATCAAATGAATACGCGGTAACTACCCATCTTTAACGCTACTCCAGAAACTGAAATTCTGTAATTTTCCCACTCAGAAAATTTGTCACGCAAGAAAAATATCCCAAAGTTTTCTAACATTCAGATAGTTCAGTCCACCTTATGAAACTCAATCTTAAAGCCCTATGTAATCAAGGGAAACGAATAACTAAACATTATGATTTTCCAAGTGTACAACCCTGTTAAAACTATTCAACATATGAATAGCAACTACTGTGACATACGTTCGAAACGAAACATTAAAATATTGCGATAATACATCATAAACATGATTATTATCCTAATATCTTATATACCCGACTACACGACAATCGTACAAGAAACTAAATACATGATTGGTACACTATTTTACGAAATAGCGTGTATTAATTAGCGTACGAGGCCAAAACAAAAAAAATGTTAAAAATCGTTTCGATAACCACGTTTCAAGAATTGACCAAATACCAAACTGACAATAACACCTATTTCTAAAAATAATCTCAGATGACAAAATAAATTGCAAAACAATTTAATGACAATGGTACTTTTAAAAAGTAATGTTCTTTTCAAAATTAATCATTTCAATCAACTCGAAAACCTAATTAAAAACAAATATCTGTTACAACTTCAGTAATAAAAAAATTTTCAACGCGACTATTCAAAAATTGCAAGTTGACAAGGAAACTTTCAACAAAGATCGAAACTTCAATTTTAGACATGACTAAAGATATAGAAAACATCCATGCAAAACTGAAATTTATTGAAATCTGCGAACAACTTATGGCAAGTTACTTATTTATTGAGGATAACCTAAATGACATCCTAAATTCCATCACTTTCGCGAGGCTTAAAATAATTCACACGTCAATTATAAATCCAAAGGACTTAGTAAATTCTCTACAGGAAATTTCGCAAAACATACAAAGGAACAATTTACCGCTTCCAATCAAACTATCAAAGATTGCACAGTACTTAGGCATTATAGAACTAAAAGCTTTTCAAACAAATTCGGATCTAATATTTGTGTTAGACATACCTTTAATAGACCCTCAAACATATTCAGTATTTCAATTATACCCTATTCCTATTTTGGATAATAGAACTGGTTTATATCATGTATTATCAACTTCTCAAAAGTATATCGCGAGAGATGATGATTCATTAATGTACATACCTATCTCGAACCTTGAAGAATGCAAACCACTTTATTTCAACACCAAATTATGTCCAAATTTATTTGCATACCCTATTGACAACAATGCCATATGCGAAGCCCGTCTCTTCAAGAACCTCAAAACTCTGCCAGAAAACTGCCAGACGTCATTTATCATCAGCTAAGGCTACAACGCCCAAAAAATAGACGAAAACACATGGTTAGTTATTAACGCAGAACCTCTACAAACAACCATCAACTGTCCAGAAAGAAATTGAAAAACTGAAGTCATCTACAAAAATTCAATAGTAAAATTACAACCAAATTGTTACGCCTTCATAGGCATCACAAAAATTCAAGCCAGTACCAATGAAGTAACCGACGTAAAAGACGACACTCATCCAATCCAAATTCCATTTGAATGTTGTAAACATATTCCAGACAAAATCCGAGCTCCAAATCTTAAACCACTAAAATTAAACAATCTCAACACGGAAGACCTCGAAGTTGCCAAACACAAGTTGGACCAGTATTCCAGAGATTTAGATGATTTGATCAACGAACCCTCTATAACAAAACACATATCCTGGTTCACCTATTTTATCATTGTGCTAATATTTGGACTGTTATTTCTGTACCTATTTTGTAAGTGCAGAACAAAAAGACGAAGACTAGCCATCGATGTTTCTGCATCACCCCCATCTCCACCGAGGCCTAGCAAACCTTACAGGGCATTTGCTAACCTATTCCCTTCATGAAGACGACCTACCTTAAGAAGAGAAGACAACGAAGCCGAAGACATAGAACTTACATAAAGACAAACTGTTTTGTGCCTTTTTACTGACTTTTAGTGCTAGACTCTTCAGTGAATTTTATTTCATCTGTTTAATCATTATATTTCATTATTTTTCTATCCTTTGTTAATTTCAATTTTATTAATATTTTTACGTCATTTTCATTTAAACTTATCATACTTATATTTTATGCTTTTATAGTCAAGCTATATTTTAACCTTGGGAATATTTTATCCCATTTTACAATTCAAACTTAGTATGTTTGTATTTTACGCTTCCCTGCTAAAGCTATATTTTAACTGTAACATTTTTATGTTATTTTATTTTATGGATCAAGCTTATTGTGCTTGCATTTCATATTTTAGACGCTAAGGTTATATTCTGTATTTTAAACCTTACGATTTAACATTTTTTGTATCTCTTATATTTTTCCAAATTGTACCATTACCTTTTATATACATTTTATATTCATTTCAAAAGTTGCTGCATAAAACACCAACTTTTTTTATAAGGGGGAAGCTGTTATATTAGAAATATACTATGATATATAATATTATCGAGACAGGCTTAACCTTCTCAAACATATCGTATTACATACTGCGTAACAGCTCTTCTCAATAACCGCTCACGCTGCATGAGCATTGTATTTCAATTCTCAGTAATTCTGATTGTGCTGAATCAGCAACACTGTTTCCTTTGTTCTCGAAACATTATAAATATTACTAACAACCTTTTTGTAATCAGTCTTATACTCATTTTCGATTAAACACATTCAAAATCATTATTGTTATTTTTACAAGAGTCAAACTCGACTCCATTATAAGTGAATAAAGCCTTTTAAAAAGTCATTCAAATAATCCACTATCTAACATATATATATATATATATATATATATATATATATATATATATATATATATATATATATATATATAATATAATAACAATATATACATATATATATATAAAAGGAAAGGTGTTATCGCGGGAACAGGACAATAAGTCAAGAAAAAAAATTCGTGGGCAAGCCTATCTTTTCTGCGGGCTTGCCCACGAATTTTTATTTTTTTTTTTCTTGATTTATATATATATATATATATATATATATATATATATATATATGTATATGTATATATATATATATAAATATATGTATATGTATATGTATATGTATATGTATATATATATATATATATGTTATATTAGAAATATACTATGATATATAATATTATCGAGACAGGCTTAACCTTCTCAAACATATCGTATTACATACTGCATAACAGCTCTTCTCAATAACCGCTCACGCTGCATGAGCATTGTATTTCAATTCTAAGTAATCCTGATTGTGCTGAATTAGCAACACTGTTTCCTTTGTTCTCAAAACATTATAAATATTACCAACAACCTTTTTGTAATCAGTCTTATACTCACTTTCGATTAAACTACTTCTAAATTATTATTGTATTTTCTTAACGAGTCAACGTTGACTCCAGTGTTAAACTAAATAAATCTTTTTAAAAAGTTAATCAAGTAATCCACTATCTAACATTGGCGCAGTCGTGGCGGATCTGAAAAACACACAGTTCGGGAGCCTAACCAGTAGCAAACATATCCGAGGGAACAAGGAGTCCATCTGAAAAAGGTGCCTAACCGGACGAAAAGAGCTTCTGGAACAAGGAGAACTTCTTAGCTGTAGTGGTGGATCCCAATCCTTTGTTCAGAAGAACCTACATTATTCTCAAACGCACAGAAGCGAAACAATAATAATTATCAAGAAATACAAGCAAAGCAACATTTCAAATCAACACGATTCAACAATTAGCAAGTAAGAATTTCATCCCGTCCCATCGTTGGTGTCTTCGGCATCAAAAGCAACCCTGTGGAAGGAACACCCAGTGACACCCCTGGCAGAGAGAGACCTTTGGTGAAGCTAAGCTCACGAAGTCGCATTCAACTGGACCACGAGGAATGAAAAATTTAGGGTAAGTCATTTTTGAATCGTCTCGCAATTATTGATTTTCAACGACATAATTTTACATTATATTTTATTAAAATACATTGCATTGCTACATACAGTTCTAATATCTAAGGTAGTAATTTTATTTAAACTTGAAATAAAATATCTTGATTATAATTTGTGTGACCTATATAAATAACCGTAATCATACACTGTTCCTATCGTAACATTATTTTTATGGTAATATCATATACTCTGTAAGTGCGAATTTATCTAATTAACTGTAATCACGTACCATTGTTATCTTTGCATTTTTATCGTAATATAATATTGCATACCACATAAAAGGTTAAGGTTAAGGCCGTAAGACAAGCTTGTGTTCTATAATACCGTGTGTGCAAAATATAAAATTTCAGTGACATTATTCCCAACTAAAAACACTTTTTAAATTAATCCAATTATCCTTGTAATTAAATTTTGAAATATTATAAAATAAACAGCACATTGTTTTACATATAATAAAAAATTGCCAATTATCAGTAGCGTACTAGCTCAAATTGAAAAGGTGTTTTAAGTTATTCGATTATCTAAATAATATAAATAAAATGGCTACAAACGTAAGCAATTCCAATGCAAACAATTCAATCACGGCGAACGAAACAATAAATATTGAACCTTATAGGTTAAGCGAAATATTTTCCATAGTGCCCGAATTTGACGGCAACCCCATATTCTTGCAAACATTTATTTCAGCTTGCATAACCGCTCAGGGTATCGCTGTTGATGATCAGCGCGTCTTATTAACGCTTCACATAAAAAATAAATTACGCGGAAAAGCCGCAGAATTAATAAATTCCCGAAACCCTACTACATGGGCAGAAATCAAAAGCTTACTTGAAGCTCATTTTGGTGATTCTCGTGACCTGACAGCACTAATTCAGGATCTACAGAGGATTCGCCAATCATCTAACGAAACTGCATTGGTATTTGTATCTAGGTTGCAGACACACAACGCGAAAATGCACGCCGCTATACAAAAACAAACTCTAACCCTTGAAGAAAAAACGGCTCAATCAAATTTGATTGAAAACATGACATTGACCACTCTATTGACCGGGTTAGAACCCAAATTAGGCCAAATCATTAGGGCTGGTAATCCTAGCAACATGCTAGATGCCATAAACAGGATCAAACGAGAACTACAGTTGTCATATTTCGAATCACAAAAATTTTCCATTAAGGCCCCAATCAAAAACCCTGTCCAAAATGTTCAAAGACGCCCAAATTCTCATCAATTCTGCACATTCTGCAGAAGAAATGGGCACCATGTTAACGAATGCCGCACAAGGCAAAATTATCAGTCCCCATCTCCCAATTTCACAACAAATGCTTATTCTAATCAAGCACAGCCTCCAAGGCCACATTTCCAAAGTACATATAATCATAGACCACAAAACTTCTCTAACCAGCAACAAAATTATTCTCAACAGAACAGGCCCTCAGCTATCAGGCCAAATCCAAACTTCAACCAGCAGAGACCTTCTGCCATTCAGCCAAACCCAAATTTCAACAGGTTCAATCAACAAAAAACGCATCATTTGAACCAAGAATTTTACGATAGCTCAAATCAATATGAAGACTATTCCGCAAGTTATTCTCCCAATTACCAATACCAAAATAATTTCGAAATTAATGAAAACAATTATGATTACGATTTTGGAACCCAACAATGTGAGAATTATACTGCTAATTCTCAACCCCAACAGTACGAGAATTATACTGCTAATTCTCAATCTCATTAGCACGAGGATTATACTGCTAATCCTCCGGATTTTTGCATAGGCCCGGAGTATTCCACGAGTACTCCAACACAACAAACGGACGAGCTAGACCAAATTTCTCATCAAGTCCAAGCGATAAACCTCCAAGACAGTTTCGACCCAAACCTGAACTTCCCGGAAAACCAATTCATGTAAAAACACCCCGCTACAAACTAAACGTCGTAAATTCTAAAAATCTATTTTACATAAAAGACTTCACAAATCGTTTCAAAATTCTTGTCGACTCAGGTGCAGGTATTTCTGTATTTAAAACCAAAACAGCGGAAAGGTACAAACAAAGATATCCTGAAAACGTAATTATACAGGGTATAACAGATGAAAAAATTAATATCACCGAATCTGTACTAATACCATTCAATATAAATGACCCATACAAGGTTTATGTTCACGACCTAGATATAGAATTCGATGGACTATTAGGTGCAGACTTTTTAAAATATTATAAGTGTCATGTGGACTTTGAAAATAATCAACTTATTACCAATTTTAAAACTGTACCACTATTTGAGGTGACTGAAGTAACATCAATCAGGAACCACAATAATTGTAACGAAAACAATAATCCAGGTATTAGAATTTCAAACCCAAATTTAAATGTTAAAAACCAAAATGTAATTTCTATCGAACCACGCACAGAAAAGATTTTTAAACTTAAATGCGATTTACAAAATACCGAAGCTATACTAATAGCCCAGGAAAACGAAAAGGTACGTTTACCGAACGCCATTGTCAAAATAGACAACAATGGTGAATTTTTGACAACGATAATAAACGCTAACGCGATTCCAAAAACAATAAAATTTTCAAATCTTAAACTTGAACCCGTCCAAAAATTTAGGTCAATATTTAATGTAAATCTTCAAAATCCGGATTCCCAATATATAGACCGAAATTACGAAATAAGAAACCAATTACGCTTAGACCACTTGAACGATGAGGAGAGTGAATTAATTACTCAACTCTGTTTAGACTTTTCAGACATATTCTATTTAGAAGGTGACAACTTGACATTTACCAATGAAATCAAACATTCAATAGACACTAACGATGCTAAACCAATTTTCACTAAATCTTATCGTTACCCCCAAATTCATAAACAAGAGGTAAAATCACAAGTCTCAAAAATGCTCGACCAAGGCATTATCCAGCCTTCAATTTCTCCCTGGTCCTCCCCAGTTTGGGTAGTCCCCAAAAAACTAAACAGAAATGGCGCGTCGTAGTTGACTATCGAAAATTAAACGAAGTAACAATAGGTGATAAATATCCTCTACCTAACATTTCCGACCTTTTAGATCAATTAGGCAAATGCCAATATTTCACAACGTTAGACTTGGCCTCTGGCTTCCACCAAATTGAAATCGATCCTAAGGACATCCAAAAAACAGCTTTCACGGTAGAGAATGGCCACTACGAATTTGTACGTATGCCATTCGGTCTAAAAAATGCTCCATCCACTTTCCAGAGGGTCATGGACAATATTCTATTAGGCATCCAAAATGAACGCTGTCTCGTCTACATGGACGATATTATTATTTATTCCCCTACTATCCATGAACATATTTCTCGACTAACAGAAGTCTTCAAACGTCTACAAAAAGCCAACCTCAAAATTCAGCCAGACAAATGCGAATTCCTTCGCAAGGAAGTCGCCTATTTAGGGCATCTTATTACAAAGGATGGTGTAAAACCAAACCCTGCCAAAGTCGAAGCAATTCTAAACTTTCCTCAACCCAAAAATCAGAAAGAAATTAAATCTTTTCTAGGTCTAGCAGGCTACTATAGACGCTTCATTCCTAATTTCTCCAAAATTTCAAAACCCTTAACTAAGTTGCTACAAAAAGATATACCTTTCAATTTCGACAATGACTGTACAAATTCATTCGAAACCCTAAAACAAACTTTGACAACTACTCCGATATTGATCTACCCCAACTTTGATGAACCTTTTGTCCTAACTACAGACGCTAGTGCATTTGCAATAGGTTCTGTACTTTCACAAGGAAGTATAGGAAAAGACTTGCCAATCGCATACGCATCTCGAACTTTATGCGGCGCGGAAACTAAGTATTCAACCATTGAGCGTGAACTTTTATCTTTGGTCTGGAGTGTAAAGCATTTTAGGCCATATCTATTCGGAAGGAAGTTCAAACTCGTCACCGACCACCGACCACTCACTTGGTTATTTTCCATAAAAGACCCAGGTAGTAGACTAGCGCGTTGGCGCTTAAAACTCGAAGAATACGATTACGAAATAATATACAAACCCGGAAAGATCAATAAAAACGCGGACGCGTTGTCCAGAATAAAAATTAATCACTTTTCAGAATGTTCCAAATTTTATTCAAAAATTCTAGCCGCAAACGAAGACTCAGATGAAGACGAAATTTCAGACAATGACGACGAAATTACCGACGAACAAATCGCTCGAGAATTTGACACATTTTCCCGACTTTACAAAACCAAATCTCTAATAGATTATTCCAAAATTCAAATTACAAATAAACAACTATTAGATCGAGAAAATAAAAATATCATAACGTTCTTCCAACAAAACAACTTGACAGATCTTCACCATCAAATTATCGAAGATATTTTCGAGGAAAACCCAGAGTTTTATAACAACACAATTAATATCGTTTCCAGTAAATCAACCCGACAAAGAAACTATTACATTATCGCTCTACCCTTCGACCCAGAGTCTGTGGTAGAACACCTATTTCTAACACTGTACAAACATCGAAACAAATTAGACCTTTCCAAAACTTATCATGTTGAAAATAACTTAGACTTTCCAATTCTCGAAATCCTATCATTTATTTTTGCAGAAAAAGACTTAAAACTAATTATTTGTCAAAATTTAGTACGAACTCCCGATGAAGACCAACGTCCGATCATTCTCGACCAGCATCACACCGGAAAAAATAATTTACATCGTGGAATAAATGAAACGATACGTAGAATCAAAAATAAATATAATTGGCAAGGCTTAACAAAAGACGTCGAAAATTTTATAAAAAATTGTGAAACATGTCAAAGAACAAAAGTCTGTCGCAAGAACCTCAACAATCCCTTAGTGATTACCGAAACCCCTAAAACTCCATTTGAGAGAGTTAATATTGATCTATTCGAATTTCCCACGCGAAACTATGCATTAACTATCCGCGACGAGTTAACCAAATTTACTCAAGCCTACGCAGTCCCAGACAAGAGCGCAAAATCAGTCGTAAATACCCTGTTGCTTTATTTTCAGCATTATGGTACCCCACTAAGAATTCATTGCGATTATGGCGGTGAATTTGATAATAATTTATTAAAAGACCTTTGCACCCTTTACGACATAAAACTAACATACTCAAGCGTAGGACATCCTCAATCCAACGGATCTATCGAACGATTCCATGCCACCCTAGCAGAAATGATAAGAATACACAAAACCGAAAATCCCAACGAACATCCCTTTACTATATTACCCTATGCGGTGATATGTTACAATAACTCGGTAAACAAAACTCATGGCTTTACGCCATACGAGCTTATTTTCGGACATACAGCTAACCGACCACCTGAAACTCTTTACAACCAAAAAGACCTGATCACCAAATACGTTAGAGACCTAAATAATCGAATATCCCATTATTACAAAATTGCGCGAAGTCGAACAGAAGCACAAAAACAAAAAGCCAAAGTTCGATTCGACAAAAACATTCCCGAAAATAGACACACATATAATATTGGCGACAAAGTATACGTCAAAGAATCACAAATAAAAAATAAACTGCAAAATAAATTCAACGGTCCCTTTGAAATTACAGAAATCTTTCAAAATTCCGCTACATTACTAAATCTCGAAACAAACCAAACAACCAAAGTAAATTTTGATCGAATGAAACCATATACTGAAGATTAAATTTATTTTCAGGTTTCTCCTGCTGATCGGATCAGCACTTGCTCAATTTAAAATAACACCTATTAACAATACGATCGGAGTATATCATCACCAAGACACGGATATTGTGATTTCTCACAAGAAATGGACTTTACTGGTACACAAAAACATATCTACCTTTAAGACAGCTTTCGACAAAAACGACAAGATCTTACAGACACTATACAACACACTCGACCCAGCATATCATTACATGAACGTCTTTTCAGGAGATGTAAAAACTCACCTTAGCTTATTGACGCAAATTTCCCAATCAATACAATCAAAATTTGACGAAATTTACCTTGACACGAAACGATACAAACGAGGAATACTAAATGGCATCGGAACGATTTTCAAATCAATAACCGGAAATTTAGACGCAGAAGACGGTCAGTATTATTCTGATTGTATCAACAAATTGAATAATGACGAACACCAACTCGAAAACCTAATTAAAAACCAAATATCCGTTACAACTTCAGTAATCAAAAATTTCAACGCAACTATTCAAAAATTGCAAGTTGACGAAGAAACTTTCAATAAGGATATTAAAGAAATCGAAACCTCAATTTTAGACATGACTAAAGACATAGAAAACGTCCATGCAAAACTGAAATTTATCGAAATCTGCGAACAACTTATGGCAAGTTATTTATTTATCGAGGATAACCTAAATGACATCCTAAATTCCATCACTTTCGCGAGGCTTAAAATAATTCACACGTCAATTATAAATCCAAAAGACTTAGTAAATTCTCTACAGGAAATTTCGCAAAACCTACAAAGGAACAATTTACCGCTTCCAATCAAACTATCAAAGGTTGCACAGTACTTAGACATTATAGAACTAAAAGCTTTTCAAACAAATTCGGATCTAATATTTGTGTTAGACATACCTTTAATAGACCCTCAAACATATTCAGTATTTCAATTATACCCTATTCCTATTTTGGATAATAGAACTGGTTTATATCATGTATTATCAACTTCTCAAAAATATATCGCGAGAGATGATGATTCATTAATGTACATACCTATCTCGAACCTTGAAGAATGCAAACCACTTTATTTCAACACCAAATTATGTCCAAATTTATTTGCATATCCTATTGACAACAATGCCATATGCGAAGCCCGTCTCTTCAAGAACCTCAAAACTCTGCCAGAAAACTGCCAGACGTCATTTATCATCAGCCAAGGCTACAACGTCCAAAAAATAGACGAAAACACATGGTTAGTTATTAACGCAGAACCTATACAAACAACCATCAACTGTCCAGAAAGAAATTCAAAAACTGAAGTCATCTACAAAAATTCAATAGTAAAATTACAACCAAATTGTTACGCCTTCATAGGCATCACAAAAATTCAAGCTAGTACCAATGAAGTAACCGATGTAAAAGACGACACTCATCCAATCCAAATTCCATTTGAATGTTGTAAACATATTCCAGACAAAATCCGAGCTCCAAATCTTAAACCACTAAAATTAAACAATCTCAATGCGGAAGACCTCGAAGTTGCCAAACACAAGTTGGACCAATACTCCAGAGATTTAGATGATTTGATCAACGAACCCTTTATAACAAAACACATATCCTGGTTCACCTATTTTATCATTGTGCTAATAATTGGACTGTTATTTCTGTACCTATTTTGTAAGTGCAGAACAAAAAGACGAAGACTAGCCATCGAAGTTTCTGCATCACCCCCATCTCCACCGAGGCCTAGCAAACCCTACAGGACATTTGCTAACCTATTTCCTTCACGAAGACGACCTACCTTAAGAAGAGAAGACAACGAAGCCGAAGACATAGAACTTACATAAAGACAAACTGTTTTGTGCCTTTTTACTGACTTTCAGTGCTGGACTCTTCAGTGAATTTTATTTCATTTGTTTAATCATTATATTTCATTATTTTTCTATCATTTGTTAATTTCAATTTTATTAACATTTTTACGTCATTTTCATTCAAACCCATCATGCTTATATTTTATGCTTTCACAGTAAAGCTATATTTTAACCTTAGGAATATTTTATCCTATTTTACAATTCAAACCTAGTATGTTTGTATTTTACGCTTTCTTGCCAAAGCTATATTTTAACTCTAACATTTTTATGTTATTTTATTTTATGAATCAAGCTTATTGTGCTTGCATCTCATATTCTAGACGCTAAGGTTATATTCTGTGTTTTAAACCTTACGATTTAACATTTTTGTATCTTTTATATTTTTCCAAATTGTACCATTACCTTTTATATACATTTTATATTCATTTCAAAAGTTGCTGCATAAAACACCAACTTTTTTTATAAGGGGGAAGCTGTTATATTAGAAATATACTATGATATATAATATTATCGAGACAGGCTTAACCTTCTCAAACATATCGTATTACATACTGCGTAACAGCTCTTCTCAATAACCGCTCACGCTGCATGAGCATTGTATTTCAATTCTAAGTAATCCTGATTGTGCTGAATTAGCAACACTGTTTCCTTTGTTCTCAAAACATTATAAATATTACCAACAACCTTTTTGTAATCAGTCTTATACTCACTTTCGATTAAACTACTTCTAAATTATTATTGTATTTTCTTAACGAGTCAACGTTGACTCCAGTGTTAAACTAAATAAATCTTTTGAAAAAGTTAATCAAGTAATCCACTATCTAACATATATATATATATGTATATATATATATATATATATATATATATGTTAGATAGTGGATTCTTGAAATAGCTTTTTTAAAAACTTTATTCACTTATTGGAGTCAAGCTTGACTCTTTGTATAATAATAAACAATAATAAATTTAGAATGTATTCGACCAAATGTGAGTATAAGACTGAGGTTTACAATGACAGTGGGTAATATTTATAATGTCTGGAGAACAAAGAACATTGGATTTGCAATTCAGCATGATAACAGATTACTGAGAATGAAATGTTAAGCTCAGCTAACGTGAGCGGTTATTAGAGAAGAGCTGTTACGCAATTTGTAATGTGATATGTCTGAGAAGGTTAAGCCAGTCTCGGTGATATTATATATCATGGTATATTTCTAATATAACATATATATATATATATATATATATATATGGGGGTGTAATGGGGTAGTGAAGCGCAAGTTATAGCCTCTCCTACTCAATTGTTAACCTCACCTTCGCGATGAGTTCAATTTGAACTTGGTGCACCCTGTTATCACTAACGACGCTCTAACGACCGAGTAAGGGCAGAATAACCCTTACCTTTTGCCGTGAGCACATCCACCTTCTCACGAAGAGTGCGGTAAAAATAACCCACCGCGCACAAAGGTTGCTTTTGGAATCGTTTGGTTACCCCATCGTCGCAGTCTCCTCCTGTGCCATGGGATCGCACCACTCGCCTTCCGCAACTGAGCTGGTCAGTTGCATACCTGCTCCAGCTAAAACTTCAAATGCAGCTTCGTTCTCAGTCGATTAAGGCTTTAAAAAAATGATGGAGCGTTCAAGTGGGACAAAATCATCCGGAGGTAAAATACCCTCCCGATCGGATCTCCGGGGGAGGGTGCCCACAGGGACACCTCATCGAATGTCAAAAAAACACCGACAAGTTAAATCCAACAAAACTAATTCTTTCATCTACGGCGCTTGGAATGTTCGTACTTGGAACGACAGAACTCGCACCGATCGGCCTGAAAGAAGAACTGCTCTAATAGATAGAGAACTTCACCGACTCAATGTTGACGTTGCAGCTCTCAGCGAAACTCGATTTTTGGAGGAAGGCTCTCTCACAGAAAAGTACTACACCTTCTATTGGAAAGGTCTTCCCACCAATTCAAGAAGACAACATGGAGTAGGATTTGCCATTCGGAATCAACTTGTATCCAACTTAACACAAGTACCACAAGGCCTATCCGAGCGTCTAATGCTGCTACGCTATGAGCTATCAGATGGCAACGCGGTAAATCTAATAAGCGCCTACGCTCCCACTCTGAGTGCAAGTCACGAAACCAAGGAAAGCTTCTATCAACAACTGGAAGAAACCCTCTGTAGAATACCTAAAACGGAACGACTCGTTATTCTTGGCGATTTTAACGCTAGAGTAGGGAGAGATGCAGACACCTGGCCAGGCATCATAGGCAAGAACGGTTTGGGCAACATGAACGCTAACGGTCAACTACTCCTAACTAAATGCGCCGAACATAATCTAGTTATAACAAACACTATTTTCCGACAAAAGGATAAATTTAAAGGCACCTGGCGTCACCCCAGATCAGGTCACTGGCATCTACTGGACTATGTTATCGTACGTAGGAAGCATCTCAAGGATGTCCAAATTACAAAGGCGCGCATTGATAGCGAATCTTGGACCGATCATCGTCCTGTTGTCTCTAAAATGAAAATTGTTATGAGACCCAAACACCGAAGAACTCAAGTAAAACGTAGACTCCGTCTCTGTATTAGTAAATTGCGTGACCAACAAACCGTCGAACAATTAAAGCAAAAAGTTCAAGAGAATTTGAGTGCACTAGAAGAAACCAATTCTGTAGAGGTCGCTGCTACCTGGACACAAATTAAAGACAGTTTAAAAAGTGCGAGTGAGGAAATTCTTGGCACTGCAGCAAGTAAAAAACAGGAGGACTGGTTCAATGATAATGAAGCTTTTATACAAGAACTTCTTGACCGCAAACATACTGCCTTCCAAAACGCTATCAACCACTCCAATGACCCATCAAAAGCAAAAGCTTTTACCCAATCTAAGTATGAAACGCAACGCGAAATCAGAAGAATAAAGAACGAGTGGTGGGCAAGCAAGGCCAGAGAAATTCAAAGGTACACCGATTCACACGACTACAGGAATTTCTTTCAAGGAGTAAAAGCAGTGTACGGCCCCAGTCGGAAAAATATGTGCCCTATTAAAGATTTAAATGGAAATCTCCTCAAAGAAGACCAGGAAATAAGAGCCCGATGGAAAGAACACTACTCTAACATTCTTAACCAGCAAAGTCAAGCCGATCACGATATTATAAATCTTATCCCTCAATATGACACCTTCGAAGACTTAGATAAACCACTAACAACGGAAGAGATCTTAACCGCCATTGGGCAGCTAAAAAATAACAAATCTCCCGGCGCCGACTCACTCCCAGCTGAGATCTTTAAAGCTGTATCGTCAGAGCTCATACCCTACCTCAAAAAACTGTTTGATGTCGTGTGGGAAAGTGGTCAAGCTCCGCAGGAGTTTCGTGATACACTTTTAATCAACCTCTTCAAAAACAAAGGGAGCGCTGCGGACTGTGGAAATTACAGGGGTATAGCTCTCCTGGCTGTTGGAGGGAAGATACTCACTAAAGCGATGGCAAATAGGCTAACACCTGTTATGGAAAAGTTACTTCCTGAAACACAGAGTGGCTTTAGACCAAACCGAGGCACATCGGATTTAATCTTCACACTTAAACAGCTTCAAGAAAAAGCACTCGAACATCAAGGAGAAATTCACATGGCTTTCATTGATTTAACCAAGGCGTTTGACTCGGTGGACAGGGAAGTGCTCTGGAAAATTATGTTCCGCTTAGATGTCCCTAGAAAATTTGTGGAAGTATGTCGCAGTCTACATACAAACAACAACGCCCAGGTTATGTATAATAATGAGGCAACCGAACCTTTCCAAACCCTCACTGGAGTTAGGCAGGGACGTGTCCTGGCACCCCTACTCTTTAATTTGTTTACCACTGCTCTAACAGTTATTGTTGACAACAAACTGACAGTCAGAGGAATGTGTCTCAGATACCGTTTTGATGGCGGTCTCTTTAACATAGGGCGCTTTAGAGCTTTCACGAAGACACGCACACGATTCATTTGTGATCTCCAGTATGCGGATGACTGTGCACTTTTAGCCTCTACGCCGGAAGAGCTTCAAGAAGTTTTAGATGTGTATGCCCAGAGCTATGATTCCTTGGGACTTAAAATTAACATTGGAAAGACTAAGATTATGTCAACTCCTCATCAAGTGAACCAAATAGACATTACACTTAACGGAAATTCTCTTGAAGTGGTGGATCAGTTCAATTACTTAGGCAACGTTGTTAACGGGACAGCGAGATTCGCAATAGAATTAACGCTGCATCTAGAGCACTCTGGGGAGTTAGAGAGAGAGTATTTGACAACCACGACCATGCTTTGTCAACGAAAATGGCTGTCTACAGAGCAGTTGTCATTCCAACACTGCTATATGGATGTGAAAGCTGGGTCACTTACCGTCGTCATGTGAAAGAATTAGAACGTTTTCAGCAAAGACACCTCAGAAGTATGATGAAAATCCGTTGGTTCCATCGCATATCAAACGTGGAAGTACTTAGGAGAGCAAACAGCCTTCCAATTGAGGTGCTTATTTCAAGAACACGCCTAAGATGGGCAGGTCACGTTCATCGTATGCATGATAACCGCCTTCTTAAATGTACACTTTATGGTGAATTGCTAAGCGGTAGAAGAAGGCGTGGCGGTCAACGAAAGAGGTTCAAAGACGTTCTCCATGAAAATCTAGAATCCTGCGGTATTCCAGACGAGCAATGTGGCCAGCTATCAAGGAAATATTGCTCTCCCGAATTGGCCTCTATAGCCATAGTCGTGTGCACCGTAGATGAATGGGAATTACAATAGACTGCACATTTTACTTGTTTTTATTGTACACAATTTATCGACTGTAACATTTTTATACTCGGACTCGAGTAACGGCTAATAATAATAATAATAATAATAATAACAATATATATATGTATATATATATATGTATATATATATATGTATATATATATATGTATATATATATATGTATATATATATGTATATATATATATATGTATATATATATATATATATATATATATATATATATTAGATAGTGGATTGTAGATTTAACTTTTTAAAAACATTTATTTTATTTAACACTGGAGTCAGCGTTGACTCTTTAAGAAAATACAATAATAATTTAGATGAGGTTTATTCGAAAGTGAGTATAAGACTTATTACAAAAAGGTTGTTGGTGATATTTATAATGTTTTGAGAACAAAGGAAAGAGCTGTTACGCAGTATGTAATACGATATGTTTGAGAAGGTTAAGCCTGTCTCGATAATATTATATATCATAGTATATTTCTAATATAACAGCTTCCCCTTATAAAAAAAGTTGGTGTTTTATGCAGCAACTTTTGAAATGAATATAAAATGTATATAAAAGGTAATGGTACAATTTGGAAAAATATAAAAGATACAAAAATGTTAAATCGTAAGGTTTAAAATACAGAATATAACCTTAGCGTCTAAAATATGAAATGCAAGCACAATAATCTTGATTCATAAAATAAAATAACATAAAAATGTTAGAGTTAAAATATAGCTTTAGCAGGAAAGCATAAAATACAAACATACTAAGTTTGAATTGTAAAATAGGATAAAATATTCCCAGGGTTAAAATATAGCCTTACTATAAAAGCATAAAATATAAGTATGATAAGTTTAAATGAAAATGACGTAAAAATGTTAATAAAATTGAAATTAACAAATAATAGAAAAATAATGAAATATAATGATTAAACAAATGAAATAAAATTCACTGAAGAGTTCAGCACTAAAAGTCAGTAGAAAGGCACAAAACAGTTTGTCTTTAGGTAAGTTCTATGTCTTCGGCTTCGTTGTCTTCTCTCCTTAAGGTAGGTCGTCTTCGTGAAGGGAATAGGTTAGCAAATGTCCTGTAGGGTTTGCTAGGTCTAGGTGGAGATGGGGGCGATGCAGAAACATCGATGGCTAGTCTTCGTCTTTTTGTTCTGCACTCACAAAATAGGTACAGAAATAACAGTCCAAATATTAGCACAATGATGAAATAGGTGAACCAGGATATGTGTTTTGTTATGAAGGGTTCGTTGATTAAATCATCTAAATCTCTGGAATATTGGTCCAACTTGTGTTTGGCAACTTCGAGGTCTTCCGTGTTGAGATTGTTTAATTTTAGTGGTTTGAGATTTGGAGCTCGGATTTTGTCTGGAATATGCTTACAACATTCAAATGGAATTTGGATTGGATGAGTGTCGTCTTTTACGTCGGTTACTTCATTGGTACTGGCTTGAATTTTTGTGATGCCTATGAAGGCGTAACAATTAGGTTGTAATTTTATTATTGAATTTTTGTGGATGACTTCAGTTTTTGAATTTCTTTCTGGACAGTTGATGGTTGCTTGTAGAGGTTCTGCGTTAATAACTAACCATGTGTTTTCGTCTATTTTTTGGACGTTGTAGCCTTGGCTGATGATAAATGACGTCTGGCAGTTTTCTGGCAGAGTTTTGAGGATCTTGAAGAGACGGGCTTCGCATATGACATTGTTGTCAATAGGGTATGCAAATAAATTTGGACATAATTTGGTGTTGAAATAAAGTGGTTTGCATACTTCAAGGTTCGAGATAGGTATGTACATTAATGAATCATCATCTCTCGCGATATACTTTTGAGAAGTTGATAATACATGATATAAACCAGTTCTATTATCCAAAATAGGAATAGGGTATAATTGAAATACTGAATATGTTTGAGGGTCTATTAAAGGTATGTCTAACACAAATATTAGATCCGAATTTGTTTGAAAAGCTTTTAGTTCTATAATGTCTAGGTACTGTGCAACCTTTGATAGTTTGATTGGAAGCGGTAAATTGTTCCTTTGTAGGTTTTGCGAAATTTCCTGTAGAGAATTTACTAAGTCCTTTGGATTTATAATTGACGTGTGAATTATTTTAAGCCTCGCGAAAGTGATGGAATTTAGGATGTCATTTAGGTTATCCTCGATAAATAAATAACTTGCCATAAATTGTTCGCAGATTTTGATAAATTTCAGTTTTGCATGGACGTTTTCTATGTCTTTAGTCATGTCTAAAATTGAGGTTTCAATTTCTTTAATATCCTTATTGAAAATTTCTTCGTCAACTTGCAATTTTTGAATAGTTGCGTTGAAATTTTTGATTACTGAAGTTATAACAGATATTTAGTTTTTAATTAGGTTTTCGAGTTGGTGTTCGTCATTATTCAATTTGTTGAATCAGAATAATACTGACCGTCTTCTGCGTCTAAATTCCCGGTTATCGATTTGAAAATCGTTCCGATGCCATTTAGTATTCCTCGTTTGTATCGTTTCGTGTCAAGGTAAATTTCGTCAAATTTTGATTGTATTGATTGAGAAATTTGCGTCAATAAGCTAAGGTGAGTTTTTACATCTCCTGAAAAGACGTTCATGTAATGATATGCTGGGTCGAGTGTGTTGTATAGTGTCTGTAAGATCTTGTCGTTTTTGTCGAAAGCTGTCTTAAAGGTAGATATGTTTTTGTGTACCAGTAAAGTCCATTTCTTGTGAGAAATCACAATGTCCGTGTCTTGGTGATAATATACTCCGATCGTATTGTTAATAGGTGATATTTTAAATTGAGCAAGTGCTGATCCGATCAGCAGGAGAAACCTGAAAATAAATTTAATCTTCAGTATATGGTTTCATTCGATCAAAATTTACTTTGGTTGTTTGGTTTGTTTCGAGATTTAGTAATGTAGCGGAATTTTGAAAGATTTCTGTAATTTCAAAGGGACCGTTGAATTTATTTTGCAGTTTATTTCTTATTTGTGATTCTTTGACGTACACTTTGTCGCCAATATTATATGTGTGTCGATTTTCGGGAATGTTCTTGTCGAATCGAACTTTGGCTTTTTGTTTTTGTGCTTCTGTTCGACTTCGCGCAATTTTGTAATTATGGGATATTCGATTATTTAAATCTCTAACGTATTTGGTGATCAGGACTTTTTGGTTGTAAAGAGTTTCAGGTGGTCGGTTAGCTGTATGTCCGAAAATAAGCTCGTATGGCGTAAAGCCATGAGTTTTGTTTACCGAGTTATTGTAACATATCACCGCATAGGGTAATATAGTAAAGGGATGTTCGTTGGGATTTTCGGTTTTGTGTATTCTTATCATTTCTGCTAGGGTGGCATGGAATCGTTCGATAGATCCGTTGGATTGAGGATGTCCTACGCTTGAGTATGTTAGTTTTATGTCGTAAAGGGTGCAAAGGTCTTTTAATAAATTATTATCAAATTCACAGCCATAATCGCAATGAATTCTTAGTGGGGTACCATAATGCTGAAAATAAAGCAACAGGGTATTTACGACTGATTTTGCGCTCTTGTCTGGGACTGCGTAAGCTTGAGTAAATTTGGTTAACTCGTCGCGGATAGTTAATGCATAGTTTCGCGTGGGAAATTCGAATAGATCGATATTAACTCTCTCAAATGGAGTTTTAGGGGTTTCGGTAATCACTAAGGGATTGTTGAGGTTCTTACGACAGACTATTGTTCTTTGACATGTTTCGCAATTTTGTATAAAATTTTCGACGTCTTTTTTTAAGCCTTGCCAATTATATTTATTTTTGATTCTACGTATTGTTTCATTTATTCCACGATGTAAATTATTTTTTCCGGTGTGATGCTGGTCGAGAAAGATCGAACGTTGGTCCTCGTCGGGAGTTCGTACTAAATTTTGACATATGATTAGTTTTAAGCCTTTTTCTGCAAAAATAAATGATAGGATTTCGAGAATTGGAAAGTCTAGATTGTTTTCAACATGGTAAGTTTTGGAAAGGTCTAATTTGTTTCGATGTTTGTACAGTGTTAAAAATAGGTGTTCTACCACAGACTCTGGGTCGAAGGGTAGAGCGATAATGTCATAGTTTCTTTATCGGGTTGATTTACTGGAAACGATATTAATTGTGTTATAAAACTCTGGGTTTTCCTCGAAAATATCTTCGATAATTTGATGATGAAGGTCTGTTAAGTTGTTTTGTTGGAAGAACGTTATGATATTTTTATTTTCTCGATCTAATTGTTGTTTATTTGTGATTTGAGTTTTGGAATAATCTATTAGAGATTCGGTTTTGTAAAGTCGGGAAAATGTGTCAAATTCTCGGGCGATTTATTCGTCGGTAATTTCGTCGTCGTTGTCTGAAATTTCGTCTTACCTGAGTCTTCGTTTGCGGCTAGAATTTTTGAATAAAATTTGGAACATCCTGAAAAGTGATTAATTTTTATTCCGGACAACGCGTCCACGATTTTATTGATTTTTCCGGGTTTGTATATTATTTCGTAATCGTATTCTTCGAGTTTTAAGCGCCAACGGGCTAGTCTACTACCTGGGTCTTTTATGGAAAATAACCAAGTGAGTGGTCGGTGGTCGGTGACGAGTTTGAACTTCCTTCCGAATAGATATGGCCTAAAATGCTTTACAGACTGACCAAAGATAAAAATTCACGCTCAATGGTTGAATACTTGGTTTCCGCACCGCATAAAGTTCGAGATGTGTATGCGATTGGCAAATCTTTTCCTATACTTCCTTGTGAAAGTACAGAACCTATTGCAAATGCACTAGCGTCTGTAGTTAGGACAAAAGGTTCATCGAAGTTGGGGTAGATCAATATCGGGGTAGTTGTCAAAGTTTGTTTTAGGGTTTCGAATGAATTTGTACAGTCATTGTCGAAATTGAAAGATATATCTTTTTGTAGCAACTTAGTTAAGGGTTTTGAAATTTTGGAGAAATTAGGAATGAAGCGTCTATAGTAGCCTGCTAGACCTAGAAAAGATTTAATTTCTTTCTGATTTTTGGGTTGAGGAAAATTTAGAATTGCTTCGACTTTGGCAGGGTTTGGTTTTACACCATCCTTTGTAATAAGATGCCCTAAATATGCGACTTCCTTGCGAAGGAATTCGCATTTGTCTGGCTGAATTTTGAGGTTGGCTTTTTGTAGACGTTTGAAGACTTCTGCTAATCGAGAAATATGTTCATGGATAGTAGGGGAATAGATAATAATGTCGTCCATATAGACGAGACAGCGTTCATTTTGGATGCCTAATAGAATATTGTCCATGACCCTCTGGAAAGTGGATGGAGCATTTTTTAGACCGAATGGCATACGTACAAATTCGTAGTGGCCATTCTCTACCGTGAAAGCTGTTTTTTGGATGTCCTTAGGATCGATTTCAATTTGGTGGAAGCCAGAGGCCAAGTCTAGAGTCGTGAAATATTGACATCTGCCTAATTGGTCTAGAAGATCAGAAATGTTGGGCAAAGGATACTTATCACCTATCGTTACTTCGTTTAATTTTCGGTAGTCAACTACGACGCGCCATTTCTGTTTACCAGAAGCGTCTAGTTTTTTGGGGACTACCCAAACTGGGGAGGACCAGGGAGAAATTGAAGGCTGGATAATGCCTTGGTCGAGCATTTTTGAAACTTGTGATTTTACCTCTTGTTTATGAATTTGGGGGTAACGATAAGATTTAGTTAAAATTGGTTTAGAATCGTTAGTGTGTATTGAATGTTTGATTTCGTTGGTAAATATCAAGTTGTCACCTTCTAAATAGAATATGTCTGAAAAGTCTAAACAGAGTTGAGTAATTAATTCACTCTCCTCATCGTTCAAGTGATCTAAGCGTAATTGGTTTCTTATTTCGTAATTTATGTCTATATATTGGGAATCCGGATTTTGAAGATTTACATTAAATATTGACTTAAATTTTTGGACGGGTTCAAGTTTAAGATTTGAAAATTTTATTGTTTTTGGAATTGCATTTGAGTTTATTACTGTCGTCAAAAATTCACCATTGTTGTCTACTTTGACAATGGCGTTCGGTAAACGTACTTTTTCGTTTTCCTGGGCTATTAGTATAGCTTCGGTATTTTGTAAATTACATTTAAGTTTAAAAATCTTTTCTGTGCGCGGTTCGATAGAAATTACATTTTGGTTTTTAACATTTAAATTTGGGTTTGAAATTCTAATACCTGGATTATTGCTTTCATTAGAATTATCGTGGTTCCTGATTGATGGTACAGTTACCTCAGTCACCTCAAATAGTGGTACGGTTTTAAAATTTGTAATAAGTAGATTATTTTCAAAGTCCACATGACACTTATAATATTTTAGAAAGTCTGCACCTAATAGTCCATCGAATTCTATATCTAGGTCGTGAACATAAACCTTGTATGTGTCATTTAAATTGAATGGTATTAGAACAGATTCGGTGATATTGATTTTTTCATCTGTTATACCCTGTATAATTACGTAAACGTCACGGGCGCAGAGGCATTTTTTCCAATAATTCTATTATTTTGTAGATTCGGTGATTTGTTTTGAAGAGGATAATAGTACATGTGGTAGAAAACCCAAATAATAGGAAAGAATATTTAGGACATTTAGTTTGTAGCGGGGTGTTTTTACATGAATTGGTGTTCCGGGAAGTTCAGGTTTGGGTCGAAACTGTCCTGGAGGTTTATCGCTTGGATTTGATGAGAAATTTGGTCTAGCTCGTCCGTTTGTTGTGTTGGAGTACTCGTGGAATACTCCGGGCCTATGCAAAAATCCGGAGGATTAGCAGTATAATCCTCGAGCTGTTGAGGTTGAGAATTAGCAGTATAATTCTCGTACTGTTGGGGTTGAGAATTAGCAGTATAATTCTCACATTGTTGGGTTCCAAAATCGTAATCATAATTGTTTTCATTAATTTCGAAATTATTTTGGTATTGGTAATTGGGAGAATAACTTGCGGAATAGTCTTCATATTGATTTGAGCTATCGTAAAATTCTTGGTTCAAATGATGCGTTTTTTGTTGATTGAACCTGTTGAAATTTGGCTGAATAGCAGAAGGTCTCTGCTGGTGGAAGTTAGGATTTTGCCTGATATCTGAGGGCCTGTTCTGTTGAGAATAATTGTGTTGCTGATTAGAGAAATTTTGAAAGTTTTGTGGCCTATGGTTAGATGCACTCTGGAAATGTGGCCTTGGAGGCTGTGCTTGATTAGAATAAGCATTTGGTGTGAAGTTGGGAGATGGAGACTGATAGTTTTGCCTTGTGCAGCACTTGTTAAAATGGTGTCCGTTTCTTTTGCAGAAGGTGCAAAATTGTGGGGAGTTTGGACGTCTTTGTGGGTTTTGAATGGGATTTTTATTTGGAACTCTATTAGAAAATTTTTGTGATTCAAAATAGGATAATTGCAATTCACTTTTAATGCGGTTTATTGCGTCTAACATGTCGCCAGGGTTACCAGCCCTAATGATTTGGCCTAATTTGGGTTTTTATCCGGTTAATAAAGTGGTCAATGTCATATTTTCAATGAGGTTACATTGAGCAGTTTTTTACTCTTGAGTTAGAGTCTGCTTTTGCACTGCTGCGTGCATTTTCGCGTTGTGCGTTTGTAGTCTTGATACAAATATCAGTGCGGTTTCGTTGGGTAACTGATGAATCATCTGCAGATCCTGAATCAAAGCCGTCAGGTCGCGAGAGTCACCAAAATGTGCTTCAAGTAAACTTTTGATTTCTGCCCATGTAGCAGGGTTTCGGGAAGTTATTAATTCTGCAGCTTTTCCGCGTAATTTATTTTTTATGTGAAGCGTTAATAAGATGCGCTGATCATCGACAGCGATCCCCTGAGCGGTTATACAGGCTGAAATAAATGTTTGCAAGAATATGGGGTTGCCGTCAAATTTGGGCACTATGGAAAATATTTCGCTTAACCTATAAGGTACAATATTTATGGTTTCGTTTGCAGCAATTGAATTGTTAGCATTTGTAGTGATTGAGTTGTTTACATGGGAATTTGTAGTGGTAGCCATTTTATTTATATTATTTAGATAATTAAATAACTTAAAACGCCTTTTCCCAATTTAAGTTAGTACGCTACTGGTGTTTAATAAATTTTTTTATATGAAACGTGCAAGAGTGTGTTATTTATTCTGTAATATTTAAAATTTATATTATAAAATAGCTAGATTAATCCGAAAAACGCGTTTGGTTTAAAAAGCGTTTTGAGTTTGGAAATAGTATATCTCTGAAAATTTTATATTTTAATGTAAAGGATATGCACTTTAAATAGTATTGTAGAACATAAGCTTTGTCTTACGGCTTTAACCTTAACCTTTTATGTGGTATGCAATATTATATTACGATAAAAATGCTAAGATAACAATGGTACGTAATTACAGTTAATTAGATAAATTCGCACTTAAAGAGTATATGATATTACCATAAAAATAATGTTACGATAGGAACAGTATATGATTACGGTTATTTATATAGGTCACATAAATTATAATCAAGATATTTTGTTTCAAGTTTAAATAAAATTACTACTTTAGATATTAGAACTGTATGTAGCAATGCAATGTATTTCGATAAAATAGAATGTAAAATTATGTCGTTGTTTGCAAATAAATGTTTGCGAGATGATTAAAAAATGACCCTAAATTTTTCATTCCTCGTGGTCCAGTTGAATGCGACTTCGTGAGCTTAGCTTCACCAAAGGTCTCTCTCTGCCAGGGGCATCACTGGGTGTTCCTTCCACAGGGTTGCCTTTGATGCCGAAGACACCAACGATGGGACGGCATGAAATTCTTACTTGCTAATTGTTGAATCGTGTTGATTTGAAATGTTGCTTTGTTGCTTGTATTTCTTGATAATTATTATTGTTTTGCTTCTTTTGCTTTTGAGCATGTAGGTTCTTCTGAACAAAGGATTTGGGATCCACCACCATAGCTAAGAAGTTCTCCTTGTTCCAGAAGCTCTTTTCGTCCGGTTAGGCACCTTTTTCAGATGGACTCCTTGTTCCCTCGGATATGTTTGCTACTGGTGGTGCTACTGTGCGTGTTTTTCAGATCCGCCACGACTGCGCCAATGTTAGATAGTGGATTGTAGATTTAACTTTTTAAAAACATTTATTTTATTTAACACTGGAGTCAACGTTGACTCTTTAAGAAAATACAATAATAATTTAGATGAGGTTTATTCGAAAGTGAGTATAAGACTGATTACAAAAAGGTTGTTGGTGATATTTATAATGTTTTGAGAACAAAGGAAACAGTGTTGCTGATTCAGCACAATCAGGATTACTTAGAATTGAAATACAATGCTCATGCAGCGTGAGCGGTTATTGAGAAGAGCTGTTACGCAGTATGTAATACGATATGTTTGAGAAGGTTAAGCCTGTCTCGATAATATTATATATCATAGTATATTTCTAATATAACATATATATATATATATATATATATATATATATTCAAAAACTAATATTTTTATTGTTCTGAGAATTCTATTCTACTGAATAAAATTTTAACTTGATAACGATTTATTATTTCTGATATAATTTGAACCCTTGGTAATTTATCTATTGAACAATAACACTTAATAACTTGTTATTTTTTTTAACCTATGTCCAACTGATAGGCCCAGTTCAATTGTTGAACTCGGAATCAAAAACCTGAAAGTAGGAGGATTATTAGCCGAGGTGGTAAGGTCATCCTCTAATACATACTCTTATTATCGAGACCTGAGGATATCTTTGAGGTTACCTTTTGACAATTGCAATCAAAACGGTAACAATTGAGCACCTCAATGTAGCAATTTTAGCATCCCAACGGTAGGGCCCACATGTAGGGCGATAATAATTTTAATTAGGGTTGACTCTTGATGGCAGTTGATTATTATGTCTGAAATTATTTCTGTTTTGAGGTTAATTTTGTGTTGTCTGATAATTAGGCGGTTTGACCGGACTATTTTTATTTTTGTATTCAATGAAAATTTTGTTCCTCTATTGTAAAACTTAATGATTTTTCTAAACCATCAGGTTCTTTAAGTCTAATAGCTAACTGTATATTATATGGTAAATTACTGATATATGTTTTGACCGTAGCTCAGTGTGCTAAAGCGTCTGGCTAGCAAACTGAGTTGCCTAGCGAAGTGGGTTCGAGACTCGCAAGGCGAAACAATTTTTCATTAAAAAAATTGCTTCAAGAGTGGTTCGGAGTCCACAATAAACTGTAGGGCCTCGTCTCTCTTCGTTAGCTTGAGAGGCGGTTAAGAACACATTTTACGAAAAACATTTAAGTGCAATATCGTCGTAATGTTGAATTTTAATAAGTTTAGCTGGTAAGAAGTCAGTACCTCGATTAATCTTTGCAATTAATAAACTTCGTACGTCTTGAATATGACTTCCGAATTCCAATAATAATAATTCATTATGCGTCGGTATTAAAGAGGTCAAGTCCTGAAATAGGCAATCTAGACCGCGTTGGTCTGAGAAACTTGCTGTCAATACATCTTTTATGCTTTGTTAAGTTATAAGTGCATGGGCAGATAAGGTCTACAGCTCTAGCTTTTAATTTTGAATAAATTGTTCTAATATACAAACATTTATAGCGGCTGCTGGCGTTGTGGTATCCTGAAATGCCTTGATTACATTCTCGCATTTCTGAAGGTCATGATCAAGCCCTCGGAAGTAGCACAAATTGTTAAGGACTTACCGAACAATAAAGCCCCTGGAAAGGACGGCGTCGAGTACAAGCTGCTCAAATATCTCCCGAGGAAAGGTATTGTGCAATTGACGTACATCGTTAACGCGATCCTGCGGCTCCAACACTGGCCCAGCCAGTGGAAATGCGCCGTGGTCGTTCCCATTCTCAAGCCAAACAAGAACGCGAAGTTCGTCGGTAGCTACAGGCCCATCTCGTTGCTATCGGCGATCTCCAAGTTGGTGGAGAAGCTCGTCCTGACCAGACTAGATGCTGTTCAGGAGGAGCTCCACATCAACGATGAGTCCCAGTTTGGCTTTAGGAGGGGCAGGAGCACGGTGCAGCAAGTCGTTAGGATAGATAACGACGTCAAAGTACAATACAACCTCGGGAAGAACACCACCATGGTGCTTCTCGATACTGAGAAGGCGTTCGACACCGTCTGGATCCCGGGGTTACTCTACAAACTACACCACTATAACTTCCCTACTTACTTCATCAAGCTCATTCACTCGTTCTTGACGGGCAGATCCCTACAGGTTCGAGTGAATAACAAACTCTCAACACGGCGGGACATTCGCGCGGGAGTTCCGCAAGGATCGTGCCTGTCGCCAAAGTTGTACAACCTGTACGTCTCCGACTTCCCAGAGTTCCCGAATACGAATCTTGCCAAGTACGCCGATGACACGGCCATGTATGCGCATTCCCACAATGCACAAGCGGCGAATATGCTGCTGAAGGCGCACATGGCTCGTGCCACGGCTTATTACGACCGGTGGAAGATTCGGGTAAACGCTGAAAAATCGGAGGCGATAGTCTTCACGCGCTGATTCACAGAAAATAAAATTCTAACACCAATTTCGATCCGGGGAAACCAAATTCCTACCAAGAGGTGCGTGAAGTACTTGGGGGTGAGATTAGATCAACGACTTACGTTTAATACTCACATCAATGAGACAATACGGTCGGTCTACTCCTTGTCCAGGAGTCTGTATCCGCTCATGGTCAGGGGTAGCAGACTTAACCGACATGATAAAAAACTGTTGTACACAATGGTGGTCAGGCCGTCCATCACATACGCGGCGCCGGTGTGGTGCAACATACCGACCACGACAATGAAAAAACTAAAAGTGCTTGAGCACAAATTTATGCGCCTCATCTCTAATTCTGGAAGGTACATCTCCCTCAGAGACCTGTACGCACTTTGCAGCAACATAACCCCGATAGCGGATTACGTCCAGCAGATCTCTCAAAACTTCTACTCTTTCAAGCTGGGCGATAGTCTGTTAACAAGACACATAACACAAATTAGACAGCATAATGCCCCATTTCGGATTAAACACCCCTTACCGTACCAGACGTTACCGATTTTCCGGCAACCCCTGTAGCCAAACTTCACCAACTAAAACCTCAACTTACCCTATCCACCTTTATTAATATTTCATATCTTTCATATCTTTAAATCTTTCCTGTCCCCCTCTTCCTTTATGTTTGTAATCTTTTGTCGCGTTTATTTTTTCTTGCTTTCTTTTTGTACATTTTTGTCTTTAAATTCATTTCTCATCGCACATTTTTACAAAATCAAAACCTTGTGAAATCAAAAATTTTTAAAATCAAAGTTTAGGCCCGCCTTTGCGCAGCCCGGAATTTAAACACCTCGCGGAACGCTCCTCGTTTGGATTGAGGTGCCTGCGTCAACTACGAAATTTTTAAAAAAAGTGATAAGTGAACAATTTTCTAAAAAAATGTGTAGTTTTAAGTGTTGTTAAATCTTTTATGTTAGATGTAAGTAATTTTAATACATTTTTAATCTGTTTGTCTCAGAAGGAGTCTAGGTTTAAGTTTTTAATTGTTTTTTTAACCGAACCAGACCCGTTCCGCCCGACCCTGCAATCCGCCACCGTATAGCGCGGTGGTTGCACGGTCGGTCCCGGGATGGGTTCTGGGGAGGTACGTATTATATTATAATGTTAATAAAGTCATGTTGAATTGAATTGAATTGAATTACATTCTCGCAAGCTGTTATAAATTTTTGTAAAATTTTAAGATTACCATCGAAATTAGGAATATTATCTGCTTGATAAAGCAAAAGGGTGTAATTAGTTCCTGCTATTATATTTGAATTTGGATTTGACTTTAAATTAGAATTATATGAAGTATTATTTGATTCCTTGGCAATTACGCTTAGGTTTGAAAATCTGTTTAGAATTTCATCCAGTTTAAGTCTTAAAACTAATTTAAAAATCGTGAATATTTGTAATTGAATGTAAATGTAAATGAATTTTTAAAATGTGACTAGTTTTGGTTAAAATTAATTGACAAAATATAAGGTTGTTTCAAGTTTTACAATGGAAATAAACTAACATTAAAATCATCCAAATTTCAGTCATTGAAATTGAAGTTGAAGATTCTCTTGAAATGTCTCGTCTGCTCTGCTCGTCTCTCTGTTCCTCGTTCTGCTTAAAACTAATACCTCTAACCTCTAGGCTGCAAGGGAATTCTATCTTAACCGTACCATGATCCTCAGGAGTAGATTCCATTATAAATCTGATCCAATCGAAAGTGACAGTCTGCTCCGTTTCTTTTTTGCTTCTCTGATTAGGTAATTTTCGTGATTTACCTTTGGATTTGTCCGTTTCGTGATGAAGTGTTGAAACACACGGCCTTCAAATTTTAGACTAGGAATTGCACGAAAATATGCTCTAGCCATTGGGCATTCACTAATTTTCGACTAAAAGTATAGCCTTCACGAGATCCGACCCGACTGCGCTAGCTAGATTCGTCAAAATAATTAGTAAATTGCGTCTTTACTATGTACATACTTCGGTATGCGATGTAAAGCAACGACAGGCGCAGTTAGTACTTGGATGGTGACCATTCCAACGGAAACCGCGTTCTCGCCTCACACATCTTCCAGCGGCTTGTATATCAGTGTATGCGCGGAAGCTATACAACCTTAGGCGAGGGTTCTATAGGAGATATACCATCCTTCGGAGGGGATGTAAAGCCGTCGGTCCCTTGTCTATTAAATGTTAGGCAAGTAAAAGATCCCTACTCTTCTTAAGGGAAGAGGTTCGGCAAAAATTCCTGGTTGGGGGTAGCTCGTCTACAGGCGTCGGTGTTAGGCCTCAGTAGCGGAAATAGGCCGACGTTAAATAAATGTATTAAAAAAAACTAGTAAATTTTTAAAAATTAATTAAAAACTTTATTGGACACAAGTTGGAGTGTTTACTGCAGATTTCTGAACAGAACTGATCTACAAAGCGTTTCTTACTAATATTTATAAGGTTTCTTATCCAGAATGCTGAGTCCTGCAAAAAGTTGCTACATATGCGTTTTTTATAGGACGTTAGCATTATCTATGATGATTATAACTCAAGTTACTATATCTGCTGCTACTACTAATTGATGACAGATTAAACGAATTTTAGAGCACCTACAAATAAAATGGTTAGTTTAGTGCATGCAACCACTGAATCACTAATCATGTGAGACATCATGACTTAATCTGCGTATATTATATTTTACAAATTCTATTATAATAAACATAAAAGCTCTTATAGTCTGTTTATTTATGTATTAAATATATTTTAAACATTTGTCTAAAGCACAGTGCGATGTTTAAAATATTTGTGTAAAACATTTGGTTTTAAACATGCCAACCCTGATTGTACTGAGGAGCACTAACTTGTTGAAAGTATAAGTTTCTAAATTGAGATAAAGATAACTCCACAACTTCATCCCATATCTCATTTTGTAGAAACTCGAGGCATCCTTCATCCCTTAATGTTCCTTGCAACAAAATAGGCATAACTATGCGATATCCATAAATTCCAGCCCATACATGCCAAAACGTTCTTGAAAATAATTATTGGTTCTGACTATTCGATGATTTCCTTAAAACCAATATCTAGTGTCCTGTCGATTAAACATTCCATTTTTCGTGAATCTAGATTTATCTGAGAATAACACATTTTCTAAAATCTGTTATCTTATTCACATTTGTTAAGTAACCACACACAGTATTGTACCCTACGATCATTGTCATCTTCATCAATATGCTGGTGTAAGTTGTAAGTATTTAAAATAATGATAATTGTGTTTTTTAATATGCGTGTTACAGTTTACTTATTTGAACCCAATCCCGTGCTATTTGTTTAGTAGAAGAAGTTGGATCATGCTTTACAATGTCTAGCACATTAATTTCCATTTCCTCACTTACTGCGAACCCTTGGTTCCCGCCGCATTATCCTTTCCAGCTTTTTAAAATAATGTAGGGATGGATGTATTCTTTCCAGAAATCTTTCACTATAAATTTCGTGTGTGCACTTTCCATTTTTACAACATTCCCCGTAAATAAGCAGTATGTCAACTTTCTCATTATTTCTATACACCATTGTAACAATACTTAACTAAATGTTTCGATTATAGAATTGTAATTTCGATTATTTTGTTTCTCTTTTAAAATGCAAAGGTAACTTGATGCGAAATTTTTTGATAACCGTATAAATGTAGAATTAAAATACTACAAGGACAAGCCTACAATTTTGTAAATAAATGTCCATAAAACCCAAGCATAGTAGTATTAATGAACTAGTAAAAAAAGGGCAATTTAGTGAATACAAGGCGCCACCACCGTCTAATTTGAAAAAAACAAGCTATTTCAAAAATACTTAATTGCTTGCATTAAAATGCCTACAAAATGGTTAATAATAGTAACTATGTACAAATATTTTTTTCGGTAGATACTAAAATGACAGAGTGCCTATTATTTTTATTTCATAGCAATCTAGATCAAAATTTGTAAAAATCATCACACGTGTTGAGAAATTCACCATGAATTCAAAAATGTAATAATATGCAGGGTATTCCATTTGAAAATCAAAAGTTAGGGTTATTTCCGGCGAAACTAGAACGGTATCAAATTAATTCATATGTCAAAAAATGCAGTTTTCTGATGGCTCTACCTTCTAGTTTTATTTCGATATGTTCAGACATAAAAAAGTTAGGGGCGAGCCACTACTTTGTGGCACCCGGTATAATGTATATATGTTTATTTTATTATTTACTGATAGACGTTTAAATCTAACCTTTTGATCTGCGTTTAAATTATGAAATATTCTGTAATTTCTATTTTATATACAATGCACATTGTCAAAGTGATATATATATATTTATTTTATTCATAAAATATTAAAAAATTAATATTTACTATTAACCTTGTTGACATTTCATTTTTGTATGAAAATAAAATTAGATAAAGATATTATATTGTCAAACGGTTGAATTTTGGAGAGATTTTGCTCTATCCGGAATCAAATTCTCGAACTACTCATATATGTGCTTTTATCGAGAACCAAATACATCTACAAAAGCAAGCATAACGTAAAGGTTGAGCGCATATTGTAAATTGAAATCAATAATGAATGGTAATAGATTCAAGTTGGTTTTTTGATGTCGAATGTGATCAGATGTACGCAGCATGTCTCCTAGCCCTCCCTCTGTTACAGGATTTTGTTATTACCACGTTTATCGCACTGGAAAGTTTATCACAATCTGTCACTAAAATCGGCGAGATTTTTTATCCTTATTATTTTGGCAATTTCATTAACGTTATATGAAATATACATTCTAAATATCTATTTCGAGTATCATTAAAATGTTAATATATATATATATATATATATATATATATATATATATATATATATTGAAAACTTTTATTTAGTTACAATGGAGTCAGTACTGACTCTATAGAAAATACAACAATAATAATTTTGACTTGTTTAATCGAAAGTGAGTATAAGACTGAGGTTTACAATGACTGTGGGTAATATTTCTAATATCTGGAGAACAAAGGAAACAGTGTTGCTGATTCAGCATAATCAGAATTACCTAGAATTGAAATACAATGCTCATGCAGCGTGAGCGGTTATTGAGAAGAGCTGTTACGCAGTATGTAATACGATATGTTTGAGAAGGTTAAGCCTGTCTCGGTGATATTATATATCATAGTATATTTCTAACATAACAGCTTCCCCCTTATAAAAAAAGTTGGTGTTTTATGCAGCAACTTTTGAAATGAATATAAAATGTATATAAAAGGTAATGGTACAATTTGGAAAAATACAAAAAATATACAAAAATGTTAAATTGTAAGGTTTAAAACACATAATATAACCTTAACGTCTAAAATATGAAATGCAAGCACAATAAGCTTGATTCATAAAAATAAATAACATAAAAATGTTAAAAGTTAACATATAGCTTTAGCAAGAAAGCGTAAAATACAAACATACTAGGTTTGAATTGTAAAATGGGATAAAATATTCCCAAGGTTAAAATATAGCTTTCCTGTGAAAGCATAAAATATAAGCATGATGGGTTTGAATGAAAATGACGTAAAAATGTTAATAAAATTGAAATTAAGAAAGGATAGAAAAATAATGAAATATAATGATTAAACAAATGAAATAAAATTCATTGAAGAGTCCAGCACTAAAAGTCAGTAAAAGGCACAAAACAGTTTGTCTTTAGGTAAGTTCTTTGTCTTCAGCTTCGTTGTCTTCTCTCCTTAAGGTAGGTCGTCTTCGTGAAGGGAATAGATTAGCAAATGTCCTGTAGGGTTTGCTAGGCCTCGGTGGAGATGGGGGTGATGCAGAAACATCGATGGCTAGTCTTCGTCTTTTTGTTCTGCACTTACAAAATAGGTACAGAAATAACAGTCCAAATATTAGCACAATGATAAAATAGGTGAACCAGGGTATGTGTTTTGTTATGAAGGGTTCGTTGATCAAATCATCTAAATCTCTGGTATATTGGTCCAGCTTGTGTTTGGCAACTTCGAGGTCTTCCGTGTTGAGATTGTTTAATTTTAGTGGTTTAAGATTTGGAGCTCGGATTTTTTCTGGAATATGCTTACAACATTCAAATGGAATTTGGATTGGATGAGTGTCGTCTTTTACGTCGGTCACTTCATTGGTACTGGCTTGAATTTTTGTGATGCCTATGAAGGCGTAACAATTAGGTTGTAATTTTACTATTGAATTTTTGTAGTTGACTTCAGTTTTTGAATTTCTTTCTGGACAGTTGATGGATGTTTGTAGAGGTTCTGCGTTAATAACTAACCATGTGTTTTCGTCTATTTTTTGGACGTTGTAGCCTTGGCTGATGATGAATGACATCTGGCAGTTTTTTGGCAGAGTTTTGAGGTTCTTGAAGAGACGGGCTTCGCATATGGCATTGTTGTCAATAGGGTATGCAAATAAATTTTGACATAATTTGGTGTTGAAATAAAGTGGTTTGCATTCTCCAAGGTTCGAGATAGGTATGTACATTAATGAATCATCATCTCTCGCGATATATTTTTGAGAAATTGATAATACATGATATAAACCAGTTCTATTATCCAAAATAGGAATAGGGTATAATTGAAATACTGAATACGTTTGAGGGTCTGCCAGAGGTATGTCTAATACAAATAATAGATCCGAATTTGTTTGAAAAGCTTTTAGTTCTATAATGTCTAAGTACTGTGCAACCTTTGATAGTTTGATTGGAAGCGGTAAATTGTTCCTTTGTAGGTTTTGAGAAATTTTCTGTAGAGAATTTACTAAGTCCTTTGGATTTATAATTGACGTGTGAATTATTTTAAGCCTCGCGAAAGTGATGGAATTTAGGATGTCATTTAGGTTATCTTCAATAAATAAGTAACTTGTCATAAGTTGTTAGCAGATTTCGATAAATTTAAGTTTTGCATGGATGTTTTCTGTCTTTAGTCATGTCTAAAATTGAGGTTTCAATTTCTTTAATATCCTTATTGAAATAGGCGGATTTTTAATGCTGAAAAGAAAAAATTAATAGCAGGCAACGGCCGGCTGGAATATATAGTTGAGTTCATAAGAAATGAAAAAAAAACTTTGGAACTTGAGATGAAGGGAAGTAGTGAAATGGGGTGATATTTAAGGGCTGAAAACCGTTTTTCGTGATTTGTTTTTCGACATAACCTCAAAGTTTGCGTGAAAATGACGAAAAAACATTGTGAAAGTACGTAATTATTTGCATATAATAAGCATGAATTTTTTCAATTATGGGAAATACATATTTTTCGAGATTTTACCATTTTTCCGAAAAAACACCCCTATCTTCGGCGAACAACTTTATTGATTTTTTTTGGTTTTTGACGTACTACTAGTGCTCATTTTTTTCGTCGAGATGTCTACTTTCAAATGGTATGTCGATGTTAGTGATTTATTGTCATTTGGCAGCTTAAAATTAAGAAAAACCGAAAAAAAAATTTCGAATCTCGAATTTGTCGATTTTTTTCATTATTTTCAATTTTTTTGCATATTTATGTTAATAATTCATAATATTTTAATGAAAAAACTTACTTTGGTATAAAATAACTAAAGTTGAATGAATTTAGTTATTGGAAACCACGCTAAAATTGAATACAAACAAAAAAAATACTCTTACGTATTCAAAAAAAAAAAAAAAAAATTACAAAATTTGAAATTTCTCAGCATACAGGTATTTGAAATGCCCGCCCAAAACGACTGAAGGTTGGGGGTAAAGAGGGGTAGGACAAAGTGAGCCTGCACAAGAGCAGCAGAGCTCGTTCTATTGTAGTAGTAAACCTATATTCGTCTAGTTGTGTAAAAGTATTTTTTCAGTTTGTGATGCGTCCTTTGTAAACGCACGTGGTGATTGAGTTTTCGATTAAAATTAAACGAATACCCTTTTCACAAGAAATTTTTTTATCAAATCAAAATATTAAAAAAAATTTAATTATCACAATATCAAATAAATTACAGTCCGAGGGCTTTTTTGTGTAAGCGAGCTCCTGAAGACGCCGACGCACTGATTGTTAATACTGCAATCCAATTAGCTAAACAAGATGATAAAACTGTAATAATCGTGGGTCAAGACATCGATTTACTAGTTCTTTTACACCAATTAAATTCGAATGGTCTGGATATGTATTTTCACAAACCAGGCTCAAGCAACATCAAAGATTCATTTTATACATCCCATTGTTTTAAACACGAACCATACACAAGTGTAATAGCGTTTGTTCATGCTTTCTCTGGGTGTGATACAACTTCAAGTTTTGCTGGAAAAGGGAAAAAAACAATAGTAAGATCTTTATTGGACAATAAAAATGTATTAAACCTAGCCAGTGTTTATTATCAAAAAGATGCAGACCACATAACCATAGCAAAAAATGGATCTCAACTTACAGCTAGTATTTACAAAAGTCATTAAATCAATTACGATTTGAGCTGTATCAGCAAACTACAAACAAATCCACTTTTAAATTGGAAAAACTCCCTCCAGCTGAAGAAGCAGCTGCACAGCACTCCTACAGAGTCTATAACCAATTGCAAAGTTGGTTGGGTAATTTTGACAACGATCAGGACAACAGAAAAGCAAAGGACTGGGGCTGGAACGAAAATGTAGGAAGACTCGTGCCGAAATACATCTCTGACAGTTCCGACTTGATTCCCGGAAAGTTGTTAAAAAGCGTTAGCTGTACTTGTGAAAGTGGATGCAATAATCAAAGGTATGGCTGCCGAAAACACGGCTTAAAATATACCAATCTATGCAATATATGCACTGAGAACTGTTCAAATAGAAACAGAGAAGTATTTGTAGATTTGAGTCATTCTGAAGATATTGATGAAGAGCCAGCAAAGAATAATGACATCGATATTGAAGAGCATGAAAATGCCAATGATTTTGAAGATAATATAGAATTTGAGAGTTTCATCGATGAAGAAAACAAACCACAACAAAAACAAATTGATTAAATTTTAACAATCATTTTGTTGATTTTTCTTTTTATAAGCTATACACAACCAATATTAATAAAGTAAATATTTGTAAATAAAGTAAAGAATTCGTAGCCAATATAAATAAATTGTATGTTGTATTTTATTCTATGTATTTAGAATAATTTAATATGCATATAAAGTTTTCGAAACTTAACTGTAGCTTATGAAAATTAATAAAGTACTATTGATTTCCATGTAAATGTTAAGTTTCATGAAGTTTTCCCTACCTTTCCGTGATGAAATTCATTCAACTTTATTTATTTTATACCAAAGTAAGTTTTTTCATTAAAATATTATGAATTATTAACATAAATATGCTAAAAAATTGAAAATAATGAAAAAAATCGACAAATTCGAGATTCGAAAATTTTTTTTTCAGTTTTTCTTAATTTTAATCTGCTAAATGACAATAAATCACTAACATCGGCGTACCATTTGAAAGTAGACATCTCGACGAAAAAAATGAGCACTAGTAGAACATCAAAATCAAAAAAAAAAATCAATAAAGTTGTTCACCGAAGATAGGGCTGTTTTTTCGGAAAAATGGTGAAATTTCGAAAAATATTTATTTCCCATAATTGAAAAAATTCATCCTTATTATATGCAAACAATTACGTACTTTCACATAGTTTCATTTAAATTAAATAATTTTCACGCGAGAAAAAAAATAAAAACAAAAAAATCGGTTTTTCGTCATTATTTCGCAAACTTTGAGGTTATGTCGAAAAATATATAGAATAAAAGTTTTAGATTCTTTTATTATCTACAGCTTTTGTATGAAACACTTTACTCTAGGAGGTCACGTTTCGCCACAAATCACGAATAACGTTTTTCATCCCTTAAATAGCACGCCATTTCACTACTTCCCTTCATCTCAAGTTCCAAAGTTTTTCTTTTCATTTTTTATGACCTCAACTATATATTCCAGCCAGCCGTTGCCTGCTATTAATTTTTTCATCTCAAAAGGTAACGGCCCCAGCCTAAAAGTTTCTTCGTCAACTTGCAATTTTTGAATAGTTGCGTTGAAATTTTTGATTACTGAAGTTGTAACAGATATTTGGTTTTTAATTAGGTTTTCGAGTTGGTGCTCGTCATTATTCAATTTGTTGATACTATCAGAATAATACTGACCGTCTTCTGCGTCTAAATTTCCGGTTATTGATTTGAAAATCGTTCCGATGCCATTTAGTATTCCTCGTTTGTATCGTTTCGTGTCAAGGTAAATTTCGTCAAATTTTGATTGTATTGATTGGGAAATTTGCATCAATAAGCTGAGGTGAGTTTTTACAACTCCTAAAAAGACGTTCATGTAATGATACGTTGGGTCGAGTGTGTTGTATAGAGTCTGTAAGATCTTGTCGTTTTTGTCGAAAGCTGTCTTAAAGGTAGACATGTTTTTGTGTACCAGTAAAGTCCATTTCTTGTGAGAAATCACAATGTCTCTATCTTGATGATAATATACTCCGATCGTATTGTTAATGGGTGTTATTTTAAATTGAGCAAGTGCTGATCCGATCAGCAGGAGAAACCTGAAAATAAATTTAATCTTCAGTATATGGTTTCATTCGATCAAAATTTACTTTGGTTGTTTGGTTTGTTTCGAGATTTAGTAATGTAGCGGAATTTTGAAACATTTCTGTAATTTCAAAGGGACCGTTGAATTTATTTTGCAGTTTATTTTTTATTTGTGATTCTTTGACGTACACTTTGTCGCCAACATAATATGTGTGTCGATTTTCGGGAATGTTCTTGTCGAATAGGACTTTGGCTTTTTGTTTTTGTGCTTCTGTTCGACTTCGCGCAATTTTGTAATAATAGGATATTCGATTATTTAGATCTCTAACGTATTTGGTGATCAGGTCTTTTTGGTTGTAAATGTTTCAGGTGGTCGGTTAGCTGTATGTCCGAAAATAAGCTCGTATGGCGTAAAGCCATGAGTTTTGTATACCGAGTTATTATAGCATATCACTGCATAGGGTAATATAGTAAAGGGATGTTCGTTGGGATTTTCGGTTTTGTGTATTCTTATCATTTCCGCTAGGGTGGCAAGGAATCGTTCGATAGATCCGTTGGATTGAGGGTGTCATACGCTTGAGTATGTTAGTTTTATGTCGTAAAGGATGCAAAGGTCTTTTAATAAATTATTATCAAATTCACCGCCATAATCGCAATGAATTCTTAGTGGGGTACCATAATGCTGAAAATAAAGCAACAGGGTTTTACGACTGATTTTGCGCTCTTATCTGGGACTGCGTAAGCTTGAGTGAATTTGGTTAACTCGTCGCGGATAGTTAATGCATAGTTTCGCGTGAGAAATTCGAATAGATCGATATTAACTCTCTCAAATGGAGTTTTAGGGGTTTCAGTAATCACTAAGGGATTGTTGAGGTACTTACGAGAGGCTTTTGTTCTTTGACATGTTTCGCAATTTTTTATAAAATTTTCGACGTCTTTTGTTAAGTCTTGCCAATTATATTTATTTTTGATTCTACGTATTGTTTCATTTATTCCACGATGTAGATTATTTTTTCCGGTGTGATGCTGGTCGAGAATGATCGGACGTTGGTCCTCGTCGGGAGTTCGTACTAAACTTTGACATATGATTAGTTTTAAGTCTTTTTCTGCAAAAATAAATGATAGGATTTCGAGAATTGGAAAGTCTAGATTGTTTTCAACATGGTAAGTTTTGGAAAGGTCTAATTTGTTTCGGTGTTTATATAATGTTAAAAATAAGTGTTCTACCACAGACTCTGGGTCGAAGAGTAGAGCGATAATGTAATAATTTCTTTGTCGGGTCGATTTACTGGAAACGATATTGATTGTGTTGTTATAAAATTCTGGGTTTTCCTCGAAAATATCTTCGATAATTTGATGGTGAAGGTCTGTTAAGTTGTTTTGTTGGAAGAACGTTATGATATTTTTATTTTCTCGATCTAATAGTTGTTTATTTGTGATTTGGATTTTGGAATAATCTATTAGATATTTGGTTTTGTAAAATCGGGAAAATGTGTCAAATTCTCGGGCAATTTGTTCGTCAGTAATCTCGTCGTCGTTGTCTGAGATTTCATCTTCGTCTGAGTCTTCGTTTGAGTCTTCGTTTGAGTCTTCGTTTGCGGCTAGAATTTTTGAATAAAATTTGGAACATTCTGAAAAGTGATTGATTTTTATTCTGGACAACGCGTCCGCGTTTTTATTGATCTTTCCGGGTTTATATATTACTTCGTAGTCGTATTCTTCTAGTTTTAAGCGCCAACGGGCTAGTCTACTACCTGGGTCTTTTATGGAAAATAACCAAGTGAGTGGTCGGTGGTCGGTGACGAGTTTGAACTTCCTTCCGAATAGATATGCTTTACAGACCAGACCAAATATAAAAGTTAACGCTCAATGGTTGAGTACTTGGTTTCCGCACCGCATAAAGTTCGAGATGCGTATGCGATTGGCAAATCTTTTCCTATACTTCCCTGTGAAAGTACAGAACCTATTGCAAATGCACTAGCGTCTGTAGTTAGGACAAACGGTTCATTAAAGTTGGGGTAGATCAATATCGGGGTACTGTTCAAATGTGCTTTTAGAGGGCGGAATATTAAACATAATATTTTTAGTCGCAAACTCCTCTATAAATCCTTATTTTACTATAAGGAAAGTAACCAGACTGCAACCAAAGTTACAAATCTGGCGCGTTAAGTGTAATAATTGCATATTACCATCAAAACGCTAATGCTTCGATTGCAACAAACACCAGCCGAAAGACTGATCCTACTTAAAGGAGCTATTGTCAAAATACCGGGATGTAGTATAGTCAAAGGATTCTCATGTTGTTTGTCACATGCCTATCTTGTACTGACGAGAGCCAACAGCTCGAAGCTGCAGTCTGCAAGTGGTATTCGACAACTGGCACGCGAGCTCCTTTAAATAGGATCAGTCTCTCGGCTGGTGTTTGTTGCAATCGAAGCATTAGCGTTTTGTTGGTAATATCCGATTATTACACTTAACGTGCCAGGCTTGTAACTTGTAATTCAGCGCTCGGCAGGGCACATAGCTCGGAGAGTAGCTGTTAGTTGCAGTCTGGTTACATTCCTTATAGTAAAATAAGGATTTTATAGAGGAGCTTGCGACTGAAATATTATGTTTTAATATTTCTGCCCTCTAGAAGCACACTTGAACTATATATATAGAAGTTACGATTAGTTCGACTGGCTATCAAGGACAAAATTTTAAAAAATGGGTATGCGGTCGTACGGCACAGAAAAATTAAAGAAACCTTTTCATTTCTGTTCTAGCTTTCGAGCTTTGAGGTTTTATTGTCTCTTCGTCAGGAAGTCTATAAAGTATGACATCGAATTACAATTAAATTAGGGTGGACATTAGAGTACTTACGAAATGTTGAGGTTATAAAAAAGTAGCAGATGTGGAGCAGTTTGTATAAAATAAGGACAATTACACTTAAAAATAATTACAGCTTACAAAATAACAAGTTAAAAAATTCATGCAAATTAGACAGATGTCATTAGATAAAAATAAATTAATAAAATTGTTGAAATTAAAAAGCGTTGTGTCCTGAAGGGAACCATCTTGTACTATATGGTTAAGTTGGAACTTCCTGTGAAGATGGCCAACCTATTAAGTGAATTCCTCATGAATAAAAGCAATTAACCTGCACTTGTACCTGCTGTCCCATCAGGTGTCATACCTGTTGAAATTTATTGATTATTGCTGTCAAGATGTAAGAGAAACGTGTAATAATATTCAGAACCTCTATTTCCTTTTTAGAATTTAGAAAGTTGTTATTTTTATAAATGTTAGTCATTTCGAGAAATTCTCTTTTATGTCTGTTGCTCTCCCTGTCCAAAATACTAACGTCATCATATACCACAATATGGTTGTTGTCAATAGCATGTTTGGTTAAAGTGCAGAATTTCTTATTATTCCTGATATCGCTTTTATGTGAAACCAACCGATCTTTTAAGAATCTACCGATCTGATCTATAATTTCTTGTCGCATACTAACATACATACTAAATTCAACAATATAAAACAGTCACAAGTAGATAAAATTGAAACTCAACCACATTGGATCAAAAATTTAAATAACGTTGACATACCTCAAGATATTAGTAATTTTCTTGCACTTGGCCCCAAATTTAGTATTCAACCCGACATAAGGGACATTAAAATACCTAACTTGTTGGCAGATATTGATTATATTGTTAATAACTTACAAGAAAATGACAGGAATCTCGTTTTAACACAGAACACTAATATTACAACTAATTCCATTAACAAAGGTCAGGACCACGATGGTCAACTACAAATTGCATACAAGCAATGCAAAAATGTTATAAAAGAAAACCCTGAACTTAGGGTCATACCTTCAGATAAAATGAATGTTACAACAATTATCATGTTATCATTATCAATAATATGATGAATATATACAATATGAATAAATTAATAACTGGACTAGAAGAAAAAAGAATGTTAACTGGCCAAGAAAGCAAACCCTACAGGATTAATAACGATGTAATTTATAAATTCTATGGCCTTCCAAAAATATATAAGCCTCGATGTCAAGGCATTATTTAACAACATTTCAGTAAATGGGGCCAATAATACATCAGCAAACATTGGGGACGCACTTCAGAACATTGCTCTATATCCAAAGATATTTTTGTGTTGTGTGTTTTAATTGAATTTCACATTCAATTTTTTCAGTACTTATTATAAACAAATGGGGGCATGCCAATAGGTCCAGTCTCTCCTATACTTGCACAGTATGTGATAGATGATCTGCTGGACGATTGTTTGGGCAAGTTCACATTTCAAATTTCGTTCATTAAAAAATATGTAGATGATTTAATACTGAGTATTCCACAAGATGGCAAAGATAAACTCCTATTAGTGTTTAATAATTACGATGAGCTGTTAGAATTCACCATTGAGGAAGAGGACAACAATAATTGTGTACCCTTTTTTGACACTAAGCTTATTAGAACTGCTGAGAACACTATCATCACCTCCTGGTATACTGAACCAGGTGCTTCAGGCAGGATCCTTCACTATGAATCCTTCCATCAACAACGACAAAAAATAAACCTCATCCTAAGGATGAAAAACAGAGTCATCAAAACAAGCCATGCTTCGTTACGACAACAAAATTTAACAAAACTTAGTACATTATTTAAAATGAGCGGTTACTCATCTAACTCTTGTTTAGTAGAAATTCCATGATAAACACTGTTGACACACAGAATGTTCCACCACAGAACAACAGTAATACATTCTATCACACGTTACCTCATATGGAAGGTTTAACGCTCATCAAAAAAAAATTAATAATTACAATAATATTAGACTTGCTTTCAAAAACAATGTTACCATTGGCAACATTTTTTCCAAATTGAAAGATAAAGATCAGGTTTTGGAGATATCCGATGTTGTGTATTGCAAACCCTGTTAGGTATGTGACAAGAAATTTATTGGTCAGGCCGGTAGATTCTTAAAAGATCGGCTGGTTTTACATTGAAGCGATATCAGGAATGATAAGAAATCCTACACTTTAGCCAAACATGCTATCGACAACAACCATATTGTACCATATGATAATAATAATAATAATAATGTTTATTTTAGAAAGTACAAATGAAAATACAAGAAAAATGTACACATATAAACATAATTTACCACAAAATATCCCAGAGGATACTTGAGCGTGGAAAAAAAAAAGTATAACCTAATAAAATAACAATGATATAAACAACAAGTAAAAACACTAGATATAAATCTAATAGTAAAATATTACTCACTACACTATGAAAGAATCTCTTTAATATATAATGTATTTGTTATACAACTCATTATTTTAGGACATGAGATATTTACACACATATATACATATATAAATATATACACACGTACATACATACACACATATACATACAAATATAAAACTAGTAAATGTTAGCCATATTAATATATTGTTACACAATCCGAGACATTTTCTGATTAATTATTTTTAAGATCAATTTGTCTGTGGATTTCTATTCTTGATGATTCAGATATATGTTTTTTACATTGCTTTTTGAAGAGAGGTAAAGATTTTGCTTTTTTTATGTTTTCAGGTAGGTTCGAAAAAATTTTTGGAGCTAGATATGCATAATTTCTTTGACCTATTGACTTCCTCATGAATTGAACAGTATACTGTTCGCGATTTTTTCTCGTGAAATAACTGTGATGTATAGGTGAAAGAGTATTTTTATTTTTATATTGGTATACACAAATCGTGTAATAGAACAGCTGTCTGGCATCAAATAAATGGCTTTCAGCGTATAAATCGTTTGTCGGGTAATTTATATCTTTACAGAACATAATTTTTAAAATCCTTTTTTGTGAAACCTCTAATTTGTTTAATATAGTTTTGTTAATCCCTCCCCAACTAAGTATGCCATAAATTAAATGTGATTCAACCAACGCATGGTATACTGTTGGTAGGCTGCTTTGAGGCACTATATCATGTAAATATTTGATACAAGGTATAATACATCTTAGTTTTTTTACCAAATATTCTATATGCGTATCCCATTTTAAATGTTGATCGATGTATATGCCTAAGTATTTTATTGTATCAGTTCTGTTTATTTCAGTAGTCGAATTCATATTGGAGATTAATAAACTATTGTAATTTGGTAACCCTGATTTGTATGAAGCGAAAGGCAGAAAAAAGGTTTTTTGCCAATTTAATGTAAGTATTTTATTATTAAACCATTTCTTTAGCAATGCGAAGTCAGATTCTACTTTCCCTTTTAGCTCAGTCCATGATTTATCCTCATCGTAAACTACAGTATCATCAGCAAAAGTAATTATTTCATCCAGGGTGCTTTGTAAGAATAAATCATTTATGTATATGATAAACAGCAATGGTCCCAGAACCGTACCTTGGGGTACTCCATATTCAGGCGTTTTGAATTGACTTCTTGTTCCCTCTATATCAACACACTGCTTTCTATCATACACATAACTATTAAATAGTTTTAGTTCCCTCCCTCTTATACCTATCCCTTCAAGTGATTCCATTAATAAAACAAAGTTCACCGTATCGAAGGCTTTTGCTAGGTCCAGAAATATTGCTAGTGATGGTAAGGACTTATCGATGGTGGTGTATACTTTATTCGTTAAATGACTAATAGCATCCTGGGTGGATACATCTTTCTGGAATCCATACTGATTTGTAGCAATAATTTGGTATTTTTTAATATATTTATCCAGACGTATTTTTAGAATTTTTTCGAATAGTTTTGCAAAATTAGTTATTATGGATATTGGTCGACAATTTTGACTTAGTAGCTTGTCGCCTTTCTTAAAGATAGGTTTTATGACAGATGTTTTAAAGTTCGTAGGAATATGGCTTGTAGAGAAAATTAGATTAAAAATGTATGTTAAGGGTTCTATTATATTTATTGCAATTTCTTTTATTGTCTTAACGCTAATGTTGTCAATACCTGTGGATTTTTTATTTTTTAGACTTATTATGGTATCATATACTTCAGATGTATCAGTATGTAATAAGTACAACGAATTCGATAAAGAAGTTTTCTTAGGAGTATACTCGGCATCTGGAATAATATTATTTGCTAGTTGGATTCCAGTGTTTAGAAAGGTATTATTAAATTCATTAGCTATATCCAATTTCGATGTTAGAATTTGGTTTTGGTTTTGTTTTTCGGAATCTTTTATACAACATATTTTATTTATATTACTATAGTTTTTTATTGAATTTACAGTTTTCCATAAGTACATTTTATCATGTTTATTATTCTCAATTTTTTTCTATAGTAATCTTTTTTTATTTTTATTATTATTTTATTTAAATATTTTTTATAATTATTATATTGTACTTTTATTTCAATATTCAGTGGATTTGTCTTCATTTTTTTATATAGTTCTTGTTTTTTGTTAACTGAGCTCACTATACTATCATTTATCCGTTCCTTTCTTCTAATCAATTTGTGTTTAATTTTTTTAAAATTTGTGCAAAAAGTAATGTTGTCTGTAAGTATTTTAAGAAATGAATTTAGTGCTATTTCTGAGCAATTATGGGCATATACTTCATTCCAATTTAAGGCAGTTAATTGATCATTTAATTTTTTGTAGTTAATAAACTTAATAAACTTTATTTTAGGTGTGTTTTTATTTGTTTGTGAACATTCAGTTATTATTTGTAGTGCTGTTATATAGTGGTCGGTAATTTCAGTCTGGATGACTAGTGGTAATACTAATTCAATATCATGATTAGTTTTTAAAAATATGTGGTCAATACATGAGTTAGAATTATGCTGAACTCGTGTATATTCGTTGATTGTTGAGGAAAATCCAAACTCGGCTAGTGTATCTAAGTACTGACTAGAGTATTCGGTGTTTTTCATGATATCAATGTTTAGATCTCCGATTATCAATCCATAATCAAAGTTATTGGTATTTTGTTGTAAATGATTGTATAAATCTATGTTAAATTGAGTGGGATCTAAAGATGGAGATCTATACAGTGCTAGAATATAGATTTTTTTGGTATTATATGTTAGCTGAAGTTCTATTAAAGATATATCATGGAACATTATGATATCAAAATTGAATTCCAAATGTTCTTTTATATATACAACCGTACCGTCATTTAGATTTAGGGAACCATTATTGTAGAGAATTTTGTAGCCATTTATTTGATGAAGACCTAGATTCGTAATTGTATGTGTTTCAGTTAGTATTATGCACTCAAATGATTGATCTAGTTGGCTTAACTGTATTTTTAATTCATCCAGGTTTTTTTGTATGCTTCGTATATTTATATGCATAATTTTAAAGTTTGAAAAATTTGAGTTAATGTTTAGTACCGCATTTGCCTCCAAGACTGTATCAGTTATTTCTGTTTTAATTACATTACATCTAGAATCACAAATATAGTTATCCGTTATATACAATACAACCTACCTACACTAATAATTAAAATAGTTAAAAACAATCAACCAGAATAACAAATATATAATATAAATATAAAAAGAAAAACATTCAGTATCACTTTATTTAATAAAATATTAAAATTTGTTATTTAATTCAATATTATATAATATAAAAAAAATAATAGAAAAAGACATTTAGTATTACTTATTTCAATAAAAATATTAAAATTTGTTATTTAATTCAATATAACAGAAATATAGTAAAAAGGCTAATTACAAATTTGACATATATATCCAAGTACGCAGTTTAGAGATTATTATTTTGTTGAGGCTTCTGACTTGACAGTCTCTTTTTTTGAATATTTAATGTAGCAATTCGTTCGGAGATTTTTCGTTTTTTATGTATTTTTTCGCCTGAAAGGGATGGTACTGGATGGTCTTCTGGATCTTCGAATACTTCATCGGATAAATTGTGTTTATCAGTTGCACAAGGCGAGACGGGGCACTATTTCTTAGAGTTTGTACTATTTGTAAATCTTTAGGATCACTTTCTTTTTCCTCTTGGTCAGTCCTGTTCATTTCTTTTAACTGTTCGATTGTGTAGACGTACGTAGACTAACTTTTTTCCTTTAATTTTGGCAAGGAGATTTCGAGATCTCGCATCTTTGAGATGGTTTGTTAAGATTTTCCTATCTTCACGGTCTTCCGGGCAGAGATCATGAGCAATAAAGATGTTTGTATTTCTTAGATTGGAAGTTTTATTAAATACAGCTTGTTTTTTGAGGTAAGAGATGAATTCAATTTTGATTGGAGGTATGGTAGTTTTATTAATCTGGTATAAGTTGTTGATATCACTTACAGAAATTTCAGATTCTAGTAACTGATTTAATTTTTTAACAACAAAATGAATAATATCCACATCATGAGGGACAGCAAGGCCAAAAATGATACAATTGTTTTTTCTACAATTTCGTTCTAAGTTCAGACATCTTAGTTCAAGCTGGTTGTACTTATTTTCTAATGTCTCTAATTTATTTGATTGTTCATCTAATCTGTCTAATATTTTTTTGTTTTCTATCTTAATTTCAGCTATAATTTCTTCCTTTGTTAAATTCGCTTGAATTTTAATAGCCTCTAATAGCTTCGTAAAAAGGTCTTCATTTGTTAATTGACTCATAATAAATTAAGTCACCTTTGTTATTATGCGGCGCCACTAACTTATGGTCTGTATATTATAGCTATTCAGTGATATTAGCAATATGTTAAATTTTCTAGACTGAATAGTGTATGATAACCTTTAGATAGAATTTATTTTTTTTATCTGTATTTACAAATCAGATAAGATTGCTCTTGTTTACTTATTTCAGATATGTTTATTTCCAGTTATTTTAATTAATTTCATATGGATAATATGATATAAGTTTTATGTAGTACTCACTCAATAGTATCTATGTAAGAATTTATTAGTTATAATTTCCTAGGATTCCATTAGATTTTGAAGAATTTTCGGGAGTAACACATTTACGGATCTACTCAACTTAAGCCATACACATACTAAGAACGTGTTGATGTTGAAAATATGATGAGACCATTAATGAGTCTATTACCGTATCCTCTCTATTATGCCTACTATCAAAATAAAGAGGAGACGGTGATAAACGCGTTAATCATTTGATCACATTTAGTAGCAGAGCAGGTACTTAAAAATATATATTACAATACCGCCAATTTTGCGACAAAGAGAGATATATATGATGACGTTTAACACTTTAGTATACCGTAGTCGCGTTATGGGTGTGGAAGTCACTGACACTAACTGCAGAACTGTCGTTAGGCGCACGAGTCACCCATGCACTCATTATCTGCATGTCTCATTTATGCGACTTCGGCCTACATCCATAGGCACAACGCGGCTTTACGACTGCTATATTATCATCTACGGCATCCGTATGAGGTAGACCAAACACCAACGCTGCCTTATGTCCCCGGAGAGATCGAGTCCGTTGTCAAAAACGAGAAATGCCGAATTTATTGGAACTTCTCGTTTCCAACCGTCAGGCTAATGCACGCCAACAAGCCTGGCATAGTACTCCTCGACCACCAAACCAAGGTGATGTATATCATCGAGTTCTTGGTGCCTGCCTAGATAAACATCGCCTTGAACGAGGAGGGAAAATGGACCAAATATTGAAATCTCTGATATGAGCTCCATGCGCTGTACCCTGACTACTCTGTCAAGATGGTCGTTCTGATAATTGGTGTATTCGGTGGGATGAGGCATGTAGTGTTCTCTCACTATATACTGACTCCCGACTTAGCCAGCCATCTTCAAAATATTTAGTTTTGGTAACCAGTATACAAGAAAAACAATATAATAATTATTATACGTATATATTACAACTTCAGAATAAATACTCTGAAGTTGTAATATAATATGTATAGTAATAATTATATTGTCCAACTGTTAATTTATAAATAAAAAGTATTATCCTGTAATATTTAGATATATTTTATACCCAAGTCCGGTATAAATTGGTGACCCCGACTGTTGAATTTCCAGTATATATACCTTTTAAGTTTCCAGTATACATATTGATGCCCTTGCTGGTTTCCTGGAGTTGCCACATCTCAGAAGATCATCGTAGACGTGGGTATTTGTCCACGAAGTCCTGAATAGTAGAAGAAAATTCCTGCCCAGCTGTTTCCAAGTCTGATTAACCCAAAGTACCCGTCCGATCGAACGTCGTGTCCCAGTAGATTTCCAACATCAAGTTTGAAGATACCCATCCAAGAATAATGTGAGTTCATTATTTATATTTCCTCTGCATTCTTTTCGGCTTGCTGCCAAAGAATCACTTTAGTTTTTTTTTAAATAAATTTCATATATATTCAAACAAAATTACATAATGTTTGATCAAGACGCAGACTGGATATCATTTACGACGTTATGCAATGACCACCCGAACAAAATTTATATCCTAATCTACGTAACTACAACAATTTTGACTCGTTTATCTTCAAGTAAAGAAAATAGTCTTAACGATTTATTAACTGGTTCGCAGATGGGCGAACGTAAACCGTCCGATTTTTATCGCCACATGTTAGGTATTGTTGGAGGTTCTAGAATGATAAGCCAAGACTTATTTATCAAACTTTGGCAATGTAGATTACATAAACCCATTTATATAGCTATTGCGGCTTCTGGGAAAATAAAAATTAAAAACATCATTGATATTGCTGACAAAGTCTGGGAGGCCTGTCAAAAGCCTGTCGTGTCCCAGGTTAATCAACAATCCTCAAATCTAAATTCATCAACTGATCTAAAAGATGTATTAACTCGTTTGAACTCATTAGAAATAAATTTTAACCATACCTCTAATCAAATCTCCGCAATCAAACAAACTTTAGAGATGCAGATTTTTATGATTAAGACTAATTTTTTCCCTAGTAGAGATTTTTTTAATCACCCTTCAACTTCAACCAATATTGAAAAAATACGTTATTGTACAAATTGTCAGAATCGATCTCGATCACGAAATTCCTTTCCTAACCGCTCCTATTATAATCCTTCAAACTCGAAAGTTTATTATTTTCGTCAGATATTTAAAGAGAAAGCACGAAAATGCACTGGTCCATGGTATATTTATAATTCAAATTTCATTAGAGAACATAATATGTCAAATCATTTAGATCAGTCAAAAAACTAATAAACACTAGCAAACGTTAATGCTCTCAATAGATCTCGTCTTTTTCTCTATAACACTACAAATGAATTACGTTTCTTGGTAAATACTGGTGTCGATATATCAGTTGTTCCAAAAAACCATTTTACTTATTTGAGAAAGAACCTTGATCTTACCTTAACCGCAGCTAATGGATCAGAAATTTCTACACGTGGTAAAAAATTACTGGCAGTAAAGGTTTACGCCGTAATTTTTCCTTTGTTTTCAACATTGTTGATATTCAAATACCAATTTTAGGCGCTGATTTTCTTAAGCATTTTGGATTGGATGAATGATAAATTTTTAAAAAATGTTTAATTGATAACAAAACTTCTTTATCTATTAATTGTATTATTGATCGTACGGATACTCCAGCTATTACTCCCAAATGGTTTTCAATAACTAACCAGTACTCTAATTTATTACTACAATTTCCAAATTTAATTACTTAGTTCTCCAAATTATTCATTACCAGTCAAGCATACAGTTGAACATCATATCATAACGGACGGTCGGTTACCGTGTTGTCGGTCTCGTAGACTTGATAATATCAAATTAAGCAAGCAAGCAAAACATTTTAAGCATCTCTAAGAACAAATTCAAACAAATGGTCGATTTAGGAATTTGCACATCTTCTTCTTCATCAGTTTCTTCAGCTTTGCATATGATTGCGAAAAAAGAACCTAATGATTGGAGACCATGCGGTGACTATCGACATTTAAATACTGTTACAGTTCCGGATCGATATGCCCTTCCCCACATACATATTTCAATTCAAATTCACATGGATGCACTATTTTTGCGAAAATAGATTTAATTCGGGCATACCATCAGCTACCAGTCGCAAAGAACGGTATTTATAAGACTGCAATCATCACACTCCTTGGTCTTTTTGAATTTCTTAGAATGCCTTTTGGTTTGCAGAACGCTGGTCAAATTTTTCAAAGATTCATTAGCGAAGTTTTAAAAGCTCAGTCATTTATTTTCGTTTATTTAGATGGCATTTTGATAGCAAGTAAAAATCATGATGAACATTTGGTTCATTTACCAACCTTTTTTAAAAGCCTTGAAAATTTTGGCACCAATATCAATCCTTCAAAATACATTTTTGTGTGCCATCATTAGATTTCCTAGGACACCAAATTTCTTCTGATGGAATATTTCACCTACCACTGAGCGAATTGAAGTTATTAATGATTTTTCAAAACCATCGACGCTTAAACAATCACAACGCTTCATAGGCATGGTAAATTACTACCATCGTATTGTTCCTCATTTAGTGGATACATTAGCACCACTTCATATTTTCAGTACTCAACAATAAAATTAAGGATTAAGGCCAACAGAATGCATCAGTAATTTCATTTTAGCTAGGCCAATACAACTATTCTTTTGCATCCAGATTACAATGGTAACGTTATATTTGCTTTATCTGTAGATTGTTCTATGGGCGCGGTTTTAGAACAACAGTCTAGTAATGTTATCACCCCATCGGCATTTTTTCTCGAAAGTTAAACGACGCACAAAAATGTTATTCTACCTTTGATAAAGAGCTTTATCTCTATACACAGCAATTAACCATTTTCGATATTTATTAGAGGGACGTTATTTTATTTGTTATACAGGTCATAAACCTTTAGTTAGGGCACTTCTTATGAGAACAGAGAAAACTCCTCGTCAGACTAGGCACCTTGCTCAATTAACTAATGACAATGTCATCGCGGATACCTTCTCATGTTTAGATGATGTATCGAACTTCGGATGTATATGGTACGTAAATGAAAGATGTTGAAAATACGAACGCTCATGTATTTTCATATGAATGTTGCAACAAATTTAATTTGTTGTACGGAAGCTGTCCGTTTTCAATGTGTCTTAAAATAATATCAATATACATCCGTAATCCATACTAGTGTCATTTCTGTTATTAAAAACATGAATATGTGCTTGTCTAGGTGCAATATGAAAGACAAAAGAAACAATTGTTTCTTTATCTTTCATATATTACCTAGACTAGACAAATATAATTTCGAATGACAGAGATCGCATCAATATTGATATCATAAATTAAAGAGAGACAAACATATACAGTGCACAGTCGAGGAGTTGAGTTCTGTCAGTTTGGTTCAGTGAGCGTCATATCGTCTGTGGTCGTCCATCATTTTGTAATTTGTGAATAAATTCTTATATTAATTTATGTTTCAACTCCATTCAGTGTGTAATTAATTCGCAAAAGGTAAGTAGAATAATAATAATAATAATAAATAAGCAGGAGGGGCTGATTTCCATCTATCAATCCTTTGGTGAGTAGCGCCACCACTTACTCCAGCTGGGGTGCAAAACCGAACCGGCAGCCCTAGTATATTGAGTTCTTGTAACAAATGTGCTTTTACAATTATACATAAGTTCTTTAATATTAAAGTTAACCGATATTATGAACAGCTAAGAATTTTATGATTTTGCGCACAATTACAGGACTCAAAAGGTGTAATTCAGCATAGCTGATTTTCGATTACACCTGTGCATTATTCCTACGTAATACATTTCTGTTCGTTTAATAGTTTTCTCCTTAAGACATTTTTAAAATTGTACCCTAGAGTAACATGAGAAATAAAACTCTATATATTTATTGAATATTTCACAAGCTTTCTAGTCAAAAGAAGCCTTAAATTTGGAAGTAAAATGTTTTGGTATAGCTAAATGATTTACAGACCGCAGATTTAAACTGTGCACATCACAACGTTTCACCAACAGATTGGATAAGTAACTGGGCATATTTGTAGTATAAACTTTGTATATTAGAATAGCTAATCTTAACTCAAACCTATACTAAATTTTTAATACATTATGTAAATTATAAAATGGGGTAATATGCTGTCTATAATTAATATTAGTGTACGCAAACCTTGAGCAAGAGTTCTGCATAATTTGGCATAATTTGTAACCTGTGCTGTGATCATAGTAGACAGAACTGCAGTAATCTATTTGGCTAAGAATCAGTGACGACCAAGTTCCATTTCACATCACTAGTTAAAATATGCTTATACTGATACAAACATTTTAACTTAGCATAACATGGACTTAGTTTAGCGTTTGCATGTCTCTCAAAAGAAAGGTGTTGGTCAAAAACAATCCCTAAATTTTTAGCTGAATCTACAAAATTAATGGTAGTCTCTCCTAACTGAAGGTTAACCAGTAGATTTTGCTTTGCCATAGCTGTAGTTTTTTTGGATTCAAAATAAGATAATTTTTTTGTGACCATCTTGAAATGATATCCAAATATTCACTGACTTCTTAAACACTGGCATCAACATCTTTGATATCACTAGAAACATATACCTGAGTGTCATCGACATACATATGTATATTGCAATATGGGGGTAACATATATTAGCCAAATCAGATGTAAAAATTGTGAACGGAAGTGTACCCAGTATGCTTCCTTGAGGAACTCCATGAGTGGTCATGTGTTCTTCTGATAAATCTCCATTAATTTTAACTTGTTGGTATCTATTCTGTAAGTACCTAATTGGTTATCCATATCAAAGCTGTATCACTCAAACCATAATGACTTAGCTTAACCGTTAACAGCTTATGATTAATTACATCAAAAGTTTTACTATAATCTAAAAGGACCATAAACGTAACTTTTGAATTGTCCATATTTCTGGAGATGTCACTGCATATTTTGATTAAAGCTGTACATGTACTGTAGGAAAGTCTAAAGCTAGACTGTACTTGTGGCAGAAGTTCATATTTTTGGAAATGGTCCGATATTTGTAAATATATAATTATTTCAAGTAGTTTAGACGTCACAGTAAGTATATTTATTGGTCTTAAGTCTGATAATTCCATTGCTTTATTTATCTTGGGAATGGGAATAATATATGATCTTTTCCAGATATTGAGCATAGATCCTCTTTCTATCGAATAATTTATAATTGATATTAGAGCTTCTAAACAGTAAGGTAAAACAATTTTAAGCATTGTAAGTTTTAGCTCGTCGACACCCATAGCCTGTATTTTTATTCTACTAATCAGAGTTTGTACCTCGTTAGGAATCACTGTATGAAAAACTAATGCCCTATCTATTCCTTCTTTTTTATTCTCTAGCCATTGATCAACAGTACTCTCTTGCAGCTCTCGAAAGTTTATAGAAAAGAAAAAAAATTATTGATTGTGTTAGCGTCCTGCAGATCAGGTGATATTTCATTTGTAGTTTTATTATGAATATTATTTGCTGCACAAAATTTCCATAGCCTCTTAGAATCCCTCTTATATAAATTAAATTTATAATTAAAATATGCCTGCTTTTCATTTTTTGCTGCAAGAGTTACATAATTGCGAAGGTCTTTATAGTACCATAAATCGTGTAAATTTCCACTTTTCCTATATTTATTATGAGCTTTGTCTCTGAGGTAAATCATAAATTTGATGTTATCTATGATATACTCAGATGTTTTGCGACGAATAATTGTGGTCTTGCATGGCACAAGTATATCAAACAAACTAGTCACAGCATCATTATAGAAATTCGCTTTATCATTAATATCCGTCATTTGTTCTATTCTATCCCATTCAATATGTGGCATCATAAATAAACTCATTGATATTAAAGTTTGTGAAGTCCCTATACGTAATTGTTTTAGGTTTAATCTTATTAACTTTTAAGTCTATTCACACCATACCATTCGATGATCAGTTATATTATTTATGTCATAAGTGCCTGAGTTTAATACAATAACCTTACTACTTATGCTTATAGTGTCAATTAACTTACACGATGTCTCTGTTATTCTTGTAGGTTCTTTAATAACCTGGATGAGTTCAAAAGTATTCAGTATCGTTGTTAATGTGTCTCTTTGAGCCAAAGGCTGCATAAGGTCAACATTAATACGTATTTTATTTACGTTTCCGTTATGAAATATTTATATTTTTTGATAACTTGCTAACCTAACTTTAAAATCGCGAACCATGCATAATAAGAAACGTAATGAACTAATAAGTTTTAATAGAAAGATAACTAACAGAGTCAGCGAGTCCTTACAAATAATAAATTACGTTACATCCTTTTCAATTGAGTCATCTTCAAGTTCTAGTATTCCACAATTATTAATCAAAATATTAACCTCATATCAGACAATAATTTATTATACAGATAATGGATAATTAAACATCAATTATAATAGTGACGACGAAGATGCCCGTAATATTATATGCAAAAATTTTTCATTTGTAGTACTTTATTGTCCAATGCCGTTGGACATTTACAACTTATGAAAAAACACTTATTTTTTGCAATTAATTGCATAAATAGCCATTATCAGAACAAAACAGTCTAATAGTGTATACTTATTCTTTTGCTGCAGTTGCAATCAAATTTCAAGTAGGAGTTTGTGACATCTTAGTGCTTCACTAGAAACAATTAATAGGTATTTTGAAAATGTATGTGTAATGTAATTGTAACTTTTAAACCGATCTAAATATAAAGGAGAAAAGAATTCTCTATACAATTCTTATATAATATAATCATCTATAATTTTCCTAATGTTACCTACGTATTCTCTAGGCACTGTTAGGATGACCAGAAAATACGAGAACTGCTGCAGTGAAGTGGATATTATACAAATTATAAGATCATGGTTATAGTGAGATGTAACGAGAGAAGTAATAATAACAAAAATAAGAACATTGATTTAGATAATTAAATATAAGTAAACTAAATAATGTGACGATATTATTATTATATGCCCCGATTTTTTTGGTTTCTGAATTTTAAATTTGTTCGTTTTCAACATTTACAGGGTGTCCCAGAACTTCTTGGTAAGAGTTCAGGTGCGGGTACATGGGGTCAAGATAATATCAGTACTTAAGCTTTCTCATACAGACCTTTGTTACTGAGTTACGGGTCACTAAAATAGGGGGTAAATTATTTTTTATAACTTTCAAACTATAATCTCAAACTTAATAAAATTTTGGTGGTTAAGGATATTTCAGCAGGACTTAAGGAAATGAAAAATATTTCCTTTTTTTTGGAAAAGCATAAAAATATTAGCTACATGTATTTTGCTACAGAGTATTTATTTTTGTTAGAATTGTAAAAACTTTTCCAAATAACTTGATAAATCTTTAGATTTTAATGGAAACTTATTTTTGAAAATTAGAAATAAAATTATATTTTTGAAAATTTATAAACAACCAAAAAATTGGATGTGTACAATTGGTTGCAAAATTGTGTGGGACAAGGATATATTAATGTAAACCTTCTTACTATTTCATGTATTTCAATTAGTATGGGACAAAATTTTAACAAATTAATTAAAATATTGTGATGCTCTTTTTCTCGTACGTGGCGAGAACTAAGGCTGTCACTTTGACACTCGAGCTTTATTCAGTACTCGGGCGCCAGTTCAAGTTTTAAAGTGATTGAACAACACTACCCACAAGTCGAATGAGTGAGACTAAGCAGCTCAGTGAAGAATCAGTTAATTCCAGTGGGTCAATAAGGGCAAATAGACTTTCACAAACACAACAGTAAAATGCAGAAGTTTAATAATATTTGTGTATATTACATAAGCCTGTGGTTACAGTCCTAAATAACAGAAACATCACAATTAACACAAATGTATGTACAGATATATATATATATATATATATATATATATATATATATATATATATATATTATAATATCTGATTTGTAGGAAACAACTACTCAGCGGGCAAATACCCCGACCTGTATTGAATTACACCTTACAAATCATTAAAGAATGGTAACCAATATCATTTGTCAACTCCCTGACCAGACATAGACCGGTTTCGAACTTACTAGTTCTCATCAGTATGCCATAGGTCATGGAGCAGACAAATGATAGTGGCCAACCTGCTAGTTTCATACAAACTATAGTAAATTGAGTAGTGGTGAGAGGTAAGTGAAACCTCTCAAATGGCCAATTGCTACTATACACCATAGATGTCTCTGTGGGCGTATAGCGACTTGCGATTCTGCAAGTACCTGAGAGCGGCGACCTTTCAGTCCTAGGTGGACTTAACCTACTGTTATAATATCTGATTTATAGGAAACAACTACTCAGCGGGCAAATACCCCGACCTGCATTGAATTACACCTTACAAATCATTAAAGAATGGTAACCAATATTATATATATATATATATATATATATATATATATATATATATAAGCAGTAAGTAAGAATAGCAAGCAATATAACAATATTAGCGGCAAAAACGTATAAGCGGTAAAGTTAGCGAGTTTTTAAAAATGACTATTAAGCAAACAGTGTACGGATACCAGGAAATGCGAAGCAAGCAGACTTATTTACAGTGTTACAAACAAACAAATTATAAAATAAACCGGAAACTTGGCTAGTGTTTTACGAAGTTAACAGTACGTAGAAATAAATATTGACGAGCAAATATTTTGTCACAAGGTTTTAATCCCGGACTCAAGAAAATATGCAAGGACGTGAAATTGACAGTAACGTGACTAGACGTAGAGAAAAGTGGACAGAAAAGAAATAACCTGCTGTCGCCGCAGGGCCAGAGTCAGGTTGGTTAAGAACAGAAAAAAAACCTGCTGTCGCCGCAGGGCCAAAGTCAGGTTCAGAAAAGCAAGAAACTTGCAAAAATGAATAATTTACAGTAAAATATTGAAACAGTAAAATAGTAAAATATATCAATCAGAAAATAAGCAGAATAAAAGGAGATATTCATAAGTATATAAAAATTTACTAACAGTTAATAGAAATTTCATCAACAGTAAAATATAATTACACTAACCAAGTATTTAAAAGGGTCTTACTCTTTCCAACTGGGGCACTGGTGGAATTATTTAATGTGCCGATGAATTGTTATTACGAGCGTCGGTTAGTATAAACAAAGTAGTCTGACTTTTGTAATGTATGGAATCGGTTTCAAATAATTATACTAACCAACTACGAAGAAGAAATGAATTTAATCGGCCACAGATAACTAATTATTGAATTAATTACTTCAAATAATAAATAATAATTCTGTTTATAAATATATCCCGGTGTTCAAATAGTAAATATTGCTTGCTAAAATACTATCGTGCTCTTAAGGCGGTACAATATGGTTTAATATTTGAACAGAAAATATTATACAAAGTTCAGTTAAACTTAAATCTTATGCAGATTTCCGTAACGAAAAATGCTTCGTTACAATATACTTAACAAAATTCCATCAAATTAATTAAAATATACATAATTTGATAGAATTTTGTCCCATACTAATTAAATACGTTAAATGATAGGGGTTTACACAAACAAATGCTTGTCCCAATTTTCCAATCAACTGTATATGCATTCGCTACCTGGTAGGTATGTATTGTGTTTATGTGTTTTTTCTTAAATTTTAGATCTGTAACAGACGATAGAGCATAAATCCCATGCCCCGCGAACGTCATATTATTACTTTTTGTCCTCCTATAGGACCGCTCCACCCTAATGTGTACACTTATTTATTTATTTATTTTTAGATACAACCACCCAACAGGTAACCAGTTATAGGGTGGGGAAGATACTTTGATAAAACACTAAAAGCACAAAAAATGATAATATCAAGTATGCAGTACATCATTGGTAGATATGAATATAAATATTAAAATGTAAAAGATGAAAAAACAAAAGAAAATACAATTATTATACAAATACTAATAATACTATCTAATACTAAACTGACCATAATAAACAGATAGAAAGTGTTTAATTGAGGAAAGACTACAATTAAATATATCAAGCTCATTTTGCAGCGAGTTATAATTTATACACATAAAATGTATAGGTGAAACTTTTGATAAAACATAGTTGTTCCAAAATAAGCGGGCAATAAAAGATATTGTGAATAATTTTATATAGGAATACTAAGAGTGGGCTATTCTTCTGTTTTGTAGACTCGACATGTCAAACCTTTCTAACATAATGCTTTGTGGATAACCAATTGTAGGATAATTGCCATATTCGATAAAACACATATACTTAACAAAACGGCGTTGAATGTTCTCAATATTGTTTATGTCTGTAGCGTATCCCGGGGACCATACTAGTGAGCAATATTCTAGTTTTGACCGCACAAAAGAAAAATATAACAATTTCATTAGATCTGAATTATTAAAACCCTTAACATTTCTAATTATGAATCCTAAGCTTTTTAATGCTGAGAACACAACTAAATCTACATGTTCATTAAAACTTAAGCTTCTGTCGAAGGTAACACCAAGATCCTTAATTGTATGTGGTCTTGGTAGCTGTTGATTATCTAAATGGTACTTATAACTGATGTGAGTGCGAGCTCTATAAAAAGTAAATGCGCTACACTTAGATACATGGACAGATAAATGATTTAGTATACACCAGTCATTTATCTTATTTAAGTTATTCTGAAGTTTCTCGCAGTCTTCCTCAGCTTCAATTACAGAATATATTTTCAATGATAGCTCAGTGTGTTAAAGCGACTGGCTAGCAAACTGAGTTGCTAAGCGAAGTGGGTTCGATTCCCGCAAGGCGAAACAATTTTTCATTAAAAAAATTGCCCCAAGAGTGGTTCGGAGTCCACATTAAACTGTAGGGCCTCGCCTCTCTTTGCCTAGCACAAGATCATTGAGATCTTCCAGGGGGTTACTTCGGTAACTTGAGAGGTGGTTAAGAAACCATAAGTCATCCGCATATAATAAGCTTAGTACGTCCAGATCTGAGACAATACCGTTTATAAATATATTAAAGAGTAACGGTTCCAGTACGGATCCCTGGGGAACACCTGAGCTAGCTAATATATCGAACGATCTGAAACCACGGTATTCTACATATTGCCGCCTATTTTCTAAATATGAAATAATTAACTCTAATAATGCCAACGAAAATCCGAATTTACTTAGCTTTTGTATCAGAATACCGTGATCTAGACGATCAAATGCCTTGGAAAAATCAGTGTAAATGATATCAACCTGTTTGTTATCATCTAGTGTTTTAAAAACATATTGTGTAACACAAGTTAAATTAGTTTCAGTGGATCTGCCTGGTACAAATTCATGTTGATTTGCTACAATCTGGTTTTGTATGTGCCTAGATAATGACGTGTTTAGAGTAAACTCAAAAACTTTCGCAAAATTGCAAATGATGGTTATTGGTCTATAATTCTCCGCATTATATTTGTTGTCTTTATTATAAACTGGACACAGACGAGAGTATTTCCATACATCAGGGATTACCTACAATTTTAGGGACAAATTAAAAATAATTGTGAGTGGCCTGGCAAATACATGTGCACAGTCCTTTACTATAAATGCAGGTATATTGTCCGGTCCTTTGGTAAATTTGGGTTTAATTTTCTTGAGAGATTTTGGTACCTCAATTTCCGAAAACGTCGTCAGGCATAAATTATTACTGTTTACATCGGCACTAGGGGGGTTTTATTGCTATTATTATTAGGGTTCAAATATGCCGCTTGAAAGAAAGTAGCAAATGCGTTAACAATGTTCTGGGGATTCGTGTGTTGAACGTTATTATATGTAATATTATCTGGAATTGGACCACAACCTCTCTTACTATTTACATACGACCAAAATTTGTTTGGATCATTTTTATGCTGTTTTGCACATTCAATAAATAATTCTCTTGTGATTGTTTTACATCCTGCTTTATTTTCTCTCTTATGTCTTTAAATGCATTATAATCATCTTAATTTTTTGTTTGTTTATACTTTTTCCTAAGAGAGTTTTTTTTCTTTACATCTGTTATTATATCATTTGTGTGCCACATTGGATATTTATTCTGTTTAGGAATATATTTAGGTACAAATTTATCGAAAATTTCTGTTAATTTAGAATAAAAAGCAGTACACGCTGTATTAACATCATTCAGCTCAGTTAGAAATGACCAATTTGTTTCAAATAGGCTTTCATATAGAAGAGGATAATCGGCGTATTTGAAGTTATAAGTTTCAATGAAATTATATGGGAAATTTTCAGGTTGAAAATTATTAATTTCTAGAGATATCTCTAAAGGGGGGTGATGTAAGTCTTCAGTTAGAAGGCATTCTAATGATCTGCTAACGTCACAGTTTGTATTTGACAGTACCAAATCAAGTGCAGTCCCATTAATATTTAACACATTATTAAATTGTTTTAAGTCAAAAAATTCTGTAAAATGTTGCATGGCAGTTACACGATTGCTTGGTGTAGTATTTTCTTTGTTATACTCAGGAATATTAAAATTTCCTATGAAATAAATATTTTCATCATTTATGTAATCTAGGGACTCTATACACTCAAATAAGCCCTCGTAGGATATATATGGTATATTAGGAGGGACATAAAAAATGAAAATAGGAATATTTCCAAAGTGAAAGGTTACCTTAACACCAACAATATCTATTGGAGGGAATACTTCGCGTACAAGACTTACATCAAGTTCATCATATATATAATTATTATTTAGCGCAATTAGTACATCGCCACCTTGTCTTTTACTGGTTTCTGCAAAATTTCGGTCACAACGGATAACATTGTAGTGGGAAGATAGAATTTCTGTATTCAGAACATGTGAATTCAACCAGGTCTCCGTGAACGCGTATATATCATAATGGCATGTTGCAGCGGTTAAAGATACGTCTTTCAATTTTGTGTTTAACCCACGTACATTTTGATAATATATATTTATATATACTTATGTATATTTAATCTTACCAAATATATAACTTATATATATAAAATATCTAGTTTTCTTGCCTTGCTATATCAGCTGTCCTTTATCTTTAAAGAATTCGATTGGAAGGCCAGTCATATAATTCCCACCTAGTGTAGCAAAACTGTTCAATAAAATAATCAGAGCATTCAGAAATAAAATGGATTGTAGTCATGTTAATACGTGGAGCATTTGGGAACATTTTTTTAATATCTCAACATCCGCTGTACACATTTTGTTCAAAATCTAATCTAAGTTAAATATTGACAAATAAAAAAAAAACGCATGACTGAAAATGCTCTATTTTTAAGATACCGAAGAAGAAACATTTTACTACACATGTATGTAACATACATGTGTGTGTATGTATTCAAATTTTTCGTCTTCGGTATCTTAAAAGCAGAGTATACAGTCATGTGGTTTTTTCTTATATTTGCCAATATTTAATTTAGATTAGGTTTTGATCAAAAAGACATAAATATGAAAATAGGCCGATGATTTCTTTTTTTTTATACATTTATTTAACGTCGGCCTATTTCCGCTACTGAGGCCTAACACCGACGCCTGTAGACGAGTTACCCCCAACCAGGAATTTTGCCGAACCTCTTCCCTTAAGAAGAGTAGGGATCTTTTACTTGCCTAACATTTAATAGACAAGGGACCGACAGCTTTACATCCCCTCCGAAGGATGGTATATCCCCTATAGAACCCTCGCCTAAGGTTGTATAGCTTCCGCGCATACACTGATATACAAGCCGCTGGAAGATGTGTGAGGTGAGGATGCGGTTTCCGTTGGAATGGTCACCCATCCAAGTACTAACTGCGCCTGTCGTTGCTTTACATCGCATATCGAAGTATGTACATAGTAAAGACGCAGCTACGCTCGCCCCAATCTGATGATTTCTAAGGTACTAAAATGTGAAGTTTTAGTAAGATATCAAAAAAAAAATCGGACTAAATCTACCCTACTAGGTGGGAAGTAAAAATCTCTGTGTGGGTTACTGCTTAAAGATATTTTAATTCTAATGGTACTTCATTTCGGGCATCGAGAAGCAGTAGAGGACAGCTATTTAGGACGAATCTGAGGATTCCAGATGAAATTCTGCCGGAATATTGTTTGAACACTTAGACCATCTAGTGGCCTACCAATCAAGTGTAGCTTGTTGTAGTGCCTACCTTGCATCAGAAAAAATTAACTCGAAAAACTTCCAGAATCCGTAAAATTACTCGAACTTTACATGCTACTTGTCAAAACATATAAAGAAGAGTCCTTCTATTTTCAAATAGCAAAAAAACACAGTTTTTCTCTAAAAAAAATCCGATAAAATTCAGCCCGACTCGATACTTGACAAAGATACTTAAACTATCGCTGAAACCTTTAAATCAATCAAACTCCACTCTTTATAGACAAAACTTTCAAAATCTTCACCTGAAAAATATTTGCCCCTGTATATTTTCATTCCTCTTGTCATACTCTCTACAATCCCCACATATCAAATTTTTATTTATTTAAATAAATGTTTTACATGCATTCCTCTCCGCCACAGGCTCTGCCAAGTCTACCCGTATTTGCGTAGTAAATAGCAAACAGTTATTTATCTTTCTGCACGTCACCTCACAGTCGCATATCAATACTTATTTCTGCTTCATTCAGCGTACCTAGTAAGGCATGAGAGATAGGCTTCCCATAGCAATCTAAGACTTACGTCCACCTTCGTGGGTAAGCGTGAGCTGAGGGACAGTATAGCGCAGTCGCTTATCCAAATTTTAAAATTCAAGCTTTCATAATATTCAAATAACTCCCTTAATAAAAATGTTGGTTCATCAAAAAACCCAAACGCATCAAATTTTAAACTCTATTTAATAATGTAATTTTCAGATAGGATTTCTAAAGATTTTGCTACGATTTACACGTACATAAACAAATAAATACGTTGGATATTAATGATTATAAGATATTACATAACGAAATCACTTGGGCTACTGTAGCGTAGCAGATATCGTAAGCCACAAACTTAACCCGGAAAGTGATGTACGTGCCTACGATAAAATTTCTCTAGCTCAGACTATCTCAGGGCGTTAAGCCGAAGCTTACATAAACTATGATAAATTATTAGTTTACTTACTTAACAAATCACTCAGGTTTCCATACGTAGTGGTCGCAGACGAAATAATGACACTTTCTTTAAAAATGAAATGCACTATATTATACAATTTACAGATATTGGTTCTCTAGCATGTAACCTGGCGATGTTCAAAGTTGTGGCCAATTACTCGATCAATAAGTTACAACATGCATAAAATGTCTCGTGTAGCTACACATCGATTTACAATGTCCTCATAAATTCTGCCACAAAGGTCTGATTTAAAGAACCTCCTTAAATAAATATAAATGCATAAAATCTTTAAATATGTACAAATTAAAAATGCAAAAGTATGAATTGATATTCAGCCGAACCACTGAAGGTGGTCCCCGGTAAGTAAAAAATAAACGCAACACACTTATTTAGGGTGGTACGATACCGAGTCCGGACGTGGAAGAACTGTAGCCCTACGGAGATGTCTTCGGGACACAAGAAATGGACCCAAGGATGGCGTTGATTGTAGCCTCACCAACCCTGGCACCTTCCACTGTGTGTGGATGCCCCGTCCGTGGAACTTTCACTGAAGTGTGTAGAAGCCCCGTCCGTGGAACCCTAAAGATATCACGATTTAATTTACAGTCAGAAATGCACGTGAAGCGTGCCTAATGTGAGCAATTCTGACATAACCTACAAAGGAAGCATAATTTACCTCACTGATGAGGGAACAATCCACCAAAAGCCACAGTCGGATGAATGGGGTCGAGTCCGCCTTTCAAGTTGACACTGTATTTCCAAAGGAGAGCCTGCAAATTTGCGAAACACGTGGGTAGAGAACGGGTAAGATGGCGTGAAGGGGTTAGCTTACCTTGTGTAATTAAATATCCTGCTTCCGCAGATAAAATTTACTCACAACCACAAAATATTCCGCTAAACGGAACAACAACAGATTGAGGAAATTTTCTTGTGTTGATAATTCCAAAATCCACCAGGATGCCTTGGATAAAACCGAGGTTCACAGAATTATCAACTAATTACCACGCCAGCAAAAATGGTTGCCTACCCGTCTTCCGCTCTCTGCTGATCACGTGCCACAAGGGTATCGCCCTCCCGTGGAGAATAGCGAAATTTGTTACGGACGTAGCCGTTGTTATTATGCGGCCCACAAAACGCTAAAGCGTATGGTGGGTCGCATACGCTAGTGGTCCGCAACAATTTCAATAGTGACGCAGTTACGTGGGTGCACGGAATGGCTAGGACCGCCAACCAGAATTTCTGCCCTAGCGCATATTTTAACTATTTTAGTGATTATTAATTATTCTAAACCGGCTCCTTCGCCAACAAGTGAATTTTAAAATTAAAAAAAAATAAAAAAATCGAGTTACATTTTATCTCTTACGACGAAACTTCGTTATTGAAAAGTTATCTATCCAGAATATATTTTTAGTTATTTTAAACCATATTTTAAATGTGTGTGAAGTGAATATATTTATTTTATTAAATTTTATTTTCGCTTTTAAACCAATTGAGTTTTAATCAACGACTATATACAGGGTATATCAAAAATACCCCTCCAAAATTTCCCAAAGGGAACGTGAAGTGTCTCAACGTCTCATACAGGGTGAAGCATTGGCCCTGAGACAAAAGACTTTATTTCTCTGAAACATTTAAATACACAAAATTAAGTGCACATAGGCCTTGGGGAGTCTATTATAAGCTCTGAGAAAGCCAAGTTACATTTTTTACGCAACGTCCAAGGCTTATTCGTGTTCAAGCTACACCCATAAATCTAATATTTGATACGTATATACAGGGTATACCAGAATATAGAGAAATATTTTGGGAGCGCATAGTTTGAATATTGATAACATTAAAAGTACATTTTTCTTAATGCTTCCTTTAGAATTATTTATCCTTATAGGTCAAATCATCAAATCGGTCATTTGCCGATAGCCGCCAAACTGTTCTATTGATTGTAATAAAATTTAACAGTACACGTGTACCTAAGTATCTCATCTGATTTAGAAATATATAACGCCTTTCATATCTTGTTTAGGAAAATGTTTTTTTACCCCTAAATTTTTACAATTAATTTTTTAAATTATTTAAACCATTTTCTCTTTGATATATACCCTTCTTTGACGTATATGAAACTACCCACTTTAGGGGTAATATTATTTAGGAATGTTCCTAAACTAGATAAGAAAGACGTCATATTTCTGAATCAAAATACTTGATATATATTGTCCAAATTTTAGTATAATAGGTAGAGAAGTTTGAAAACTGTCGGCATAAAACCTTGAAGATCTAACCTTTGAGGGTGAATAACTCTGAATGGGATACCCCGGGACATGTACATCAGTATAAATTGTCAGCTCTTAAAGTAAACAGTGCAAAAACTCCTTCATTATTATTCCATGTACAGTATATATGAATGTTTTTCGTAGTATTTCTATAATTTATAAATGAGGCAGTTGCATTTAATAGGCAACGCATATTTATATATATGTATTTGTACATGCATATTTGATCCAGAATTGAATACCATAAGTATTTACCAATGGCCTACGATATTCATGCGAATACTTAACATGTATAGATTGAAGATACGTAAAAGTTAATCCACCAGTAATTCTATATAAGTACAGTATACATCTAATTAATATACAATATTATCTTCTACATACGTTTTATATTCATAGATAGATAGGACATACCATGTATGTACATTGTATATCCATGTGGACATGCATTGTATATTCAGTGTACCTCTTCTGGAATCACACTTCTACATACAATGTACGTACAGACACATAAAAAATATAAAAATTTGTACATTCCATGGACATCCATAATCCGATGATGTACATACAATGTACGTACATTGTACGTAAAATTGCTATCTGGGTTGTGATTTACAGTGCTCAGTTCATTCCTTTTTCTTGTGTTATAATTGTGATATTTACAATTTGTTTCGTATAAATGCATATTGGAAATGCAGTGTTTTTTTTTCCTAAGACTCTTTGATAATGGTCGCAAGGCCGAAACATATATCAGAGACGTAACTGAACAAAACTTATAAAACAATAAACCAAGTGCATATTGTAACTATTCTTTTGAATATTTATAATTATTCTATTAAATGTATATTTCTTTGTGTATAGTAGAATTTTAAAAATATATATGTAAGGCAGCGCCATAATTTTATTTTCGGCAAAAATATGTTTACATGATTCTGTGCACTGCATATTAAATATAAGTCTTAAAATCTTATTTTGCATAATAAAAATTCTTGTGCTTTCAGGTGCATTACCTCAAAGCAAAATATTGTATGAAAGATGGCTATAGACATAGACCATAAAATTGTAAATATTTAGTAGACAATGTGTAGAGAGCAGGTTTTCTATTTTTAAAATGGCATATTATGATCTGTTAATCGTTTTGCTGACATGGTTTATGTGTGCTGATCAGGATAAATTATAAATTAAGAAGACCCCTAGAAACTTGGTTACTGAGCTCTCGTTTAACTTGACATTGTTAACAACAATTTTATTGATAGGGTGTTTCTTTTTGTTGTAAACGTTGAAATGAGGTTATTTTTCTCACACCAACTTTGAAAATCATGTATGACTCTAATTATAGATTTGTTTAAGTCCTCAGCAGTCAGTGCTGAAACCGCTACTGTTGTGTCATCTGCGAACATTGTAATACATGTTGATGTTAGATAATTTGGCAATTCGTTAACGTACAAAATAAATAGTAACGGACCCAGCACTGACCCCTGGAGTACGCCTCTGTGCATGCTGCAACAGTTTGAAGTGTTTTCTTGCACTTTAACATATGTTTCTGCCTTCAAGGTAGGACATTATCCACGTTAAAATGCAGCCCCTTACTTCTATTAGTATAAAGGTTTCATTTAAGAAAAGAAGAAAGAAATTTATATTTTTAATAATATCTAACCCTAGTCTATTTAATAAATTTTTCAACTTCATTAACAAAATTAAATCTTTATTTAAAAAAAATTCACCTAATAATTAAAACATAAAAGTCTAATTGATTAATAAATTAATTACAACTCAAAAGTAATATATTATTTGTATAAGAGCAACTGCTGGCAAAAATTTAGTTATAACCCAATAAAATGGGAAAATTTGAATGAAATAATTCAGAGCAGGCTGAAATTTTGGGGACGGGCTTATTTTGCGGTACTTTTTAACATATTAAAAGTGTCCACCCGTAGACGCCGTCGGAGGTGTCAGGAGGGGTAGAAAATAGGTAAATAATAATCGGTTTTTCGCAAAAAACTCGGAAAGTATCAATTTTACTGTAAAATATGTACACATGAAAATTATAGGTAATAGAAATTCGCATAGTTTCGTTTTTCTTTTAATTTCGTATGACCTATTGGAGCCGAGATAGATTTTTTTGAAATGTTGACAGTTTTGCGACACAACGGAAACGCGTGGGTTCTTCACTAAAATCTCAAAAATGGTCGTTCGGATCGCAAAATGTTTCAAATGAAATTTGTAGAGAATTCGATTACGAACAATTTCCTTTTAATTTTTATTTCCATTCGATCGATATTGGCAGAGATATGAATTTTTAAATATCTTTATAGCGCCCTATCAGAACACTTATTTCATGATAAAATCGATAAAAACTCGAAAACGATAGATCGTACGCATATAGTGTATCTAACGAAAATTAAAAAGAATCAAATTTTGAATACGTTATGTTGGTGTATGTACAAAATCGTTTTGATAACGAGTGAATGGAGATAAAAGGGAAACACCTGAAAAAATGTCATTTTCAAGCGCATTTTGACAAATAACTATTTTTTGATTGGATTCAGGCAATAATAATAACACTAAATGCTTTTTGAAGAGAATTAAATTATCTATAAAATGAGCTCCAAGTGACCTTCATACGATGAATGGTTCACGAGTTACAGCTATTTAAAGTTATTAGCAAAAATTTCTTTTTTATTATAAATTGAGATTTTCCCGCAAGAATTGTGCATAACAATTTTTATAAAAATTGGTTTTGACCTATTTTTATTAATTTTATCTTGAAAACTGTTTCTGTTCAAAAAAATTGAACCAATATTTTTTAATTCCTTTTTAAAAGCTTTTATTAAACTTGCAGTGTTTGTTAGTTAGTTAGTTAGTTTGTTTAGGGCAAATCTTGCAATTAAAATTTCGATTAGTTCTAATTAAGTTAGAGCTTTGAAATTTTGCACATATGGATAAGTCCGGTGACAATTCACTTTAACATTTTCATATAAGAAAAAAACAAGTTGGCGGCTTCAAGATGGGAGACGACTTTACCGTTTATGATCCGATTCGTCTCAAAATCGATATCTGGGGATTACAGCATATCAAGACTAAAAAGTAAAAAATAAAATTATATTAAAACATTTTTTTTAAAAAAGCTTTCATTAATGCTCTAAAAGTAGAAAATAAACTTTTAAGCAAATCAAACCCATCATTTTGGTACATTATATAATTTTTTTTATGATATAAAAGCTGGTCGCTAGCGATCTCGTTTACACAGGAAAATCTTGCGATTAGCTTTTATATCATAAAAAAATTATATAATGTAACAAAATGATGGGTTTGTTTTCTACTTTTTAGAGCATTTAATAAAAGCTTTTTTTAGTTTTTTTTTATATATAATGTTTTTTGTATGTATCATCGTTTTACTTTACGACAAAATTTCATAAGAACTGAATAAAAGCTTAGAAAATTTCCTACAAGAAGTACTTTTTGGTGTATAATTTTCAATAAGTAGCGACAAGGAACTTACGATTGAAAATGCGGTTGATTTTTAATTTTTAGCAAACAGGCAATTTTCGTCACATTTGAAATACATAAAAGTACATTTAATAATATTTTTTCACTTTTTGGAATGTCAGAAGTTATTTTGTGAGCATTTCTGAGTTGTTTCATACTGGGCCCATATTTTTAAAAAAATTGTTATGCAATTCTTGCAGGAGAATCTTAATTTATAATAAAAAAGAAATTTTATAGCTTTAAACAGCTGTAACTCGTGAACCATTCATTGTATGAAGGAAACTTGAGCTCCTTCTATAGATAATTTAATTCCCTTCAAAAAACCTTATGTCATTATTGCCTAAAGCTAATAAAAAAGAGCTATTTGTTAAAATGCATTTGAAAATGACAATCTTTCATGTTTTTCCCTTTTGTCTCCATTCACTCGTTATCAAAACGATTTTGTACATACACCAAGATATCCAAAATTTGATTATCTTTAACTTTCATTAGATACACTATATGCGTACGATTTATCGTTTTCGAGTTTTTATCAATTTTATCATGAAACAAGTGTGATAGAGCGCTGTAAAGATGTTGAAGAATTCATATCTCTGCCTATTGCCATATGGCACATTTTGATCGAGTGGAAATGAAAAATAAAAGAAAATTGTTCGTGTTCGAATTCTCTACAACTTTCATTTGAAACATTTTGCGATCGGAATAACCATTTTCAAGATTTTAGCGAAAAACGCGCGCGTTTCCGTTACGTTGCAAAATAATCAAAATTTTAAAAAACCTATCTCGGCTCCAATACCAGTGTGAAAACAGCAGCCAAAGATAGCAGCCAATTTACACGATCATTCCCGAGCGGTACCATCGATATATAAAATATGAACCTAAACAATAAACATCTTTTAGATTGTTACGATATATTCATCGCAACCCAGGCGTGTGGGTACAATTAACCCTCAAATTAAAATTAATAATTTGAGGAATTAATTAAGTTTGGAAATTATTGATTTTGTAAAAAATACTGTTTATCTATACTAAAAATTCACTGTAGAAATAATTCCCCACAACCCAGGTACTGTGAACGATCCATGCTTTTGATGGAAGTCTGAAGGACGTATTTTCTGTTCGAAAAACTTAGAAAAATTAAAAAAAATAGGAAAAAGAAAAAATTAATTTTCTTTTTCCTCAACCTTTTCTAAATACTAAATAAAAATATTACGTTCACAAAATTTTTAGGGTTCAAAGTGACTGTTTCAGACGGAGATTAATGGATAAATCATACTTACTGTCGTTTATGCTTAACTGCGGCTCTGATGGTATCAATTGGAAGACGTCGTAACACTATAAATCTAACACTGTCTGTTTAACACTCTCTTAAAATTAAATCTGAAAGGGAAATTTTGTTAGAAAACACAAGTAAAAGACAATATAAAGTTCAAAAAATGTATATTAAATCTTTAAAAAATTTATGTTTTTACAACAACTTCTTCAGAGAAAATGTTAACAAACAATGGTCTGACCCGTGTACAACACATGGTGAGGAACGGGACGATTCATACGGTACCAACTACCATCCAATATGCAGTTTGAAAAGCTAACGATGCACAAAAAGATTCAAGGAACAGTTCATGTAACTGAAATTTTGGTGGGCTTATGCTTGCCTGTCTTATAAACGTATTTTATTAATTCACATAAATTTTGGTCGCTCCTCGGAGCTTAAAATTGCTTGAAGCGTATCTACTTCGTTTGTAATATGCAATAACAAATTTTACGTTCAGGCAAGGCAGATCCCATGCACGTGTGAGTACATGGTAATAATACTTTTTTGACTCCGAATCACTGAGGAACCGGTTTAGGGCAAACCCCGTCAAAACGCATCATTTCCCCGTCAAATCCGACTGCTAGGAAATGATGTGGGTCCCATGTCGCTAAGGGCTATTTTCGCTATAACTTCCGATATACTTTGAATAGTCGTTGGATTAACTTGTCCTCATATTCAATACTTCGTAAGAGTTGCAGTGCTTGACAACGTGGATTCGTAAAAGGGTTTTTAATCTTGGAAATTTGGAAGTTCAAGTCCAATTTTAGAATACTTTCCAAAATTGGGTGGTCGGGGCGACATTACGTCCCTGTGCAGCGACATTTACTACACTTACCAAATTAACGCTCCTCGAAGAGTTAGCGAAAATTTGGCATAAAAAACGCTCCGAAGAGCAAAAATATATTTCCAAGAATTAAAAACCTCCTCCACGGCGTTTTTACGTGAAGCACGCTTTTCTTACGAAGTATTTCCTAAGTCGGATTTTGTTACAACGTCGAAAAGTATATCGGGGTTATAGCGTTCTTTAACAGTACAAGAGGATAAACCGCCCCTAAATATACAGAAAATTAATAATTCCCAAACCGCATTAGATTGAAAATAACTAATAACGCAAACAAATACTGTTGGTATATACTAAAACTGGGCTGAGAAAATATTTGCTGGAAACCCACACACAAGGGTATAAACCGCCCCTACACACAAGAAAAATTAATAACTCCCAAACCGCATTAGATTGGAAATACCTAATAACATGAAAAAATATTGTAGGTGTATGCTAAAACTGGGCTGAGAAAATATTTACTGACAACCCAGACACAAGGGTATAAACCGCCCTTACACACAAGAAAAATTAATAACTCCCAAACCACATTAGATTGGAAATGACTAATAATGTCAATAAATATTGTTGGCATATACTAAAACTGGGCTGAGAAAATATTCACTGGCAACCCAGACACAAGGGTATAAACCGCCCTTACATGCAAGAAAAATTAACAACTCCCAAACCGCATTAGATTGGAAAAAACTAATAATATGAAAAAATATTGTTGGTATATACTAAAACTGGGCTGAGAAAATATTTACTGGCAACCCAGACACAAGGGTATAAACCGCCCTTACATGCAAGAAAAATTGATAACTCACAAACCGCATTAAATTGGAAGTAGCTAATAACGTGAAAAAATATTGTTAGCATATACTAAAACTGGGCTGAGAATATATTTACTGGCAACACAGACACAAGGGTATAAACAGCCCTTAAAAACAAGAAAAATTAATAACTCCCAAACCGCATTAGATTGGAAATAACTAATAACGTGAAAAAATATTGTTAGTGTATACTAAAACTGGGCTGAGAAAATATTTACTGGAAACCCAGAACAAAGGTATAAACCGCCCTTACATGCAAGAAAAATTGATAACCCCCAAACCGCATTAGATTGGAAAAAAACTAATGTGAAAAATTATTGTTGGTATATACTAAAACTGGGCTGAGAAAATATTTACTGGCAACCCAGACACAAGGGTATAAACCGCCCTTACTTGCAAGAAAAATTTATAACTCCCAAACCGCATTAGATTGGAAATAACTAATAACGTGAAAAAATATTGCTGGTGTATACTAAAACTGGGCTGAGAAAACATTTACTGGCAACCCAGACACAAGGGCGTGAACCACCCTTACACACAAGAAAAATTAATAACTCCCAAACCGCATTAGATTGGAAATAACTAATAATGTGAAAAAATATTGTTGGTGTATACTAAAACTGGACTGAGAAAATATTTACTGGGAACCCAAACACAAGGGTATAAATCGCCCTTACAATCAAGAAAAATTAATAACTCCCAAACCGCATTAGATTGGAAATAACTAATAACGTGAACAAATATTGTTGGTGTATACTAAAACTGAGCTGGGAAAATATTTACTGGCAACCCAGACACAAGGGTATAAACCGCCCTTACAAACAAGAAAAATCAATAACTCCCAAAGCATTAGATTGGAAATAACTAATAACGTGAAAAAATATTGTTGGTGTATACTAAAACTGAGCTGAGAAAATATTTACTGGCAACCCAGACACAAGGGTATAAACCGCCCTTACAAACAAGAAAAATCAATAACTCCCAAACCGCATTAGATTGGAAATAATTAATAACGTGAAAAAATATTGTTGGTACATACTCAAACTGGGCTGAGAGAATATTTACTGGCAACCCAAACACGTGGGTATAAACCGCCCTTACACACAAGAAAAATTAATAATTTACAAACCGCATTAGATTGGAAGTGACTAATCTAATAACATAAAAAAATATTTTTGGTGCATACTAAAACTATGCTGAGTAAATAATTACTGGCAACCCACACTCAAGTGTACAAGTCGCCCTGAAATACAATGAAACTTAATAATTCATAAACTGCACTAGATTGGAACTGGCTAATAACGTAAAAGGTATTGCTGGAATATACTAAAGTTATGCTAAGGAAATAATTACTTTCAATTCAGACACAACGGTATAATCCACCTTTAAACAAAAAGAAAATTAATAATGCTCAAACCGCACTAGATTGAAAATTACTTATAACGTAAAAATATGTATGCTTGGAAAATAATTACTGGCAACCCAGTCAGAAGAATACGCCTTTAAATAAAAAAATAATAAAAATTTAAAGTAGAAAATAACTAATAACGTAAAAAATATTGTTGGTATATGCTAAAATTATGATGGGAAAATAGTTAGTTAATTACCAATAACGTCAAAAATTCATCTTTGAAAAGTTTCTCCTAACTCAGACAAATGTTATAAACCACCCTTGATGTGATAGTTATTTCCAATCTAATGCGGTTTGGGAATTATTAATTTTTCTTGTATGTAGGGGCGTTTTATACCCTTGTGTCTGGGTTGCCAGTAAATATTTTCTCAGCCCAGTTTTAGTATACACCAACAATATTTTTTAAAGTTATTAGTTATTTCCAATCTAATGCGGTTTGGGAGTTATTAATTTTTCTTGCATGTAAGGGCGGTTTATACCCTTGTGTCTGGGTTGCCAGTAAATATTTTCTCAGCCCAGTTTTAGTATATACCAACAATATTTTTTCATATTATTAGTTTTTTCCAATCTAATGCGGTTTGGGAGTTGTTAATTTTTCTTGCATGTAAGGGCGGTTTATACCCTTGTGTCTGGGTTGCCAGTGAATATTTTCTCAGCCCAGTTTTAGTATATGCCAACAATATTTATTGACATTATTAGTCATTTCCAATCTAATGTGGTTTGGGAGTTATTAATTTTTCTTGTGTGTAAGGGCGGTTTATACCCTTGTGTCTGGGTTGCCAGTAAATGTTTTCTCAGCTCAGTTTTAGTATACACCAACAATATTTTTTCAAGTTATTAGTTATTTCCAATCTAATGCGGTTTGGGAGTTATTAATTTTTCTTTTGTGTAAGGGCGGTTTATACCCTTGTGTCTGGGTTGCCAGTAAATATTTTCTCAGCTCAGTTTTAGTATACACCAACAATATTTTTTCAAGTTATTAGTTATTTCCAATCTAATGCGGTTTGGGAGTTATTAATTTTTCTTTTGTGTAAGGGCGGTTTATACCCTTGTGTCTGGGTTGCCAGTAAATGTTTTCTCAGCTCAGTTTTAGTATACACCAACAATATTTTTTCACGTTATTAGTTATTTCCAATCTAATGCGGTTTGGGAGTTATTAATTTTTCTTGTTTGTAAGGGCGGTTTATACCCTTGTGTCTGGGTTGCCAGTAAATATTTTCTCAGCCTAGTTTTAGTATATACCAACAAAATTTATTGACATTATTAGTTATTTCAAATCTAATGCGGTTTGGGAGTTATTAATTTTTCTTGTGTGTAAGGGCGGTTTATACCCTTGTGTCTGGGTTACCAGTAAATATTTTCTCAGCCCAGTTTTAGCATACACCTACAATATTTTTTCATGTTATTAGGTATTTCCAATCTAATGCGGTTTGGGAGTTATTAATTTTTCTTGTTTATATGTAGTTTATACCCTTGTGTGTGGGTTTCCAGCAAATATTTTCTCAGCCCAGTTTTAGTATATACCAACAGTATTTGTTTGCGTTATTAGTTATTTCCAATCTAATGCGGTTTGGGAATTATTAATTTTCTGTATATTTAGGGGCGGTTTATCCTCTTGTACCTGGGTTGTGGGGCATTATTTCTACAGTGAATTTTTAGTATAAACAGTATTTTTTACAAAGTCAATAATTTCCAAACTTAATTAATTCCTTAAATTATTAATTTTAATTTGAGGGTTAATTGTACTCACACGCCTGGGTTGCGATGAATATATCGTAACAATCTGGTCTGGTCGATAGCCGAGTGGGTTAAGGCGCGAGGTGGCAATCGCGATTAATCACACGGACATCGCACCACCGGGTTCGAATCCTGGCTCCGGCACTGTCGGAGGAAATGGTTGTATGTCCGCGTTTTTTTCAATGTGTAACCCCCTTCCGCACAAGCTCTGGCTTCTGGAATTGGGGGTTGTCTAATTTCTGTGGTGTTTATTTATTAAAAAAAAAAAAAAAATCTAAAAGATATTTATTGTTTAGGTTCATATTTTATATATCGATGGTACCGCTCGGTAATGATCGTGTAAATTGGCTGCTATCTTTGGCTGCTGTTTTCACACTGGTGGCTCCAATAGGTCGTACGAAGTTAAAACAAAAAAACGAAATTGTGCGTATTTTTATTACCTATAATTTTCATGTGTACATATTTTACAGTAAATTGATACTTTCTGAGTTTTTTTGCAAAAAAACCGATTTTTTTACCTATCCCCCCCTACCCTCTGTCGGCGTCTATGGGTGAGGACTTGTGATATGTCAAAAAGTACCACACACAAAAGTACCGTTCTGAATTATTTCATCCAAAATCGGCAAATTTCGTCTCATTTTATTGGGCTATTAATATTTTATCTAAATCTAATTTTAATTAGTAATTTAAATCTCTTTACTGTGAACATAAATACTAATACAATTATTGAAATTTTAATTAATTTATACTAAGATTTACATATAAAATTTAATTTAATTCAATTATTAAGCAAGATAAAACTTTTTTTCCTCACATAAATCTTTGAATCAGAAAAATTTCGAATAAATTAAAGATACATTTTATTATTAATAAATTTTTAATTTTAGATATTCATATTTCCTTTCCTACCCATGTATTCTATTTAAATTTTAATTTATGAAATAATTTAATAAAAATTAATATTTAAGGATAATATAATTAATAATTTAACAAAAATATAAACGTATTATGTCATTGTCGTGGTAAATTGATTATTATCATTGTCAACAATTTCTCTCGGTAATAGCTCTTCGGCTTATAATCATCAACCGTAGTAGTACCTAATGCAGAATTGTTATTAATATTAGTACTGGAATAATCATTTTGCTCAATTATAATTTTTTTAAAATATTGTTTTTCATTAACCTGTATGAATACACGTCTTTTCTGCCTTTACAAAAGGCATGTAAATTCCCAGCGTTCTCGCGACATTCTAAAAAGTTAGAGGTTATAAATGTTCTAATAAACACAGAATGCGTAGTTCGATATTTAAGCTTATATTTGTGAGTATTTGGATCCAATTATAATTAATTAAAATTTTATGTACTTAACTTTCATCAGAAGGAAAGCCAGCAATAAATAAATAACTTATAAAATATTCGATGCTCAATCCGCCGACGAGTCCACATACAGAAATAGTGCAGACACAAACTGAAACTGTAATCGAAAGTCAAACAAAAGTAAATATCACCAGAATTTTTACCAGGAAATGGCGGTAGATTTAAATTTGCTATATATCGTAAGATGAAGTAAACATCTATATATGTTTAGAAGTAAAATTATATGGAAAATATGTAAACATGAAGTTAATAATGACCTATTACTTTACGTATACGTCATGTAGCATGATGCATTATTTCTGTAACAGTTTTATATAAAATTTTACAGATTCCTAATGTAAAAATATATAAATTTATGTAACATGTACATTGTACATTAATAAATTTTGTTCAAACTGACTTATTCCTTACATATTATTTATTTATATTTCATATAAATATTTTACGTAAATATGTTCTTTTAATCTTACTTCTTAAAAAGGTAAAGTTACATGAATGTTTACTGGGTTAATATTATTTTGCAAGAGAAAAAAAAATTCTTATTTAAATATAATTTATTAGTTTATTAAGCATACAATATAGAAGTCGACTTTTGAATTTTTAAATCTAGTACACTGAATCGCATTTAAACATATAAAACGAAAGATTTATTGTAAATTTAAAGAACGGAAAGTCCAATGTCGAGTAGAAGCGATGAACAGAAAATTGCATTTATTTTTCAATCATTTCTGACTGATGGGCACTGTCCTATGAGGGATGAGAGATAGAACGACAGGAAGGATGCTTGACGTCGAAGTAAATTCACTCTAGGGGGAAACGGACGGTGGCATCAGTTTCTTAAATTATCACACTATCCTAATTTTTTTATTAGGTTTCCAGTTTCATGAAACCATTCATAGTAATTTATTTGAAACCCGCCAAAAAATTAAAACAGCGTGATAATTAATGATTGATTAACTTACCTGTAAGGATGATCTATCCAAATTATTCTAATTGTAGATGTAGTATACATAGATATATGCAGTTGGAGATTCATGACCATGTTCGAGGCATCTGATATACTATGGAACTGTGTCATTTCATTATTTTGGTTAATTAGATTGCGAAGGGAAATGACACGGGTCAGGCTGGGACGTAATAATTATTAAACAACCCGAACAATTTGGATCGATTATTCTTACAGTTAAGTCGATGAACTCATTAAAATGTTTTTGATATGTTTCTGTTTGTTTGTAATGTTTTAATTTAAGTTATCACTTTATCTCTAAAATTTAATGTTTGTATCAATTTATTTTTATTGCACTTGTTTCGCGATTCTTTTAATTATCCCTGTTTAAGTTGAAACACTACAAGTAGGTACATATACGTTGCTTATACTTATATATTTTTAAATTTAACTTATTCTAAAACACGGCTTAATGAAGATTTCCCATTCTACAAATATCACTGTTAGTCTGATGTTTTTTTAAATTTTTTTAACTAAAAATTACTTAAGCAGGGAATAATATAGCATTTTGCCCAGCTGATAAATGTTGTTTTGAAAATATTGAAAAACTTATTTATCAACATTTATTGTAATATTATTTTATTTACTCCGTAATCCTTCGTTTCTCATCGTGAATATCTGGGGTATACGGATACATCATTTCAATGTAAAATTTACCTCGTATCATATTATTATCTCTGTGTTTTAATTCATAAGTATTGGTATTTAAAACTTTGTTTATTACATATGCTCCTTCATATAAAATAATAATAAATAAGCACAGAAATTAGGCAAACCCCCAATGGACAAATGCACAAATTTTATTTCTGGTATTTGAAAATTTTAATCTTTTTATTACTACTAGGTCTCCCGCATTGAATTTTACTCCCTTTTTATTTTTTTTTGTTTTCCCGTTTCATATATTTTTCGGCATTGATGATTATCCGCCTTCATACCTTTTCTAATAAGATTTGTAAGTAGTCTTGTTGGGTATTAGTGCTCAATGGTCTTTATGGTTGTTTTCCTAATATTACCGTGATAGGTGCTTTTTGTGTGATTGTATTCGGTGTATTGTTTATAAAACCTTCTACATTTTATAAATGTTCTTTGCATTCTGTATGTCTGTCTTGTGTACTGATTCTCACAAATTTCAGAATTTCTTGTATGGATCTTTCAGCTGGATTTCTTATCGTGTCCAGTGTCTTATAAAATTTTCATTGTTAAAATAGGTAGCGCTATCTGCTAAAATCTTCTTTGGTTTACCCACCGTTTTGCAATAATTTTCTAATAAGGCTATTGCCGTTTTTGTGTTGCATTTATTTGTAGAGTAAGTGTTAATATATTTAGAAAAACAGTCGGCGATTACAAAAATATGTTTGTATCCATCATGAGTTATAATTAAGTTACTAATGTAATCTATCGCTAATAGTTCTAATGGCAGACTTGTTATTGTGGTTCCTACTACATTTTTGTTAGTATAATTGTTTGTTTTTCCTAGAAAATATGTATGACAATTCATAATAATTGTTTGTAAATCTTTTTGTGCATAAAATTTCACTCTAAACATTAACCATGTCTTTCTTACTCCTATATACCCAAATCTGTTATGTAACTCTATTGCTACTTTTTCTGTTAGGTTGAGTTTATAACATATAATTTATCCTAATTGTTAATTTTTATTATAAAATCTTTTTTTGTACGTAACCCCGATGAGTGTTTTTTTATTTTTAGTATCTGCTTTATGTGCGTAAGTTTGTTTTGACTGTGTTTTATGTTGTACTCTTTGTATAGATTGTCTGTCGTAGAAAGTTCATTAGTGCAATTTTAAATTGGTGCGACTTTATTAGTGTTAGTGCATCGGGAGTTATGTTTTCTTTACCTGGTCTGTGCTTTATGTCAAAAGAATATTCCTGAATAAGAAGCGACCATCTGTATATCCTACTGTTGGCAAAACGATTATTCATTAGAAAAGCTAATGCTACATGATCGGTTTCTAGTACAAATCGAGAGGCTGTTAGATATAATTTTAGCTTAGTAATCGCGTATATTATAGACACCATCTCTTTTTCACAAACAGCATATCGTACCTCACATGATTTCAATATACGTGAAATAAAACAAATAGGTGTCCCTGTTCCTGACTGAATTTGAACTAGTTCCGCGATTATTGAGTGACCTGAAGCGTCTGTGCGTAAAATGAACGGCAAAGAAAAATCCGGACCGTATAATAATAGACTTTCATGAAAATTCTCCTTTAACTTTTGAAAGGCACTTTCCCTGCTTCATCCCAAACCCATTTAAATTCTTTTCTTAGAGGAGCGTTCTATAAGTGGTACCTTTATTTTTGATAGACGCGGAGAGAAATCCCCCCCCCCCTTTCGAACAATTCCAATGTATAATACTACAAGCTAAGTTTCTATGTGGCTTCCCCGCACCCCTTGACCATCCATCATGTTTATCTTTTTGAGTATATACCTCATGATGACCAATATAATCTTTGCTTAAACCAAACTGGAAGACAACAAAAAGTGCTTTACCGCTATCGTAGTTCCTTGTATCTTCTGACCGCCTTTACTTTCTGATACAGATTAAAGATTCATAAAATCGTGAAAATTCATTTTTATCCTTATTTATTTTATTTTAACAGACTTAAATTTCTCCTATAATGTGCATTGATGGTAGAGAATAAGATATAACAAATATCTTACTTACTGTTACCACAACAAAATACAGAGTAGACATTTATAAAATAGCGTACAGCGATTTTTACCCTTATTCATTTTAACAAACTAAGTTTTCTTCCATTTTTGCTATTAATATACACTGATAGATGGTAAGAAATAAAATATTACCGATCAGAAATTTCTAAAATCGTGTACACCTTATTTTAAATCTGATTTATTGTGAAATACATTTTATTAATACATAATGATAGCCAAAAGCAAAATATTGCAGGTTATAAATTGTTGAAATCATGTATAGTTAATGTTTCAACATTGTTTTCATAACACAACCAAAAATCCGAACCTGGATTTCACATTTGGAATCTAACACGGGACGGGGCTTGTTAGAGAAAAATTTTATTTTCCAAACATAGATAAATAATCGATTACTTCACTTGAATTTCTATTTTGTCTTTACTTCTAGAAGTGCTACCGTGGTAGGGGTATCTTTTTCGCTGGCTGGGATACTCATTGAATTATACAAAAAAAGCAGCAGCACAAAACACGTTCCATATGTAATAGAAAAAAATTAGCACTACTTATATTTTCCACGTACGGTCGTGGGCAAAAAAAATGGGACAAGTCTTATAACGGTATTTTGCTAAAATCTAGTTGTGTACATCTAATTTGTGGCATTCTAAGTGTGCAAAAAACTGATATGCCTCATATAAGCGATTTAGTTAAAGCTGGAGTTATTGCTAAAGCAGAAGATGGATGGTCAATGAGACAAATTGCACTGCGTTATAATATTGGCAAAAATTCGGTGTGTAACATTTTAAGAAAGTGGAGAATAAACGGTACGATTAGTAGAAATCCTGGATCAGGGCGACGAAGGATATCACCTCAACAACAAGATTTGCAATTGGTAAATGCTTTAGTAGAAAATCCATTTTACTCAGTTATTCAGGCTGCTAAAGAAACGAATTTTCCTGGATCGAGTAGTACTGGTCGCCGGCGAGTAAGAGAATCGGAGCTACGCTGTCATGCAGCAGCACAGAAATACTTACTTAAAGCTGAACATAAAGAAGCTCGAGTAGGATTTGCGCTTGAATTCTTAGCGCATGATGTAAATTTTTGGAACAATGTAATCTTTACAGACGAAAAACTTTCCAGTCAATACACAGCGGTCGTATTCGTGTTTACCGCCCTCCGAATACTCGATTCGATGAGAAATATATATCTAACAATGATAAAAGTGGTAGATTTTCCGTCAATATGTGGGCTTGGATATCGGCACGTGGTCCTGGTGTATTGTGGCACATTGAGGAACGATTTAATAGTGAAACGTATTGTCACGAGCTGGGGGTGCTTGGCTTGAAGAGGTTAAATTTTATAAGTAAAATAAAGATGTAAAACAGAAATTTATCAACATTTTATTGAAGGTAAAAATAACAAACAAGCCTATAAAGGAAAATAGTTCAAAAAATAATAATATATATATATCTTACCAGTCCATAATAGGGGAGATACGTCAGGTAGATGCTCGTTGACTGATTGACTGCCAATGAGTAAAGTGTGTATCAATTCTGGACTATTTATATGGTTCCCAAATACTTATTCAGCAATATTCCTATATAGGTATACTTAAAGTTTATGTCTCAACGCGGTTACAAGCTGAGATTGAAATACGAAACTTTACATCCTTTATGCTTGTTAAATAGCGAATTTATATTGTAGAAATAAAATATGAATGATAAAATTTTAACTTGGAAAGAATGCAGAATTTATTTATCGATTTAGTTTTGCGGTTTATTTAATTTATTATTGAATATTTTGTTACGAATTTTATTTATATTTGTTGTTTTTGGTTAACCCTGTATATAATAATTAAGAAGTTAAGTTAGTCAGGTAAATTTTTATCGCTACTAGTTTTTGTTTGTAACTAACAAAGGGAAAAAACGATCATATGGGTATCGACTGCTGAGTCCGGCAGTAAGCGACAGAGAGTCGAATGAGAAATTAAGAGGATAGGTGCCCGATGAATAAATAAATCTTTTGAATTGTACGTTTAAAACGGCTGAATCATTGGGCATTCTGAAAGAAAGATATAATTTATTTATAGTTGGAGTTTGATTATATCGTTTCAAGGCAAATGTTGGATATTTCTTAAAGGAAATTTGGTGCACGTAAAAACGTCTCTTTTGTACATAGGGCATATCGTACGGGAGGTGAGTTCACTTAATTTCGGATGCATTTATGTAGTAAAGCACCAGCATCAAAGTCTGCTTCTATACCCTTTTATTTATTTTGTGTTGTAGGCGTTTTTCTATTTCTTGGAGTTAATTGTCGATTTCATCTATTTTAAACTGTTGAAATTTGGGAAGGAGGCCCGTAAAATAAGAATGTTGAGTATATTTGAGAAGTAAATGTATGGTGAGAGGAGAGCACGGACTTTAATAGCCGCCGCCGCGCCGTTCGAATATCAAATCCCCGTAACCAGCGCCGTCGATCTAAGGCTAAGTACCACATAGTGGAACATTTCTACTTGATAATTATCCTGAAAGCGTTATGAATTTTTAGCTAGAAAGTTAAAATAGAAAGAAAATTTTTGAACTTTATTACTCTTTATTTTTTTTTTATATTCATCTGGACCGGTTTATTAATCATCCATGTGACAATCCCTAGATAAAGGTATTTTGTGAGTAAATGCAGGGTAAATAGATTACCTTTATCTGAGATTGCACTCTCGAGAGTCAGGTGCGGGGCATTATTGTTATAAAAAAAAGGGGGAATTATTCCACCATTAATATATACAAGGCTTCCAAATATTTTTTTGCTGACCGTAAAGATACGGGTTATTTTTTTTGTATATACATAGATGTGGTTCAATAAATATTTTTGATATTTTAATTTGGTTGTGTATTATTCATTGAAGGCCAACTGGTATCTACTTTTCTTGCTGATATCAGTTTTAGTAATTTCAATCTTAGATAGGGTATGTGGAATTAAATTACTTGGCGCCTCATATCTTTACTTATTCATATAAAATAATAATAGCAAATTAAAAAACCCACTCCCGACTCCACTGAGACTTTAGTCGGACATACCTTATTGTTACCAACGCAAAAAAAGTACGTAACAATAAATTTGACGCCCGGAACGTGGGGCTCGATTTTTTTTCTGTTTTATGACATTTGTATTTGCCGACGAATATATGTATACTTTTATATATAGTTTGTTAAGGGCCTGAAGCCACAACCAAATTAAAATCAACACTGTAAAATTATTGTAGGTGAAAGTACTGTACTTTTATCAATATTTTATAAATTTAGTTTATAAAGGGAACTTGTTCAAATAATTGGTATTGTTTTTATATACATTTTTTGGTTTTACTGATAGGTATTTTTTTTCCTGTGATAGGTATTTGATAAAGCAAATGCTTCTCGTGTATGATTTACATTATTTGCTAGACTTATTAATTACTCGGAATTTAACAAAACATGTTATTTCTGTGATTCAGTACGCTTTTATATTTAAGCATTTTAACTTTTTTCGATCGTTTCTACTATCTGGTACTTAGGAATAAATACCTAGTTCCTATTACATTTATTCAACTAAAATTTCAAATTGAAAATCGTTCGAATTGCAGCAAATAGATTAAATATTTTTGTCCTTTCATTTTCGGGTGTTTATTTGCGAGTTTTATACATATTTTTAAAATGGACAGCAATAGATTAAACCGTGAAGAATTACTTTATGAACTAGAGGTTAGGGGCTACGTTGATATTCAATCGTTAACAGTGGCGGCGATGCGGAAAAAATTACGGGAGGAATTACAACAAGAAAATTTTGGTGAAGTTGTTACAAATGAAAATTTTCATCCAGATATTGCTTTTGAAATTAATTTATGTAATACAAAAATAGTAGAATTAGAAGCTTATATAAATAGCCGAGTAATAAAACAAAGTAGTAGTGAAAGTCGATATGTAGAAACAAAGTTGCAACATTTATACAGTAGGCTAAACAGATTAAAGCCAGGGGAAAATGAAGCAAATAGAGCATTAAGTAACTCTATAAAAAATTTATTAGATCAATTAGGGGAAATAGAGAGACACTTAGATGAAAAAATGTTAGCTTTAGAGGCTACTAATGTTAGTCCATTAGCTGTTGAGTCAAAAGTAAATGAACTTCCGTCTTTACCTACAACTTCGGTTCCTGTCCATAATAAACTTTTTGTACCGGTTTATAAATGGAATATTTATTTCAGTGGGGACTTAAATGATAAAGAGGCTTTGAGTGTGAATGCTTTTATTGAACGCGTTGAAGAGTATCGCGAGGCACGTGGAGTATCGGAGGGAGAACTCATAACATCTTTATGTGATCTGTTAAGAGGTAGTGCTAGGTTGTGGTATAACTCAATTAAATCGGAAGTCAAAACGTGGTCGCAATTTGTTAGTCTTTTGAAAGAAGAATTTTTAGATGCCGATTATGATTATGAACTTCAGAATGCCATTAGGGAACATTATCAACGTCGAGACGGTACTGAGCGAGTAGGTTCTTATTTTGCCTGTATGTTAACTCTATTTAATAGATTAAGAAACCCTCCATCTGAAGAAGAAAAATTAAGTATATTACGGAGAACTATCGATCCATACTATATTCACAGATTAGGTCTTGAAGACATTACGAGTGTTGATGATTTGTTAACAGCTTGCAAAAAATTAGAGGTTTCTCGCAACTTAGCTAGTCATTTGAATAGAGTACCTAACGATCGAGTATCTATACTTGAACCTGATTTAGCCTTTCCTAGTTCTTCTAGAGGACGTATGGCGATTTCCAATGATCATTTACGTCGTCATCGTAATACCCAATCGGTAAATAGTATTATTTGCTGGAATTGTAAAGAATCGGGACATAGTTTTAATGAGTGTCAAAAACCTCGGGAAGCAAAATTCTGTTTTCGATGTGGTAAAGAAAACTTTACCAAATATACGTGTTCTTGTTTTCGGGGAAACGCACAACGGGGTCGTCGAAGCACCGGTCGACGGTCCACTCCAGAAAGCCGGTGAATGAGTCGTGGCAGTCATGGCTTGATTTTGTAGCGGTGGAATATAAGATTAGTAAGCTTGATGCTAGGCCGTACTTAAATGTTGAAATTTTTGATATAAACTTATTTGGTTTATTAGATTCAGGGGCTTCGCAGACTGTAATTGGTAAACCTGGTTGGGAAAAATTAAAACGTTTAAATATTAGGTTAGAAAAAAAGAATTGCATAGTTACAGTAGCAAATGGGGTTAATTGTGATGTTTTAGGATTAATTAATGTGCCTATCGAATTAGAGGGTAGAAGTAAAGTTATTAGGGCTTTAGTTGTTGTAGATATAGATGTAGATATTATTTTAGGTATTGATTTTTGGAAAGATATGAATATTATTCCGGACTTTTCTAATAATTCGTGGCATTTTAAAAATTCGCAAGAAGAGTTAGGTCTATCAACTTATAGTGAGACAATAGGTTTGCTTACCGTTACGACGGAAGAACGTTCTCAACTGGATAAGCTAGTTTCCGATTTTTTTACTAAAATGGGTACGGAGTTAGGGTGCGCAAAAGGCGTAATGCATGTCATTGATACAGGTGATAGTCGTCCAATTAAACAGAGGTATTACCCAGTTTCGCCATATATTCAGGAAAAAATTAATGCTGAGGTGGATAAGTTATTACAGTTAGGAGTCGGTGAGCCCTCGAAGTTAGCGTGGTCTAGCCCTATCGTTATGGTAAAAAAGCCTAACAATGAATATCGATTTTGTATCGATTTTCGTAAAGTGAATCAGGTCACGAAAAAGGATGCATATCCCCTTCCCTATATTAATAGTATTTTGGATAGGTTAAGGGACTCAAAAGTTTTAAGCTCGATAGATCTAAAAAGCGCGTATCACCAAATTTTGTTAGATCCATCTAGCAAAGATAAAACTGCTTTCACGGTTCCAAACCGGGGTCTTTTTCAGTTTAATCGTATGCCTTTCGGTCTACATAATGCTCCTGCAACTTTACAACGTTTTGTGGATACTGTGTTGGGTGCTGATTTGGAAGGTTCAGTATTCGTCTATATGGATGATATTATAATTATTAGTAAAGATTTTTCCACACATTTGGACATTCTTCGAAAAGTATTCGATAGGTTGTTGTCTGCAGGGTTAACAGTAAATAAAGAAAAATGTGAATTTGTCAAATCTGAGTTGAAATTTTTAGGCTACGTAGTGGATGAGCATGGACTTCGTACCGACCCTTCGAAGGTGGACAGTATGCTTAACTATCCAACCCCAAAATGTGCTAAGGACGTACGACGTTTTATTGGTCTTGTATCTTGGTACAGGCGTTTCGTACCTAATTTTTCCAGCTTAATATCACCGCTAAGCAAATTAACTCGGAAAAATGAAAAATTCGGTTGGGGTGTAGAACAGGAATCGGCTTTCCTCCAACTTAAACAGTGTTTGGTGTCTTCACCTATATTGTCATGTCCTGATTTTTCAAGGCAATTTGTGCTACAGTGTGATGCCTCACAAGTGGCCTTAGGTTGTGTTTTAACGCAAAATTTTGATGACGGGGAACACGTGATAGCCTACGCTAGTAGAGCACTGACAACCCAAGAAAAGAAGTATTCAGTTACGGAATTAGAATGTCTTTCAGTTTTATGGGGCATAGAGAAATTCAGATGTTATATTGAAGGGGTGAAATTTAAGGTCATTACAGACCATTACTCTTTATTATGGTTGCACAAACTTCAAAACCCTTCTGGACGTTTGGCTCGTTGGTCATTGAGAATGCAAGGTTATGACTTTGAGATAGTTCATCGAAAAGGAAAGTCGAATGTGGTTCCTGACGCGCTATCTCGTGCTGTAAATTACATCGAGGTCACTCCGAGACACTATCATCCTTGGTATCGCAATCTTCTGAGCAAAATTGAATCCGCTCCTCATAAATATCCAGCGTGGTGTATTCGAGAAGGTCAGATCTACAAATTGATAGGTTCTTCTTCTTCGTTTATAAGTGATGAGGACTGGAAGTTAGTGGTCCCAAAACCTCTTCGGACAGCTGTGTTTTTAGAGAGTCACGATGCTCCACACTCAGGACATCTGGGTTATCTTAAAACTAAGAAAAGAATTGCTTCTCTATATTATTGGCCTAAAATGAATGCTGATATTGCTCGATGTATTCAGCAGTGTGATATGTGCAAAGCTCAGAAACCGGAACAAAAACTGCCTTACGGAGTTATGCATAAGAGAAATATTTCTCGTCCTTGGGAGGTAATCTGTACCGATCTCATGGGTCCTTTTCCCTTGAGCAAAAAACGAAATAAATATATTCTGGTGGTGTCAGATCTTTTCACGAAGTATTCATTGCTTTTCCCTATAAAATCAGCTACAAGTCAGGAAGTTGTCAATCATTTAGAAAGGGACGTATTTATGATTTATGGTGTACCAGAACGTATTATTTGTGACAATGGTCGTCAATATGTAAGTAGAAAATTTCGTAAAATGGTTACATCATACGATTGTAAAATTGCGTTTAACGCCTACTACCATCCTCAGGCAAACCCTACGGAAAGAATAAATCGAGTAATTAAAACTATGATCCGTTCCTACGTTAATGAAGATCACCGCACTTGGGACGAAAATTTATATAAATTTGGTTTTGCTCTTCGTACCGCAGTACATGACGTTACGGGATTTAGTCCAGCATTTCTTAACTTCGGTCGAGAGATATATCTATCGGGTAAATTACCTAATAAGTTTGGTCAGAATAATGAGAATCAAGATATGGACTTTGAAAATCGAGAAGGCTGGACTTCTCACTTGAGAGAACTTCAAGATATTTGTAATACGGTAAAATCGCGTTTGGATAAGGCGTATAGCCAAAGCGCGAATCGTTATAATTTAAGGAGAAGAACTCCCGTTTCATTAACTACTGGTCAAGTCGTATGGAAACGGAACTATACCTTATCAGATGCTGCTAATTATTTTTCTTCGAAATTAACTCCAAAATTTATAAAATGTAAAGTCGCGGAAAAGATTTCACCAAACGTGTACAAATTAACTGATTTTCAATCAGGAAAGTCTTTGGGTAGCTGGCATATCCAGGACATCAAAATTGATTAAAAAAAAAAAAAAAATTGTATTTTTTTTCTTTTTCTTCGAAGTAAAGGGGGAGTGTTACGAATTTTATTTATATTTGTTGTTTTTGGTTAACCCTGTATATAATAATTAAGAAGTTAAGTTAGTCAGGTAAATTTTTATCGCTACTAGTTTTTGTTTGTAACTAACAAAGGGAAAAAACGATCATATGGGTATCGACTGCTGAGTCCGGCAGTAAGCGACAGAGAGTCGAATGAGAAATTAAGAGGATAGGTGCCCGATGAATAAATAAATCTTTTGAATTGTACGTTTAAAACGGCTGAATCATTGGGCATTCTGAAAGAAAGATATAATTTATTTATAGTTGGAGTTTGATTATATCGTTTCAAGGCAAATGTTGGATATTTCTTAAAGGAAATTTGGTGCACGTAAAAACGTCTCTTTTGTACATAGGGCATATCGTACGGGAGGTGAGTTCACTTAATTTCGGATGCATTTATGTAGTAAAGCACCAGCATCAAAGTCTGCTTCTATACCCTTTTATTTATTTTGTGTTGTAGGCGTTTTTCTATTTCTTGGAGTTAATTGTCGATTTCATCTATTTTAAACTGTTGAAATTTGGGAAGGAGGCCCGTAAAATAAGAATGTTGAGTATATTTGAGAAGTAAATGTATGGTGAGAGGAGAGCACGGACTTTAATAGCCGCCGCCGCGCCGTTCGAATATCAAATCCCCGTAACCAGCGCCGTCGATCTAAGGCTAAGTACCACATAGTGGAACATTTCTACTTGATAATTATCCTGAAAGCGTTATGAATTTTTAGCTAGAAAGTTAAAATAGAAAGAAAATTTTTGAACTTTATTACTCTTTATTTTTTTTTATATTCATCTGGACCGGTTTATTAATCATCCATGTGACAATCCCTAGATAAAGGTATTTTGTGAGTAAATGCAGGGTAAATAGATTACCTTTATCTGAGATTGCACTCTCGAGAGTCAGGTGCGGGGCATTATTGTTATAAAAAAAAGGGGGAATTATTCCACCATTAATATATACAAGGCTTCCAAATATTTTTTTGCTGACCGTAAAGATACGGGTTATTTTTTTTGTATATACATAGATGTGGTTCAATAAATATTTTTGATATTTTAATTTGGTTGTGTATTATTTATTGAAGGCCAACTGGTATCTACTTTTCTTGCTGATATCAGTTTTAGTAATTTCAATCTTAGATAGGGTATGTGGAATTAAATTACTTGGCGCCTCATATCTTTATTTATTCATATAAAATAATAATAGCAAATTAAAAAACCCACTCCCGACTCCACTGAGACTTTAGTCGGACATACCTTATTGTTACCAACGCAAAAAAAGTACGTAACAATTTGAAAATGATATTTTGTAGAGAATATGCTGAAAAGTATTTTGGTTAATTTTATAGTGCAGTATAATTACTATATGGCACGTTTCCCCCTTTTAACAAAGCTGGCCACCAGCTTTAACTGCCGGTAATAGGTTAAAATAATATATAAAATATAATTAAAAAATGTTTATATAAAAAAAATAAAAAATAAAAAAATGTAAAATACATAATAATTATATATGGTGAAATACACCGCATGTCGTACAAATAATATGAAATACCTGAAAAATAAAATAGCATCTAATATAAAAGAAAATCAACAATAAAAAAAAATTTTAGTCTTTTAATAAAGTCAATCAATAAAAAGTTTTTGGCACACATTTGTCTAGCACTGACTTAGTTCGGTCCTGTCTCTTACCGCACTCCACTTTACGCAAGTTATTTTTAGTTCGAGGTCTTGGCAGCACCATCTGTAATTGTCATTTTATGTGGATCGAGCTTCAAGCAATCTGTCCTTTGGTTTGATACCGTGCCGTGTTTATTGTTTTTTTAATATACTTATTTAACGTCGGCCTATTTCCGCTACTGAGGCCTAACACCGACGCCTGTAGACGAACTACCCCCAACCAGGAATTTTGCCGAACCTCTTCCCTTAAGAAGAGTAGGGATCTTTTACTTGCCTAACATTTAATAGGCAAGGAACCGACGGCTTTACATCCCCTCTGAAGGATGGTATATCCCCTATAGAACCCTCGCCTAAGGTTGTATAGCTTCCGCCCATACACTGATATAGAAGCCGCTGGAAGATGTGTAAGGTGAGGACGCGGTCTTCGTTGGAACGGACACCCATCCAACTACTAACCGCGCCTTACGTTGCTTTACATCCAAGTATATACATAGTAAAGACGCACCCACGCTCGCCCCCCGTGTTTATTGTTTGTGTAGTTTATTTTGCTTTTAACACTATGTAGCGAACGGTGGAACCCATTTTCAGCATAGGTTGAAGTTATTAGCTGGAAATTTCCAGGTGGACATTCGTGGACAGGTGAGTGACGTGTTGTATTTTTTTATCTTGTGAAAGGTTAGTGACCTATATTAATTGATAGGTCAATTGATGTTTATGTACCCCTTATTGCTTATTTTTCTAGTTACTGTTTACGAAAACCAGTGTAAACATTTGTGAACTAGTGTAAATTGGGAGGCTTCCTTTAGGGTTGTCTCAATTCCATTTCAGTTGTTTAATTGTACTTCTGTTATGCAGGGACTTGGAAAATATGGCGATTGTAATTTACAGAGTATGCAAATTTGGAAAAAATGCCAAGATGCTAGCTCCTTATGTTAGTTGCTTAACTGAAGACGAAACTCGTGCCGGCATTTTTTTGAGAGACAAAAAACATCTTATCCTGGGACCTTGATATGTGTATTGGTGTACTCAACCTTTTCCAGTTCCTCTGTCTAGCCACATTATATGTAAGGGTTAGTTGCCAATCCTGGGGTGTGTGTGAAGTGGTCTTTTTGCCAACGTCAGTGCTCCGTGTGCATTGAACATGACACAAAGAATAGAACCCAAGTAAGTCCTTATATTTAAAAATAATTCTTTTATAACATTCTTCGATAATTAAAATTTGATTTATCTAATTTACCTATTTATTATCTAAGTCATTTCTTACAAATATTTTAATATTATTTCTCTATGTTTAAATCCCACAATAAGGAATTGTTAATCTATTACAATTTATCCTTAATTATATAGTGATATAGGTATTTATTTGGAGACCTCTTAACTATAGTTTTTCCCTTTTTTAATATTTTCTTTCTCAAAGTTAAAGAATAGTGTAAGTGTAAAATAGTGTCATTATTGTTGATATTTTTTAAGTGACTAAGTAAAATGAATATTTGCATAACTATCATATTTAGTGATTTTAAGTTCATCGTGTATACGTTTTATTACCCAGTTAAATGATCATTAGTAGCTTTTATTGACGAAGTCAGTTTATACTAGAAAAATTATTACATTATAAAATTGATATTCTTATTTCATTCCTTTCATTTGACTACTTTTAGCCCCCATATACTACGCCTTTTTAATCTATCAACTTTTTTTTTTTTTTTTTTTATACATTTATTTAACGTCGGCCTATTTCCGCTACTGAGGCCTAACACCGACGCCTGTAGACGAGCTACCCCCAACCAGGAATTTTGCCGAACCTCTTCCCTTAAGAAGAGTAGGGATCTTTTACTTGCCTAACATTTAATAGACAAGGGACCGACGGCTTTACATCCCCTCCGAAGGATGGTATATCTCCTATACAACCCTCGCCTAAGGTTCTATAGCTTCCGCGCATACACTGTTATACAAGCCGCTGGAAGATGTGTGAGGCGAGAACGCGGTTTCCGTTGGAATGGTCACCAATCCAAGTACTAACCGCGCCTGTCGTTGCTTTACATCGCATACCGAAGTATGTACATAGTAAAGACGCACCTACGCTCGCCCAATCTATCAACTTAAAATAAGATTTATTTTAAGAAAATTGTGTGCCTTCATAACCTATTTCTCAATATAAAAAACATCTTTGTATATCATTTATTTACTCGTCATTATATCCTCTGTACCGTGTGTATTATTTCATTACATTTATGTTAACTTAAATACCCCAGCGATACATCAGTCTTGAAATTACGGCCGTACTGTAGTTCCTCCTTATAATGTACCTACCTATTTCGACATTCTTTAACAAATATATTTTTCCTTAGAACAACCTTTTCATTAAATATCCTTGTGTACACATTGTTCACATATTTATTTTTCTACAGTAATATTATACACACATTATCAATATACTTTTACAATATTATTATCTATAAAGGAAAATAGTTCAAAATATAATAAAATATAAAATAAAATAAAAAGATCTTACCAATCCATAATAGGGGAGATCCGTCAGGTAGATGCTCGTCAACTGATTGACTACCAATGAGTAAAGTGTGTATCAATTCTGGACTACTTATATGATTCCCAAATACTTATTCAGCAATATTCCTATAAAGGTAGACTTAAAGTTTATGTCTCAACGCGGTTACAAGCTGTGATTGAAATATGAAACTTTACTAAAAAAATATAAAATAAAATAAAAAGATCTTACGAGTCCATAATAGTGGAGATGCGTCAGGTTGCTCGTTAACTGATTGACTACCAATGAGTAAAGTCTGTATCAATTCTGGACTATTTATATGATTCCCAAATACTTATTCAGCAAAATTCCTATAAAGGTAGATTTTTAAAGTTTATGCCTCAACGTGGTTACAAGCTGAGATTGAAACACGCAACTTTACATCCTTTATGCTTGTTAAATAGCGAATTTATATTGTAGAAATAAAATATGAATGATAAAATTTTAACTTGGAAATAATGCAGAATTTATTTATCGATTTAGTTTTGCGGTTTATTTAATTTATTATTGAATATTTGAAAATTATATTTCGTAGAGAATATGCTAAAAAGTATTTTGGTTAATTTTATAGAGCAGAATAATTACTACATGACAGTATATTAAGATTTTAGACAATATTATGCTCCCTTCTGTGACAATTATTTCCTAATAATGAGTTCATATTTCAACAAGACAAGTGTTCCGTTCATACTGTTCATACCGTAACTAACTGGTTTCAAGATAACAACATCAATGTTCTTAACTGGCTGTCATAGTCCAGATCGTAACCCTATGGAAGTAGTATGGGGACTACTCGTAAGAAGTATCCAAAATCGAAATGTGAGACCACGGAATGCCGAAGAATTACTGGAAATAGTAAATAATGCATGGGAAAATATTTTTACTAATGATTATTGTATAAGGTTATTTAATTCTATGCCAAACAGACTTATAGAAGTTATAAATAGAAATGGTGCAATAACGAAATATTAATAGTTAGTTTCTTGTTAAATCATTTGTCCTTTGATCCAGGATTTCTACTAATCGTACCGTTTATTCTCCACTTTCTTAAAATGTTACACACCAAATTTTTGTTAATGTTATAACGCAGTGCAATTTGTTTCATTAACCATCCATCATTTACTATAGCAAGAACTACAGCATTAAAATAAAAAATAAGTTAAAAGTGATATCTGTTTTATTTTGGCTACTCATTACATATTCAAATAGAGACAGATTTACATTAGAAAAAAAAATTGTCCTATTTTTTTCTGCCCACGACAGTACAAACAATTTCAAAGAATTTCCTTTATATACGGAAATGGTGCAATAATGCCTGGTACTTTCGATATCTTCCGTCTTTTTTTGTCATTATATGAACCTTAATGCCAGAAGAAGAAAAAAAATATAGAAAGTACTAGGCATTACTGCACGGAAAAAATAACTAATGCAGCACTTTCGAATCGAGAGCGCGTAAGTATCGACACCGAAGATTCGATGTGGAACACTATATTGAGGCGACAGCACTTCACTACAGACACGCAACACTAGCGAAATATAGTGTTTCAGTTCCGAAATTAACTGTGAATTACTCTTATTTGGCGTTTTTTTTTCGGAACTGCAGCACTGTTTTGTCGACAGTGTTTCAATTGCAAATGACAACTGGATTTTTTCAGCAGGACTGCTACATTTATGTCCGCTTCACAGGCATAAAAAGTTGAGTTTTTGTGCCTGTGAAAAAAGTATGTGTTTGTTGCTAGGAATTTTGAACCTGCTCCGAGTCATACCGTCTTCGGCCTGAAATCCGACACCTTCAGCCCGTGCATCTGGTCTACAATGAACCCTTATCAATACACGTGTTGTAAGAAATATAAATATACGCATATGACTTATACTCATAAATGTGGGTTAATTAAAAGTATATAAATAGAATTTATTACAAATAAAAATAATGCTTTAATCCAGTCAACAAGTACAGTGAAAAAATGAGTAGAGCTAATTTTTTCTATTACATATGGCATGTGTTTTGTGCTGCTGCTTTTCTTGCATAATTCGATGGGTATCCCAGCCAGCGAAAAAAGTACCCCTACTACGGGTGCACTTCTAGAAGTAAAGTCAAACTAGAAATTCAAGTAAAGTAATCAATTATTTACCTACGTTTGGAAAATAAAGTTTTTCTCCAACAAGCCCCGTCCCGTGTTAGATTCCAACTGTGAAATCCAGTTCAGATTTTTGATTGTATTGTTGTGAAGACAATGTTGAAACATTAACTGTATATGATTTCAACAATTTATAACCTGCAATATTTTGCTTTTGGCTATCATTTTGTATTAATAAAATGTATTTCACATTAAATCAGATTTAAAATAAGCTCTACACGATTTTAGAAATTTCTGATTGGTAATATTTTATTTCTTACCATCTATCAGTGTATATTAATAGGAAAAATGGGAAAAAACTTAGTTTGTTAAAATGAATAAGTGTAAAAATCACGATTTCATAAATTTCTAATCTCTATTTTGTTGTGGTGACAATAACGCAATTATTGTTATATTTTATTCTCTATCATTAATGCACATTAATAGGAGAAATTTTAGTCTGTTAAAATAAAATAAATAAGGATAAAAATGAGCTTTCACGACTATATGTATTTTTAATCTGTATTAGAAAGTAAAGGCGGTCAGAAGGTACAGGGGATTACGATAGAGGTAAAGCAATTTTTGTTATTGCTTTCCAGTTTGTTGGTTTAAGCAAAGGTTATGTTGGTCATCATGAAGTATATAGTCAAAAAGATAAACATGATGGATGGGGATGCGGAGAAGCCACGTAGAAGCTTGTAGTATTATACATTGGAAGTGTTGTGAACGGGGGGGGTAGGGGGTGATTTCGCTTATTTTTTCATGGTATCCTTAGTTGAATTTACTTGAATTTTTTTGGGATAGGATTACAGAAAGTCGGTGAGTGTCTTACTACTGGTCTCGATGGAGAACTCGGTCTTAGCGCTTCTTGATCTCCCAGGTCGCGTTGTCTTAAGCCCTTTTCCCAGAGTCACTAAGTATCCCTGTTAAAATTTGGGCGGTCGATCAAAAGCGGTGAAATAGGTGTATCGAGGTCTTAGTTATCCTCCAGTAACGTTTTACTTACCTTTAGTTTGGCCACAGCACACTTTTTCCCGGAATCGTTGATCGGATCGATTCGGCAATAGTTGGAATCGATTCCTCGTGGTCGACTTAGTCGATGACAATACCTCCTGCGCCTTCGGGAAACTTTGGAGGTGTTCATACAAAGTTCAGATTTTTGATTAAAATCCTAGCTTTCACACGTGTGAACTCCCCTGAAACTTGTTTAAGTTTGTCAATTCATCAAGTCATTGATTAAACAGTAAATAACGCCGTCGGGACTGATCGGATCGAATCGATAACCATCGTAACCGATTCCCCGTGGTCGACTTAACGGTACTTCCCGCGCCTTCGCGTGTCTTCGGGTGTCCTCGGGAAACTTCCGAAGTATTCGTGCGAAGCGCTCGGACTTTTGCTTAAAATTCTAGCTTCCACACGTATGAATTCCCCTGAAACTTGTTTGGGTTTATCAATTACCCAAGTCGTGATAAAACGGTGAATGACGCCCTCGGGAGTGATCAAATCGAATCGATGACCATCATAATCGATTCCCCGTGGTCGGTGTAGTCGAAAATGCTACCACACCCGACCTTGTACGCCTTCGGATCTCCGTAGATAATGTCCCCTCCGTTATGTACCCCCAACCGCGGCGGTGGGGGTGCTTGCAAAAAGTCCTACTTAAATGTTCGATTTTTAGGTTAGAGAACCCACTCGCGTTTAACTTTACTATGTCTTTAAAAAAATTTAGGTTATGTTTATACTAATTTGTTACAGTTCACGTTATTTATGTAACTGTCACAGGATTAAATTAAGCGACTTACATATCCGTCGACGTCACACTACCGTTTTTGAAGACGTACTTCCGTTTAGTACACAAATATAACCGAAATGACAGATCTCAAAATAGGGTTTTCCCAGAAAAAAAAATTATTGCTGAAATACTTAACTCACGTAAAAAAATGATTTATGGCATATTTATTATCTTATTAATTTTACTAATAATAACAAAAAAAACTTGAAGTTTGAAAAATATTGGGTTCATTTTAAACAGCCATAAATTGACGCGTTTTGACGTCAACAGCCTGAAATCCAATCACAGAGGTTGTCTCTGTTCAAGATTGTTTATTAATCTTGGTCTCCGTTAACATAACATAACCTCTATTTATTGACAGCACTCAGCACTTTGCTACTTTAGGTAAAATATCAGCGGCACCTTTAACATATCCCTCTTCCACTTGATTTCATTTTGATTGTAGAATTAATAAAACATAAACCAGAAACTGATAAAATAATATTTTCACTCCAAACAATACAAACATAAAAATATAAATTTGACGTTTTAGGTTAGTCATCTGATGTGTAATGTCGGTGAAGGTTAAACCTAAACTACAGTACAAAATATTAACGTCCGACGCTTTCACGAATAACTTGTGCGGCATTTATCTGGATTCTGATTGGCCAATATTTACACGTCCACTGCTTTTGACCAATCACAGTACAAGCATTACAAATTGAAATTCTGAGAAGTTTTAGAGGAAAGCTTTCTTTAATACACAGTTAGAAACTATTACAAACTAATTATATCCATAATCTCATTGGTTTTTCGGCTAGATACGTAATTCTGGCGCATAAAAATGCCCGTTTTAAAAAGCAGTGAAATTATCAGCAAGTTGTTTTAACGATATTTTCTTAGAAATGATTCTTATTAGAAAAGTAAATTGTTGTAAATTATTAAAATGTTTTATTATATCATTTTCACGACACAAATTGTTAAAATAAAATTAGTGGGAAAACCCTATTCAAACATCAATAGCAATGCAGTAATAAGATAAGAAGTTAAAGACAGGTATTTATTTGAAAGATGAAACGATAAACAATTCATTTCACATGTAATTACCAATGTTAAATGATTGTGTTCTTTTTGTAAAAGAAAAGAAATATTCATATGGCGTGGAAACCAATTTCTTGGTGTATATCCATAATAAGGTCCCGTTTCGCTCGAAAATTAGGTGCGAAACCCGACCGGGTTTCTTGATACCTAAAAATCCTCTCAATATTTTTAAATTTTTTAGTTGTGGATAGCCTTTTATTTCACTCAGTCCATCTTTTTCAATATTGATTCCGTTTGGCCCTATTTTGTACCCCAAATATTGTACATTTTCTTGATAAAATTGGCATATTTCAATTTTTAGTTTTAAACCTGCGGAATCTAACGCGTTCATAATTAAATATAAATGTTTAATGTGATTTTCTTCATGTTCCGACAATATAAGGATGTCATCAATATAATGTAAGCAAAATTTCTCGTATTTATCCAAGAGTTGTTGCATAGCACGGACTAATACTGAGGAAGCGGATTGTAGACCGAATGGAACCACTTTAAAATGATGATTTTTTCGTAGCTATCTACAAAATAGAACACGACGTGTTAAAATTGACAATAGTGTCTCTAGTCCACTCGAGGTGTCATCCGGAGTCCCACAGGGGTAACATTTGACACAAATTTAAGATTTAAACCGCATATTAATAACTGTATACGTGCAGCATATACAAATTAAAAATAATATATAATATTAGGCATTATTTGAATCAAAGAATCAAAACAATTTTATGCGAATCGTTGGTCTTATCAAGATTTAATTTTGCCAATTCTGTATATGGTCCTTGGCCTGGCACTTACTCCTTACTTCTCCCCTCCATCGCACAGAATTATTCAAACGATCGTTTATGTATCAAATAACTAAAGTAGATAATTCAATTCCTACATATATAATAAGTAAATCTTTTCCAGCTTTTAAATTCACATTAAGAAGATATCTTTTGAATGAATCAAAATAATGCTCCATAGGTGAATTCTTCTTTTGCTTAGTGGAAGTATAATGTTATTTTTTTTCTTACTCTAGTCCTACAAATATCATGTTGCTATATACATACTATCTGTTATTAGCAATACTGATTGTTTTTTTTTGCCATGTTTTTCTCGTATTCTCTTAAATTATATTATCTAATCTTGTTACTTTCTTGAGAAAATAAATATTATAAGTGGATTTATATAATTTGTTTTTGATGATTCGATAATGTTTGCCTGTAATATATTTTGTATTTCAAGATTTACTTAATTTTTATGATTGTATGATGTAGAATATGCTTTACGTTTGAGTTCCTTGTTTTCAGCAACGTTCAAATGATGAATATAAATAACCTTTTGCAATTCTTGGTTCATAATTTACTAATGAGATATACTTGTGTATTGCATTCTGAATCAGATATTTGATAGGACAGTTCAATTTTAAATTTTCGAGCGAATTGTAACAATTTATTTCATATATAGTTTGTCCCAGTGTATGTTCGATGCGTTTGCCATTTAATTCATTTTTCCCTACACTTAAATTCACAATAGGTATAATTTTACCTTCAATTTTTAGAATTCTTTTCCCTAGACCAATTTTAGCTCTAATTTTTGTTAAAATGTCCTCAACAAAAATAATATCAAATCTCATTCCAGGCATTACTATAAACTCACCTTGAAAAGTTTCATTTTGTACCAAAATTTCCATTTAAAACCTATATTCGGCAAATTTTTTCCATTGGCATTAATTAGTTTAATTTTTGATATTTTTATTGTTATTTTTGAAATTTGTACTGTTTTCAATTTTTATTTATTAAACTTAACTCGACTCCTGTGTCTAATAATGCTTTTAACTGTAAATTTTGCATATTTATTCTAATTATAGGTAAAGTACGTCTGGTTGCCCGTAATTATCGCCAGTGTCTATAAATTCCCTCATGTGCTGGTATGAAGTGTCTAAAAATTTCGTATTCAAAAATCCTGAGCCTGTGGTCGTGTGTTTATTTGTGTAGACATTTGAAATTGGTTCATGTTACTTTGAATGTTTGTGTTTTCTATGCTGTCCCTTTTTACATTTGTGTTTGCAATTTGAGCATATGTTTCTTTGTTCTGTTTGTCTGTCTGCTGTACGTCTGTCTTCCCATTGAGTTTGTCTTCCTTCATTTTTCTGACCATTTCTAAATTCTCCATTTTGATTGTTGCTGTTATATCTGTTGTTCTGTGTGTTTCTTCCTAAGTTTTGGCTATTATAATTTCTGTGTGCGTTATAATTTCTGTTTTGATTGTCATAATTTCTATAATTTTGATTTTGTCTATCATTTCTCTGCCCTTTTTGTCTATCATCATGTCTGTCGTCGCGAAGTACTGTTGCTCTTCAATCAATTTGGTAATCATCTATTCCCCTTAAGTAGTCAATTAGTTCATCAAATGTGTGTATTCTCTGCGTAATTATGACATTATGTACATTATCTGAAAAATGCCTTGCTAAATGTCGTACTATTTCAGCCTCGGAAAACTTTGATTCTAGATATCTTATATTATATAACTTTCTTAAAAAACATAATTTTCCCTTGAAATTCCCGAATTCTCATAATATTTACCATTAAATAGATTTTGCCTCACCTTTTGCTGTTTGTAATCTCCCCAGTACTGGTCCATCATAAGCCTTTCAAATTCGTCTAGTGTTTCAAATTTATCCGCTACCATTTCATATCAGAGTTCAGCATCCCCTTGTATCATGTTTTGTATAATCATGTTTAACCTGTTTTAAATTTGCCACGCTATGTAGAGTTGACATATATTGCCTTAATCTAGTCATGAAGATCTTTGGATGTATTCTTGCGTCTCCAAAAAAATAAAATTCAGGATTTGCTCATGGATGTGTGTGAATTTAAGTGCACGTAGTTTATGTTTGTGCTTTAGTTGTTTCTTTAATCAGTAAGGTGTTCTGTTCTATTTTCTTGTCATATTCTTTCAAGCATTCATTAACTGTTTTGTTTTGCTCTTATATTTTTCTTTTTAATGCTGAAAAACCTTCTACTACCAACGATTCTACTTCCTGTTGTAACTCTGTACTGATCTCATCTTGTACTGTGTATATTCTAGAATTTATTTCTTTTGCCACTTCACTTTGTAATCTGTCTAGTTTATTTTCAAAATTCTCCATTCTCTTTTCAATTCTCTTTGTATTCTCATCCATTTCCTTGTTCATCCCATTTTCATCCATTTTCTTGTTCATCCCATATCTATTTTCATCCATTTTCTTGTGCACTTCATTTGCACCGTCAATCATTTTCTTATTCATTTCACACATCATTCCCATTATTTGTGTTAACAAATTTGAGTCTAATTCTCTAGGAAGTGTAGAGTCTCCCGCTTGTGTAATTGTAGCTTGTGTTTCTTCTGTGTCATCCATTTTTGTTGTTAATTTACCTGACCTAAGTTTCATACAATTTTCAAACAGCAAAAACAAATAATGTGCCGTTAGACTTGTTCGCTACTGTGTTGGCCCCACGTTGGCTCGACAAATTTGCTATGATATTTTTATTGTGCTAATTTTTTGTTATTAATTTATTTGGGTGCCAGATGCTTCAACATAGTTCATTCGAACCACCAAAATATATGAGTAATATTTATTTAGAATTGAAATAGCATGAGAGACTGCACATAACCTGCGTACAATCCCACCCTTACCTCAAGAGCAGGTTCATATATGATTCGTACAGTGGTATTTACTAATAAAAAACCTTCGTCAATATAACAACTTAATATATTGCTGTGGCAATGAAACAACAATGCTTAAAACTATGAAAACTTAAAATGAAAACAGTCAAAATTTTGTTTTATTACGCTCGAGACTTAATTTTATTAAATATTTAAATGTAGTAGATCACTTGCGCCACTGTATCGGGAAATCCTTCCCCATAATTTAACTATCCTGTTTGCGATACGACTCAACTGAAACTTCTCATCGACTTTTCGCAAATTCACTGCTTTTCATGGAAAACTTGGTATTCCCATCGTAACAATTTTATTCTGTCACACTACTTACATTCATGTAACAGTTGGATATTAGGTAAGTATTATACCTATGTTTTACATTCATTGAAAGTCTACGATTTATATTTTTATTTTATCTACCAAGTTTATTTATTTTGATCAAACTACTATTCTTTAAATCAAATCAAATCAAAATTAATTTTCAAAAAATCTGACCCGATTGTCAGTTTTTGACTCTCTTCCTTCATCTCACAATTTTTTAACCCCCTGACAACCATCAAAATAAACTAACATGCTTTTTTAATTTTTACTACTTTCGATATATTATGTATGACATTGAAATGTTCATTACATGCGAAAGTGGGGCTTGAACACGAATAGGCTCCCTCGGTTGGTAAAATAAAAATATTTCGACTGAACTTGGAGCCTTAGAGTGGATGAGTCACGCGTAAAACGTTGGATAAGGTTAAACGCTACACCCTGTATAGCCCTGGAGTCGTTGCTTCACTTTAAATGTCTCTTTTTAGCACTTTAGTTAAAGTTACTGTCTTTAGCAGGGTCTACAACTTCACCCTGTATTCAATTCTTGAAGTAAAACACTCGAAAACGAACAAGAATAAGTTTAGTTAAAAAACACTGAACACAGTTTAAGTAACGATTAAAATAAGGTATTTATTCTACACAGATTAAAAAGTTACTTACTGAAATTCCGTTTTATTTGAAAAGAAAATGTATTAAGGCGAAGGTTGAGTTTATAAGACTTGAAAAATTCACTTTGTTTTATTTGTTGCACGAGGGCAGATTAAGATTATGATTATTTAAAATGAAACACTTTTTTACAAGGTTTAGGTCTTGGAAGTAGTACGGGCACCGGATCGAATTGTCGCGAGTTACACCGAAGAAACTGACTTAGCCCGAACTCACCGAGCTCGGTTATTTATACTCTACGACGGGGACCCGACGAGCAGAGAGCTGGAAAGGTCTGAAAAGGCTATAGCGTCCCCGCACATTCCGTGCGGGCAAGGATGACTCATCGATTGCGCAACATTGCACAATGTTTCGCAATATTGCATCAGAAAAGGGAAAAACTTGAAATTTGGAAATGAAAATTACATCACCGCGTCAGTCTGAAAAGGGCGAATTTTTTGATATTTGAATGAAATCTGAATCGATTCGGGTTTAGGAGTTATTAACAAAAATCTTGTCTGAAAATTGGAACGACCCCGTAAAGGGTTCCCAAAGGTCCATGGGTTGGAAAATTGAAATGAAATTAAAATGTGCGAATACGCGCTCGGTGAAGGGAATGACGTGAATTCAATTTGATTTGATAAATATCGTATGATTTTGAAAAAGAGTTTTGATATTGATGGGGACAGAGTAACGGTACTTTATTTTGAAAGGGGACTGATTGTGTATGGAGAAATTGAATACGAAAGCGAATGAACAGTGAAATTCGGAAGAAAAATGTTTTATAAGAAGTTCGTTTGACTGAAGTTAAGCATTATACAGGGGGGTATGAAAAGTAGCATTGGAATTTGTTAGCCAATCAGCGGAACAAATGAAATGGGCATTTTGAAGTGCGAATGACAACTGGAATGTAACTTTGAAATTAAGGGATAAATGTCTTATAAAATTTGATAGAATTGAAATATAAAGTTGTGGTTCGGGGTGTGGAAAGCCAATGTGATATATATCGGGTTAGTGAGGGGGTTATATTTTTGGTGGCTGTTGTTTATAACTTTTTTGCTACAAATTGACTGATATGAATGTTTGAGCTGTGTTTTTGATTAAGGTAGATTATTTCTGAATTATCAAAACTATGTGAATTTTTCTGAGATAATTCTAGTTTTTTGTTAGTTTGAATGTCGTAATGCCTATTTTATCATAGTTTGACAAGTTTAGAATGAATGATTGATATTTTGACAAATTTTGCAGTTTTTTTCTGGATCCCGTTTGGGGAATCTGCTATAACAGGCCCTAGCATGCTTAATTTAAGTTTCACTGAACAAGTATTGTTTTTGAATGAGCATTTTCCTTATCTTCTTTTATTTGCAGTTTAAAATATTTTTGATTTGTTTCTGTTTGTTTGTAATGTTTTAATTTATATTACCACTTTGTCTCTAAAATTTAATGTTTGTATCACTTTATTTTTATTACACTTGTTTCGCGACTCTTTTAACTATCCCTGGTTAAAGATTAAACACTACAAGTACTTATACGCTACTCAATCTTATAACTATATACAAATTTTACTTATTCTAAAACATGATTTAACAAAGATTTCGTATTCTACAAATATCACTGTTAGTCTGATGTTGTTTAAAATTTTCTTAACTAAAAATTGCTTAAGCAGGGAATAATATAGCAATGTTTTATAATAACGTTTATTTGTTTCAAAATATCAGAAGTATTAAAGTTGTAAAATCGTTAATATTCGTAAATTCTGACAGTCATGTTATTTTAATAGTTTGATGTTTATGTTTAGTTATGTCACTTCCGATTTTAAGTTAAGTCACTTTTAATGGTCTAGTAGATATATCAGGCTGGCAATTTGGGGTTATGTCATTTGTACTGGCGGGATAATTTGTTGGTACTTTTAGTTTGGAATTGTGGAAAATAATAAAATTTGAATGTGAGTGTTATTGAAAAAAATAAAAGAAAAAGAAGGTTGTTGAAAAAAAATAAGGCAGGAGATTTTTTTTGGATTTGAAAAAAGTGGGAGATTTTATTCTGATGGTCAATGAATTAGAGACTGTATATATGAAGAATAATAATTTTTAAAATAATATAGAAGGAAATTACGAAATAAAATAATAGGAAGATTTGTAAAAAGAAGAAGAATAAAAATAAAATTTGGAAGACAAGGAGAGAAGAATTAAGAAAAATTGGATTGAGTTGCAGAGGAAATAAAAAGTTGGTGTTAGAAAGTTTAGCGGGAGAGAAGAAAAACAAAAATAACGAAATTTCGATTCACTTAGAAAACTTCCAGTAAGTATTGTAACGCAAAAAAATTAATTCTTTTTTTGTTGAAATAGGCTTAAAATGTTATGAAACCTAGAGATTTTAAATTTGAGTTAAAACAATTTCGGTCGGTCTGTAACTTTTTGTGCGCACGTTTACTCTGGAACCGTTTATGACATTGATTTGAAATTTGGTACACTAATGTATTGTATCGAGATCAGGAACTATATTATATTTCGATCTAATTCCGTTGAAGGGTTCGGGGGTAAATAGGCAAAGCAAGCAGGTAAGAGTCCATAAAATTGCAATTTAGGGCATGTACGAAAAATCAAGGACTCAAAAAATTTTTTAGCATCAGCCCCCCTCCCCCTTTATCACCTCCAATACCACCCCCACACTATTCTGAAAGGGAGTAAAAAATAAAATGTGAGTTAGTGTCTATACAAAAACGAAACGTCTAAAAAAATTTTTTTAGCTACCCCCTCTACCAACCCCATTGCCACCCCCATCCTATTATTAAAGGGGGTAAAAAAATTAAAATGTGATTTAGTGTGTATGAAAGAACGAGACATCTTAAACAATTTTCTTGTCAGTAGCTGCTCCCTCTATCACCCCCATTGCTATCCTCCTCTATTATTAAAGGGAGTAAAAAATTAAATTGGGATTTAGTGTGTATACCAGAACCAAGGGCCTCTAAAATTTATTTTGGCATCAGTTACCTCCTCTACCAACCTTCTGGCCACCCCCACCCTATTGTTAAAAGGAATAAAAAATTAAATTGGGATTTAGCGTGTATACGAGAACCAAGGGCTTCTAAATTTTTTTTTGCATTAGCCACCCTCTCTACCACCCCCCCCCTCTATTATTAAAGGGAATAAAATATTGCATTGGGATTCAGTGTGCATAAGACTTGGATACAAAATCTGGACATGGAAGTAGTGATTCCTTGGGCAGCGGTTTTTAAATTTATTGTTTTTTTTGTAGTTTTAATCTGTGTGCCAATATAAATCGAAAGTATAATGTCTTTTACTTGGAGCATGCCTTTTGATTGCTAAGTTTGTATGTTTCTAGAACCGGCTCCTGTTTGTTTAATATAACAAATTTAACTGTTTTATACTATTAAGGTAGAAGGTATATATATATATATATATATATATATATATATATATATATATGCGTGCCTATCCTTTCAACTTAGCTACACCGTGCTGATGAGGACCAAAAAGTCCGAAACACGTGTACACGGTTGCACTATCATTTCTGCGGGCTTGCCCACGAATTTTTTTTTGACTTATTGTCCTGTTCCCGCGATAACACCTTTACTTTGTATTTTACCTTGGGCTATGGAACTCCACGCAGGCAGCTTACAGTTTGCCTCCGTGGCAATGTTGGATGTTGCCTTGAAACCTCAAGGTCTTCCGACTGCAGCCACAAATGTACAACTGGCTTCCTATCAGTGGTTTCCATTTGTGTCGTTTTTTCCTAAGTTGTGTCTATCCTTTCAACTTAGCTACACCGTGCTGATGAGGACCAAAAAGTCCGAAACACGTGTACATGGTTGCACCATCATTTCTGCGGGCTTGCCCACGAATTTTTTCTTGACTTATTGTCCTGTTCCCGCGATAACACCTTTACTTTGTATATGTATATATATATATATACAAAGTAAAGGTGTTATCGCGTTACTTTGTATATATATATTGTCCTGTTCCCGCGATAACACCTTTACTTTGTATATGTATATATATATACAAAGTAACGCGATAACACCTTTACTTTGTATATATATATATATACATATACAAAGTAAAGGTGTTATCGCGGGAACAGGACAATAAGTCAAGAAAAAATTCGTGGGCAAGCCCGCAGATACAGAGTATATTTTCATATAACATATATATATATATATATGTTATATGAAAATATACCCTGTATCTCTGAGACATTGGCCTCACCACTCTCAGCGGTATTATATTACATAGATATCAAATAACGACTCCTCTCAGCATCCGCTCTCCCGAGAATTAGATAAGATTGTATTCTTGCAAAACTGCATAATTGCAGTTCCTTTGTTCCCAAAGGTTATAAATGAGAGTAGTGTACTTTCAGACGGCAGTCTTAAACTCATGTTGGAATAAACAAGTCAAAATATTTATTGTTCTAATTTATAAAGAGTCAACGTTGACTCCATTAATAAATAAATAAAGTTTTTAAAAAGTGATTTCAACAATCGATTATCTAACATTGGCGCAGTCGGTAGGATCTGAAAAACACCCTGTAACCCAGAGGTGGTGGATTTCAATCCTTCAATCAGCAAAGAATCTACGAGAAACAAGAAAAATACAATTTCAAGCAGACAAGCAACGTCTCAACAAGCTCACAAGGAGCATCATATACACATCGAGAAATAATTAGCAAGTAAGAAACATTCCTGGCCCCTGAAAGTCGGTGTCTTCGGCACTTGGAACACGTCACCGTGGATAGGAACACCTAGTGATACCCCTGACGGTACATCCCAGTGTAGCAACGCTCACGAAACCGCATTCGACCTTCCATCTGGACCCCAGGCATGAAGATAGTAATGTAAGTAATTTAAGAATCATCTCGATTTAATTTCTATTTTAAAACTGCACTAAACAATTATATTTTATCATTCGTATATTGCATTCACATTTGCATTAAACCCACGACAGTTCTGCAATCTAATTTGGTTGAATATATTATCTAAATATCGTATTACTTTAACCGATATTTTATTTTATTTTAACACATAAATATTTTCATTGCAACTTAATATAGGTCAAGTTAACTTCTATATAAAGTTTAGTTCTATATCAAGTTTAATCTTTATCTTGTAACGTTTTTTTATTGGAATTTAATACTACTATACATCAACCTTTATACCATATGACTATAATATCTGAATAAGTGCAAATACCATTGCAAAAATAATTTGTTACATACTTTATAAAGAATACAATCTCATTTCCTTTTATTCATTATTATTGCCAGTGGCGTACTCTTGCACCTTTTACAATTAATTTTTATTATTTTTTTGTGTGTACCAAATTAATCTTTGTTTGTTTATCTGAAATTTATATACAAATCCTAATAATACAAAATGGCGAACCAACCAAATATTACAGTAAATAATACTACAGCAAATAATACCAATAGTTCAAATAACGCTGATGAAACCCTTACCATCGAACCCTACAGGTTAAGTGAGATTTTCTCAATAGTTCCAGAGTTCGACGGGAACCCCATTTTCTTACAAACTTTTATTTCCGCGTGTGTTTACGCATACGGTATGTCCATAGAAGACCAGCGTATTTTACTCACCCTGCATATTAAAAACAAACTTCGCGGAAAAGCTGCCGAATTAATAAATTCGAGGAACCCTGCCACTTGGGCAGAAATTAAAAGCCTACTTGAGGTGCATTTCGGTGATTCACGCGACTTGACAGCCCTTATACAAGACTTACAACGGATTCACCAACTACCTAATGAAACTGCCCTGACATTCGTATCTCGTTTACAAACACATAATGCCAAAATGCACGCTGCTGTGCAAAAACAGACTTTGACGTTGGAAGAAAAGACAGCCCAATCATCCTTAATTGAAACCATGACTCTAACAACGCTACTTACCGGACTAGAACCCAAACTTGGACAAATAATCCGTGCCGGAAATCCCAGCGACATGCTAGAAGCAATTAATAGAATCAAACGCGAACTCCAACTGTCCTACTTCGAGTCACAAAAATTCCCAAAACAGACTATCAACAAAAACCCCATCCAGAATCAACAGAGGCGTCCCAACTCCCAACAATTCTGTAATTTTTGCAAACGTAACGGGCACAATTTTAATGAGTGCCGTACAAGACTACAATTCTCACAACAAAATCAGAACTTTAGACAAAACAATTTTGCCAGTCCTCCACAATTTTCTAGACCGAATTTTCAAAATTCTCCCAACCAGTAATATCAAAGAAATTTCACGCAGCAACAAGATTTTCAACAGAATAGGCCTTCTGTAATAAGACCTAATCCGAACTTTCAGAGATCCCCAAATCAACAAAATTCAAATTTCAATCCTAACTTTAACAGACAAAACCCGCAGGGAACACATCACGTTAATTTTGACAATCATTTCGACTCTCAAAATTATGATACTAATTTTTACCATGAAACTGATAATTTCAGTGACCCGCAATTCCATAACTTCGGAAACTATCAAACTAATTCTAGCCTTGATAATATGGCAAACATGCCACAAATAAATTATGAAGATTACCCCCATTTCCCGCAAAATAACGACGATAACATGCCATACCAAAATGAGAATTATACAGCTAATTCTCAGATGTCGCAGGATTATACTGCTAATCCTCAGGATTTTCCATTAGGCCCGGAGTATTCAATGAATACTCCAACCCGAGAAATAAATTTCGAAGTGGACCAAATGTCCAACCAAATCCAAACATTAAACCTGAACGACAATTACAACCCCCTACTGAATTTCTCAGACCAGAACTTCGCTTAAATTGGCCTACACACACACTATTGACCGTGAATTCTAGTAATCTTTATTTCATAAATGACATTTCGAACAAATTTAAACTCTTAATTGATACTGGCTCAGGTATTTCGATTTTTAAGCATAAGACGGCGGAAAATTTTAAAAATAGATCTCCAGAAAACGCGATTATACAAGGCATAACCGACGAAAAAATTAAAATTAGCGAATCTGTTCTTATACCATTTAACGCACGCGACCCACACAGAGTCTATATTCACGACTTGGACATAGACTTTGACGGATTATTAGGTGCCGATTTCATGGAACACTACGAATGTAGAATAGATTTCAAAACCAGGCAACTAATTACAAATTTTAAAACATTGCCCATCTTCAAAGTAACTGACGATTCTCCAACACCCGAAATCAACAAAATCCGACAAAATCATAATTCTAGCCAAAATACTATCCAAATTGACGGTCGCACGGAAAAGGTTTACAAACTAAAATGCAATCTTAGAAACACTGACGCTGTACTGTCAGCGCAGGAAAACGAAAAAGTTCGTTTGCCTAATGCTCTTGTTAGGGTAAACGAAAATGGAGAATTTTTTACAACCGTAATTAATGCAAACGCCATTCCGAAAATTATAAATTTTTCTAATCTAAAACTAGAACCATTACAAAAATTTAAATCGATTTTTAATTTAAATGTTCAAAATTCCGACTCACACATACAGACCGACCGATCATCTGAAATTATTAATCAGTTACGTTTAGATCATCTAAACTACGAGGAAAGGGAACTAATTACACAACTTTGCCTAGACTTTTCTGAAATATTTTACCTGGAAGGAGACAACTTGACTTTCACTAACGAGATTAAACATTCAATCGACACTAACAATTCTAAACCTGTATTTACAAAATCGTATCGCTACCCTCAATGCCATAAACAAGAAGTCAAAACACAAGTTTCTAAAATGCTGGACCAAGGCATAATCAGACCTTCAATTTCTCCCTGGTCATCTCCCGTTTGGGTTGTACCCAAAAAACTCGATGCCTCTGGCAAACAAAAATGGCGAGTCGTAGTAGATTACAGAAAATTAAACGAATTGACTATTGACGATAAATACCCTCTCCCAAATATTTCTGACCTTTTAGACCAACTAGGCAAATGCCAATATTTTACCACACTAGACTTAGCTTCCGGATTCCACCAAATAGAAATTGACGCGAAAGACATTCAAAAGACTGCTTTCACAGTCGAAAACGGTCATTTCGAATTCGTTAGAATGCCATTCGGTTTAAAGAATGCTCCATCAACGTTTCAAAGAGTGATGGATAATATCTTGTTAGGAATCCAGAATGAACGCTGCCTTGTTTACATGGACGACATTATCATTTACTCCCCTACTATTCACGATCATATTTCCCGACTGACAGAAGTATTCAAACGCCTAAGGAAAGCTAACCTCAAAATTCAACCCGACAAGTGCGAGTTTCTACCTGTATTTACAAAATCGTATCGCTACCCTCAATGCCATAAACAAGAAGTCAAAACACAAGTTTCTAAAATGCTGGACCAAGGCATAATCAGACCTTCAATTTCTCCCTGGTCATCTCCCGTTTGGGTTGTACCCAAAAAACTCGATGCCTCTGGCAAACAAAAATGGCGAGTCGTAGTAGATTACAGAAAATTAAACGAATTGACTATTGACGATAAATACCCTCTCCCAAATATTTCTGACCTTTTAGACCAACTAGGCAAATGCCAATATTTTACCACACTAGACTTAGCTTCCGGATTCCACCAAATAGAAATTGACGCGAAAGACATTCAAAAGACTGCTTTCACAGTCGAAAACGGTCATTTCGAATTCGTTAGAATGCCATTCGGTTTAAAGAATGCTCCATCAACGTTTCAAAGAGTGATGGATAATATCTTGTTAGGAATCCAGAATGAACGCTGCCTTGTTTACATGGACGACATTATCATTTACTCCCCTACTATTCACGATCATATTTCCCGACTGACAGAAGTATTCAAACGCCTAAGGAAAGCTAACCTCAAAATTCAACCCGACAAGTGCGAGTTTCTACGCAAAGAAGTCGCTTATCTAGGACATCTTATAACAAAAGACGGTGTCAAGCCAAATCCCAGTAAAGTAGAAGCCATTTTAAACTTTCCTCATCCCAAAAATCAAAAGGACATTAAATCTTTCTTAGGTTTAGCGGGCTATTATAGACGCTTTATTCCAAATTTCTCTAAGATTTCAAAGCCCCTGACCAAGCTACTACAAAAAGACACTCCCTTTAACTTTGACAATGATTGTATGAATTCGTTCGACAACTTAAAGCAAACATTGACGACGACTCCGGTATTAATATATCCTAATTTTGATGAGCCTTTCATCCTAACTACCGACGCGAGCGCATTCGCCATCGGATCGGTACTCTCTCAGGGAAATATAGGCAAAGATCTACCAATTGCATACGCTTCCCGAACTTTATGCGGTGCAGAAACAAAGTATTCCACCATTGAAAGGGAATTATTGGTCATAGTATGGTCAGTAAAACACTTTAGACCATATTTATTCGGTAGAAAATTCAAACTAGTCACCGACCACCGACCACTTACCTGGTTATTCTCAATAAAAGACCCAGGAAGTAGACTTGCCCGCTGGCGACTCAAACTAGAGGAATACGACTACGAAATCGTTTACAAGCCCGGAAAAATCAATAAAAATGCCGCTGCCCTCTCTAGAATCAAAATAAACCATTTTTCCAAATGTTCTAAATTCCATTCCAAAATCTTAGCCGCGAACGAAGACACAGACGATGACGGAAATCCAGACAATGACGATGAAATCACAAACGAACAAATAATTCAAGAATTTAATACTTTCTCCCGACTATACAAGACCAAATCTTTAATTGACTACTCTAAAATTCAAACTTCGAATAAACAACTCCTGGACCGAGAAAACAAACACATCATAACTTTCTTTCAACAAAATAACCTAAGAGATTTTCATCACCAAATTATCGACGACATTTTCGAGGAAAACCCTGAATTTTACGACGACAAAATAAATATCCTCTCTAGTAGATCGGTTAGACATAGGAAATACTATATCATTCCTCTACCCTTTGACCCTGAATCTGTAGTAGAACATTTGTTCTTAGCAATATACAAAAATCAAAATGAATTAGATCTTTCTAATACTTATCATGTCGAAAATAACTTAGACCTCCCCATACTCGAAATTCTGTCATTTATCTTCGCAGAAAAGGACCTAAAGCTCATTATCTGTCAAAACCTAGTACAAACACCTGACGAAGACCAAAGACCGATAATTCTTGACCAAAACCATACCGGCAAGAACAACCTACATCGCGGAATAAACGAGACGATGCGTAGGATCAAAAACAAATACAATTGGCAAGGACTAACCAAAGATGTTGAAAATTTCATTAAAAATTGCGAAATTTGTCAACGGACTAAAGTTTGCCGTAAAAATCTTAACAACCCTCTAGTAATCACTGAAACCCCGAGAACACCTTTCGAAAGAATTAACATTGATCTATTCGAATTTCCTACACGAAATTACGCTCTAACTATCCGCGACGAACTCACAAAATTCACACAAGCCTATGCAGTACCGGATAAAAGCGCAAAATCTGTGGTAAACACCCTATTGTTATATTTTCAACATTACGGTACCCCACTAAGGATTCACTGTGATTACGGCGGTGAATTCGACAACAACTTACTAAAAGACCTCTGTACCCTCTACGATATAAAACTGACATATTCTAGCGTAGGACACCCCCTATCTAACGGTTCTATAGAACGCTTTCACGCTACCTTAGCCGAAATGATCCGAATTCACAAAACTGAAAACCCAAATGAACACCCTTTTACCATATTACCATATGCAGTAATATGCTATAACAATTCGGTTAATAAAACGCATGGTTTTACACCATACGAACTGGTTTTTGGACACACAGCTAATAGACCACCAGAGACCCTGTACAACCAAAAAGACCTAATAACTAAATATGTTAGGGACTTAAATAATAGGATATCTCACTATTACCAAATTGCACGCAGTCGGACTGAAGCGCAAAAACAAAAAGCTAAAGTCAGATTCGACAGAAATATCCCAGAAAATCGCCCCACGTATAACGTTGGAGACGAAGTATATGTAAAGGAATCCCAAATCAAAAGTAAGTCACAAAATAAATTCAACGGCCCTTTCGAGATCAAAGAAATTTTCCAAAATTCTGCCACTTTGTTAAATCCCGAGACAAATCAAATAAGTAAAGTAAATTTTGATAGAATGAAACCATATACTGAAGATTAAAATTTATTTTCAGGTTTCTACTGCTGTTCGGATCAGCATTTTCTCAATACGAAATAACACCAATAAACAATACTATCGGTGTTTACTATCACCAAGACACGGACATTGTCATCTCACACAAGAAATGGACGTTACTCGTACATAAAAATATATCGACCTTTAAGACAGCTCTTGACAGAAACGACAAAATTTTACAGACAATCCTTACCACCCTTGACCCAGCATACAAAAACATGAACGAATTCGCGAGTGAGGTTAAAACGCATTTAAGCCTCCTAGGACAAATCTCAAAATCCATACAAACTAAATTTGACGAAATACATCTCGACACGAAACGCTACAAACGCGGAATCATAAACGGAATTGGTTCAATATTCAAAGCAATTACCGGAAATTTAGACGCAGAAGACGGTAAATACTACTCTGACTGTATCAATAAACTAAACCAAGACGAACGTCAGATAGAAAATTTGATGAAAAATCAAATATCAGTTACAAATTCAGTTATTAAAAATTTTAACACGACAATTCAAAAACTACTAATAGACGAGGAGACATTCAACAAAGACATAAAAGAAATCGAATACGCAATCTTAGACATTACGTATAACGTACGAGCAGTTGAAACAAAATTAAAATTCTTGGAAATTTGTGAACAACTCATGGCGAGCTACCTATTTATAGAGGACAACCTCAACGATATTTTAAATTCGATCACTTTCGCGAGACTCAAAGTAATTCATACGTCCATCATTAATCCCCAGGATTTGGTAAACTCATTGCAGGAAATTTCACAAAACCTACAAAAGGACAATTTGCCACTCCCAATTAAACTTTCAAATATTGCACAGTATTTAGATATTATTGAATTAAAAGCTTTCCAAATGAACTCAGAATTAGTATTTGTATTAGATATACCCCTAGTAAACCCTCAAACGTACTCTGTTTTCCAATTATACCCCATTCCTATCTTAGATAGTAGAACTGGTCTGTATCATATTTTGTCAACTTCTCAAAAATATATCGCGAGAGATGATGATTCTTTGATGTACATACCCGTTGCTGACCTCAGAGAATGCAAGCCACTCCATACCAATACTAAATTATGTTCAAATTTGTTTGCATATCCAATTGACAACAACGCCATATGCGAAACCCGCCTTTTCAAGGATCTACAAACCCTACCAGAAAACTGTCAAACGTCAACTATCATCGGCCAAGGATACAACATCCAAAAACTAGATGAAAACGTGTGGATGATCATCAATACAGAGCCACTACAAATGAATATCAATTGCCCGAAGGAGACTTCAAAAACCGACACCATCTTCAAAAACTGTATAATTAAATTACAACCAAATTGCTACGCCTTCATAGGCATCACGAAGATCCAAGCTAGCACAGACGAAACGACAGACGTGAAGAACGACGCTCACCCCATACAAATCCCTTTCGAGTGTTGCAACCAGGTTCCGGACAAAGTTCGAGTGCCCAATCTGAAACCACTAAAACTAAGTGATCTGAACACCGAAGACCTCGATATCGCCAGACACCAATTAGACCAGTATTCAAAAGACTTAGACGACCGAATCAAGGAACCCTTCATCACGAGACACATTTCTTGGTTTACCTACCTTACCATAGTGCTAATTTTCGGACTCTTATTCTTGTATGTATTCTGTAAGTGTAAAGCAAGAAGACGAAGACTAGCCATCAACGTTTCCACGACTCCTTCATCTCCACCAAGGCCTAGTGAACCCCTCAGGACATTTACTAGCCTATTTCATCAACGAAGACGACCCCCACTAAGAAGAGAGGACGAAGAAGGTGAAGACATCGAACTTAATTAAACCAGACTGTTTGTGCCTTTTACTGACTTTTTGTACCAAGACTCTTCAGTGAATTTTTACTTCATTTCATTGTTTATTTAGTGTATTTTATTATTCCTATTTTTTTGTTAGTTTCAAATGACTAACATTTTAACATGCTTTTCGTAACACAAACAAGCTAATACGCTTGCGTCTTACGCCTAGCATTTTTACATTTTATGCTTTTACATTTTACGCTTTTTGTATTTTTACATTTTATATTTTACATTTTATATTTTTATATTTTTCAATCTTACAATTTTACCATTTTACATTACTTTATATTTTTGAATTCTTGTTAAATCACAAATTTTGTTCAACTTAAAAGTTGCTGTATAAACAACAACTTTTTTTATAAGAGGGAAGTTGTTATATGAAAATATACCCTGTATCTCTGTGACATTGGCCTCACCACTCTCAGCGGTATTATATTACATAGATATCAAATAACGACTCCTCTCAGCATCCGCTCTCCCGAGAATTAGATAAGATTGTATTCTTGCAAAACTGCATAATTGCAGTTCCTTTGTTCCCAAAGGTTATAAATGGGAGTAGTGTACTTTCAGACGGCAGTCTTAAACTCATGTTCGAATAAACAAGTCGAAATTATTATTGTTCTAATTTATAAAGAGTCAACGTTGACTGCATTAATAAATAAATAAAGTTTTTAAAAAGTGATTTCAACAATCGATTATCTAACATATATATATATATATATATATATATATATATATATGTTATATGAAAATATACTCTGTATCTCTGAGACGTAGGCCTCACCACTCTCAGCGGTATTTATATTACATAGGTATCAGATAACGATTCCACTCAGCATCCGCTCTCCCAAGAATTAGATAAGATTGTATTCTTGCAAAACTGCACAATTGCAGTTCCTTTGTTTTAAGATGTTATAAATGGGAGTAGTATACATTCAGACGGCAGTCTTATATTCGCTTTCGGCCTTTACACCAAAAATTGTATT